>BDGG01000006.1:0-166978 GCA_001949185.1 Ramazzottius varieornatus
GTCTTACAGTATCTGCCATCTGGTTCGTTGCATTTACCAGCTTCCGGCTCTGTGCCCTGTGGATTTAAATGGCTGCCTATTGGAACGGTGGAGCTACTTGCCAAACGCGTTATTTGCCACCATTGTTTATCAATTGCTGACTAACTGTCTTTCTAGTGTGAACTTGCGAGTTTCTCACTCTTCGGACGTGTCTATGCCATGGATTAAACTTCAGCCGAGTTCAGAACCACACGATAGGTTCTTACTTCCCACATAGGAAATGAAGCTAACCCTTCTCGAACGGGACTTGTCTGTCGCCACATGTTTTATCAGTATGGCTCTGAAGTGTGGATGACTGCATCTATGTTGATCTTTATCTTCTGACATCTGTCTATGGCTCCTGAGAAGTGAGAAGCACCAGCAGACGACCATATTGGTATGTCGCCATTGATTCACAGTACATTTTCGATCATTTGAACAGGCATTCGATAAAGTTCGATCATCGACGCCAGCACGCTATTGCTTGTGCAATTAACTCTTCGAAATAGGACGATAACGAGCAACCATATTACCCGAATGGTAGAGCTGGCTTGTCGCTGGTGGTGTTGGCATCAAAATCCATGCCTTGAGCTCGTACCATTGTAGATGGTTTATTTCACATTCTGTCATGAACCCAATCTACATCTGGTTCCATTCCAGCAAACTTCTGAACGAGTAAATGTTACTGTCAGCTAGATCATATACCACGTCGTTGTAGTCTTATGGCTTTATCTTGTAGGTATATTTCCAGGTCGTACCATCAGCCGATACCGTTAAACATCATCGTACCGACGATTTCAGTTTCACCAGTATTCCCCTTGTTGTCGAAGCGATTGACGAGCTTGCAGAATGACGGTAGCGTCGACCCAGTAAGTATGGTTATGTCTTATTGCAAGACACAGGATGTGCCTTCGTGCTGGTGCGTTCACGTTGTCTTGTTCTTTTGCAGAGTGTTCAAAAAGAGTAGCCCAAATGGAAAAGTAAGGACTGAAGACCTCGGTTTATTGTTATGGTCACGCGTTGCTTGAAACGATATCAGCCTCACGTCGTGTTATCCCCCTTCCTCTGGCAGATTACAATATACCTGGGCAAGCGCGACTTTGTCGACGATCTCTCCCACGTCGATCCCATAGGTAAGTTTCGTCTATGCAAATGATGAATAGCATGTCATGCCATGCCGTGCCGTGACGACCTGCTCTATTGCACTCTAAAGTCGCTCGTGCGCAAAGAAGCGTTTCTGTTCTGACAGTCCTCCAGTCTGACGGATGCCTTTCTTCCATTTAGTTTTATCAAAATTATCGAAGAACGGTACTAAAAGTATGTTGAGTTTAGGTGAGCCGTCAGGGAAAACAAGAGAGGGGCCGTTAAATAAAATAGCCGAGTCGGGCAAAATAGATCCGCCGAGAACTTTTCATTTGGCTTTGAGGTCAACGTTCAAGTACTACCAGAGAAGGCTTCGCAAAGACAGTTAATATTTTGTTTGCCGGAGATGAAGAGGGGAAGATAGTGACCGACTTGGGCATCTAGTGTAGTCAAGCTAAACCGTAGAGAGAATCTGGAGACAGTCAGAAATCTTTGGTGGCTGCCACTGGCTGGCGAGCTCGGTAGGGTGCTGTGTGCTTGCGAGGTCGATTTAGGGGCAAGTGAATACGGTACTATCGATTTTTTACGCTCGTTTGATGTTTCATTACTAGCAAGACGATTGGTTAAACGGTAGGTGGGTGTGAAATGATGGGCATGTGATGTCTAGAATGAGGGCTTATTAGTTATTAGGCCGTGGATTAGAGACCACATGCCGAGATGCAGCATGGATAACTGATGGTCTGTCTTTTGCAGACGGGGTGGTCCTTGTGGATCCTGAATATGTCTCCAGCCAAAAGGTCTATGCTCACGTGCTGGCCGCATTCCGTTATGGCAGAGAAGACTTGGACGTTTTAGGCTTAACTTTCCGCAAGGACCTCTATCTCGCCTCCGCTCAGGTATGGAGAATTCACTTTCCATCTCTAACCAAAACGCCTTTGTCTATGCCGGGAAAGAGCTATTCTCGCGACACTAGACTACGACACGTCGTAGTACAGGGTACTCTTGGCATATTGTTTCCTAACAGCCGCTGGAGATTTTGGCCTCGAGTCTTCGGGAGGTCCTCAGCCTCCTGGAGCCAGATATTCCTTTTCTTTGTATGGCGGTACGTTCCCCCCAAAACTGAGGTCTATAGTCTTGGGTGTAACTGGTGGCACCAGCCTCGAAATCATCCTGGGATTTGTCTTTGACGGTGACAGATTACTTTTCGCGCTTGTTGGCAGAAGGTCTTCGGTTCTTGTGGACCCACCCGGCGACCTTCCTTAATGCTGCCGCTCACCTGTGCCTATAATGTTTGAGTTGTCATTTCTATCTTATTACGCAGATTTACCCTCCGGATCCGGCTGAGAAGCGTCCGTTATCCAGATTGCAAGAGCGTCTAATCAAGAAGCTGGGCGATCATGCCTATCCGTTTTATTTTCAGGTACGGTGTGGCATGAGAGTTTTTCCTAAAGGGCTATGTTGCCTTCTGAAATTACCCTGGATCAAATTGCACCGATAATTTTCTGCAATATCGAAGCGAAGGTTTCCACCTAACGTTGCTGCCGTAACATATTTACAGCTTCCTCTTCAGTCTCCGGCGTCGGTCACACTACAGCCAGCACCGGGCGATACTGGGAAGGTACTTGTGTAGCTTTCACAGGACGATGTTGTCAAACGATTCGCTATGAAAATGCTTTGCTTTGTCTGTCTAGCCATGCGGGGTGGATTACGAGCTAAAGGCCTACACTGCTCCCAATCTGGAGGAGAAACCCCATAAAAGGTACAGCAATTGTGTGCGAAATATTGCATCCTGTACAAATTCCATAAGGGTGGTTCTATATACCGGCCACAGACTTCTAATAACTTCTATTTTGCAGAGATACAATCCGTCTTGCCATACGAAAACTGTATTACGCTCCCGACATCAACAATGAACAGCCCTATCTGGAGACCAGTAAAGATTTTGTTATGAGCTCGGCCAAGCTCCATTTAGAAGTAACTCTGGACAAGGAGGTACCTTTCCAAAACATCGTGCCAGTCCCATAATAGAACTGATGTGAGAAATACTGTGTTTGTTTTGATGGGTTTCTATCAAACTCGTCTTTCCTGACAGATGTACTATCACGGAGAATCAATTGCCGTCAATGTTCAAATAACCAACAATAGCAACAAGTCTGTAAAGCGCATCAAAGTATCCGGTACGTACACACGAACTTCGTTTGGCATACCATTGTGGTACTTATTTCCGGTGCGTCCCTTTGTTTGTATCGCCGGTTAATGCCACGTCAAATGTACCATAATTTCGCTGCGGCATTGTTTCAGTTGACCAAATTGCCGACATTTGCTTGTTCTCCACCGCCAAGTACAAATGTACAGTGGCCGAAATTGAGAGCGAGTAAGTAGTATTTTCCTCGTCCTCTGGGCCTGACGGCGCCGTTGCCGATGTCCTGTATGTAGCTGTGGGCTTTGGTTTCCAGAGAAGGCTTTCCCGTCGGGCCGGGCTTCACACTTGCCAAAGTCTACTATTTAACGCCTCTACTTGCCAACAACAAGAACAAACGCGGCCTGGCTCTTGACGGTAAACTGAAACATGAAGACACCAACTTGGCATCTTCTACTGTGTAAGTATTCATTCGCGTACTACTCGATCCTTTCCAACATCTTCCGTGTTTTTGTGTTGCAGTCTTTCGGCCAAAGTTCAAAAGGAAAACCTGGGCATCATCGTTCAGTACCGCGTTAAGGTGAAGCTGATCTTGGGAGGGTTCAGTGGGTAAGTAACCGCGGGATCACTTTTCCTCTTTTTTGTGTGCCATCTGGCATCCCTCTAAGCGACTTTGGTGCTGATAATTGACTGACTGAATTAGCTGTTGTGGCATCTTCCTAGCACCTTTCTCTCCAGGGACCTTGATGCGGTACTGCCCTTTACGCTCACCCATCCCAAGCCCAAAGAGACTCCTCCAGCATCGCGACCTGTCACGGCCAAAGTTAGTGATGTCGACATGGGAAACAACATTGTCGATGCCAATTTGATTCAACTGGACGCCAAGTAAGCTTTCTGATACAATACAGAGAATGTATCCCTTCCGGCGTTATAGCCTTCCTTCCGTGATCTTATAGCATCAGTCAATGGCTGCTGATGTCACGAGACCAGCGGAAGGGATGCATTCTGTGCAAGAGATGCTCCTTTGCAAAACGAGTGCACATACAGTAATTCCTTGCCGATCATAACATGGATTGCAACGTCCCCCATGTGAAAATTAATGAGATGTGCCGCTTCTTTCACCCTTAGTGATGACAGAAAGGGGTATGTGGATCAAGACGACGACATTATCTTTGAGGACTTTGCCAGATTACGGCTGAAAGGGTCAGAAGGTGAAGATGCGGAAGCGTGAGCAGCCGGGAAAGGCAAGTTGGAGGCTCGGTGCTGAATTACTTATAACCATTTCTTTTTGTAAACCTGTATTTTTTGCATGCATACATCATGTTCTTGAAGTTTTAAGTCTTACCGGACGATATGGAACAGTGCACTTTTCTGTTGTAGTAAGCTGAGTCCTCTTCACCGCAGGATGTTTGTTTTTATCGCGACCCTCCCGTTCCCTTTGCTCCTTACACAAATTTTTACGTCACAATGTGCACGATAACCTGTCGTCAAGGTATAAGTTTTAGCTTTTATAAGTCGTGAGAAAAGTCGGATTCGACGAGCAATACACAATTCCCAAACAGAAAGAAAAATGATCTTGTCAGTTGAATTTCTTAATCGGAGTAGCGCAGTTCTCGCAGCGTACTGGACTTCCAGGTCGACTCCCTACCAGTTTCAGCATCCTCCTCCCAACTCTTCTCACACCCTTCTTCACTTTACAGAAATGCTCTTTACTGCTGTTGTCCTTGTTAACTTCCACCGAATCCACAACGGGTTCTTGCATGACAAAGAGGGAGGACTCAACGGGACAGAGATTATCCACTTCACTGTTCTCATCAATGACGGCTTTCAACGTAAACTGCGTCTCGATGTACTTCTGTTCGGCGTTACTTCCCGGTTTCTTGATCAAGCGATCGGGAAGAGACAACAAAGGTGGCTTCTGGGGCTGCAACGTCCGCGTCGGATTGCACATAGACATGGCTGGTGGAGCTGTAAGGTTGACCTCAGTTGGCGGTGGGGATGCACTTCGATTAGTGGCATTGATGGGAGAAACCATTCCGGCTCTCGTCAATGCCGCCGTCAACGTTGGTGTGAAGGACATCATAAAAGTGGGCGATAAAGGTGCGACTTTGGCAGGGCTAAAAGGTGAAGGTGCTGTCACCACAGTGTCCGCGATGGTTTCGGAAATTGGAGCGAATGTTCTCTTGATTCTGGGTGGCGGTGGATTGGGCACTGTCAACGGCGCAGAGCTGACGGGAGGATACGGAACGGATAGTGGTGAGTTTGGTATCGGCATCTCTTTGGTACTCGAAATTGCAGGTAAAGGGTCAGGGGTGGGTATCTTGGAGATGATGGAGATGGGCTTTACTGTCCATAGGGAACCTGTGTCCGGCAACATGGATGGATTTCCTAATGCCGCGAACGAGGAAGTGTCGACAGCCTTCTGGATCTCGGCATCTTCTGGAGGAGCCTTGACTGTCCTGTGTCCCCAGGTGTTGACAGTCAGATCGGTCATGCTCTTCTCAATTTCTTCATCGGGAATACTAGCAACGACGTCGTGGAAAATTTTGTAGAGTGCGGTCATGACTTCAGCGGTAAGGAGGGCAAACGTCCGCCGACTGGCATGGGAAGCCATCCGACGAACGGTCTCCAACTTGCGGATAATCTCTTCGTTAATTTCGCGGCGTGCTTCGGAGAGAGAACTGGTAACTGAAGGGAGTGTCTTGTTTAGAATTTCGGTGACGAATTCCGGAAGCGAGATCCCAGCCATAACAGCCAGAAGAATAGCGGCCTTATGATAAAAAGCCGGGTCGTCAGCAGAGAGTGGCACACCATGGTAGACAGCACACCACCAAATATATTCTTTGGTTATCTGGGCTGGTTGCTTCTCTTCCCGCGCCGGATAGGGGATACTACAGTCGGGATTAGCGGAGGCAGTCTTTGGCGAAGCACCTTGAGGTTTACTTGCAATCATCTTGCCTGATCGGAGACGCACAGAGGTGACAATAGTAGAAATTTTCGCCCAGGCAATCCCAAAGATAGTATCTGATTCTGCGAATGGCTTTAAGTGTACCTGCCTAGAGTCCGGGCTTAAACATTTTTTCCCGTACAATTTGTGGCCGACGTCTGTGGTCTCCTGCGCAGCGGACTTTCGGCTACTTCCGGGATTCCATGCATCGTTGCCATGCAGTGAATAGCGGTTGCGGTTGCGTTCTTATGCTCTCAGAGGGTTGATCCGAGAATCTGGACGAGGGCTGTCCTCTGAGAATATTTCGTGGTTGAAAAAGGGAGGAATGGATCATAACGATGGACACGGCAAAGGTAAAAGGTTTCAGGTTGGAAGCCGGAAGGAGAGCGGCGACAGACAGTTACCTTTACCGCATACCAGACTTCCGGTCGATTATGGCGAACCGCATGGTGCCCACCAAAGTTCTTGACTTCATCAGATTGCTCAGACTGAATGATCAGATGATCGTCTCTTCCGAGTTGTCTGACTTTGTGCGAGAATGTACAGCGTGTTCTGATGCTTCATAGAGTCCAGTTAGACTGTAACTGGTTGAATTGATGGTTCTTGTATGTTTGATTGAAGTTGCGCGGACAGCAGGGGCAAGGATCGAAGCAGCTAAAAGAGAGGACGGTGACGGGGATCGTTGATCGGCCATTACAAGCCTCGTCTCGATTTGGACGTCATGTCGCTCGTCATGAATCCCAACTCGGAAGCCAGTAAACTGCTCAACTTCTCGGAACGGTTGGACATTAACCTTTTGGACAAGGTGGTAGGCTACATGTATACGGGGCAGAAGAATGAGCAGATGGAGGCGCAGACCGTCTTGACGACGTTGAAGGAGCATCCGGACGCCTGGACGCGCGTCGACGCCATCCTCGAGTATTCTCAAAATCCTCAGACCAAGTATTTCGCTCTGCAGATACTGGAGAATGTCATCAAGACTAGGTGGAAGGCATTACCACGAGATCAGTGTGAAGGTAAGCACAACTTGGAGTTGCAGTACGTACTTCTCTTTGAGCACGTGGTTCGTGGCTTCTGTCCTGTTTATGTCACGTGGGGCAGCGGCGTCGTTAACAGTCTGAAAGACCTTGCTTCTTCTGTAGGTATCAAGACGTACATCGTTGGGCTGATTATCCGCACCTCATCCCTGCCGGAGATGCATGAGAAGCACAAGCTCTTTCTGACGAAACTGAACTTTGTCCTTGTTCAGGTTGGAAGCTGTTGTCTCGCTTGGCCGTAGATCATGGTCGGCCTGACGTCATATCAAAATGTCCTATCCTAACTATGGTTAACCTTGCAGATTCTGAAGAAGGAATGGCCCAAAAACTGGCCCTCATTCATTACGGACATTGTCGGAGCCAGTAAGACCAATGAATGGTTGTGCTTAAACAACATGGAGATTCTAAGGCTGATGAGGTAATGTCGACATAAGAGAAAAGGATGGTTTGACCGTGTGCCGATATTCATCTTAATTCTGCATCTTGATGTTACAGCGAGGAAATCTTTGATTATTCGAGTGGGACAATGACACAGGCCAAGACCAAGCATCTGAAGGAGTCAATGTGCGCTGAATTTCAACAAGTGTTCCAGCTTTGCCTTTTTGTTCTGGTATGTTAGAGTAACTTCCCCGGTGCTGGGCAGCTTCATTGAAACCTGTCGAGGGGAGAAAGCGTGTTAATTGTCCGCCTTGTTTTGCAGGAAAATAGCACAAACCCGGCCTTGGTGGGCGAAACGTTGCGGACGTTGCTCCTCTTCCTCAACTGGATTCCTCTAGGCTACGTCTTCGAAACCAACCTTGTTCCCAGCCTTATTAGCAAAGTACATTACAGCATACCACCATCTGATTATTTTCATCTGTATCTCACTTGACATTGGCTACACATTATCCTGGTAACCTCTCCGTTTTGATAGTTTCTGACGGTGCCCATGTTCCGCAACGTGACGCTAAAATGTCTAACGGAAGTCTCGGGTATCTCCACTGCGCAGTATCCGCAGTACGAGAAAGCTTTCAAAGATTTGTTCTCCCAAACCATGGAGCAGCTAAAGCAGGTATTAAACACTGGCCTCTGTGGGCTTACCGGTAGCTGACGGTCGAGAAGCTCATCGGAGATGTATAGGAGGCAGGTTTGCAGTACTTGACTGTGTGTTTGTAGATTCTGCCGCTGGATACGGACATCCGAGGAGCGTATGCCAAAGGTACGGACGACGAGCAAAAGTTTATCCAGAACTTGGCCATGTTTCTGGCTTCCTACCTCAAGGAGCACGTCCAACTGGTGGAAAAGGTACGTCTACTCTTGCGTGCACAACTCCCTCCCGGGGCCTACCCTGCTTCACCGTGGGCCTCCGGAGCTTGGGAAGGCGTTGGGAAGCCAATGTGGTCAATACGTCCTTGTTTCGTAGACGGCCGAGCTGAGGCCGTACCTGTTGGAAGGCCTCAAGTATCTCTTGCTGATATCGGTGGTGGAAGAGACGGAAATCTTCAAGATTTGCCTGGAGCTATGGAACACGCTGTCGTCCGAGCTGTACTTGGAGCATCCCTTCAACACCTACCCTTCTAGCAATGCCTACTTCCCTGCCCTTCTCAAGCAGGGTTACGAATCTCAGTCCAACAGTCGCCGCAAGTTTTACGACGCCGTCCTCACCGACGTCCGCCTCATCATGATTGCCCGCATGGCCAAGCCGGAAGAGGTGCTGGTGGTGGAGAATGAGCAGGGTGAAGTGGTCCGCGAGTTCATGAAGGACACTGACAGTATCAACATGTACAAGTTGATGCGCGAAACTCTGGGTAGGTACCTTCAATACTTTTCCTATAGTCATTAGGGAACCAAGTCCTTGCCCCTTCACAAAGTCCTGCCGTGCAGTGGAAGAAGGCAAACATGGCTTTCATGAGGAACGTGGGTAGTGTATGGCTGCAAACAGGGCTAGTGGAGCAACTGGATATGTGTCTATTTGTAGTGTACTTGACGCATTTGGATACGGCAGATACGGAGAGGATCATGACGGACAAGCTGCAACGGCAGGTGGACGGGTCGGAATGGGGCTGGAAGAACCTCAATACCCTATGCTGGGCCATCGGCTCCATCAGTGGCGCTATGCACGAAGAGGACGAGATGCGCTTCCTGGTTACCGTCATTAAGGTACTGTCTAGGATCCCTTGTGGCCCTGCTGCAGTGCTAGCTTTAGGTCGTGGTAGGTGATGGTTGTCTTGCAGGACTTGCTGGGTTTGTGCGAGATGAAGCGCGGAAAGGACAACAAGGCCATCATTGCCTCCAACATTATGTACATTGTGGGCCAGTATCCGCGCTTCCTGCGGGCCCACTGGAAATTCCTCAAGACGGTCGTCAACAAGCTCTTTGAGTTCATGCACGGTATGTCTTTTTGACAAAAGTCTGGCAGCATTTGCCCTGTCTTATTTTACGGAAATGGTAAGGCATCGCTTTGACGTTGGATAATGCATGTCGATGTCTTGTCGCTTGGCAGAAACCCACGATGGAGTACAAGATATGGCCTGTGATACCTTCATCAAGATTGCCCAGAAATGCCGGCGCCACTTTGTGACGGTACAGATTGGCGAAACCTTCCCCTTCATCGACGAGATTTTGCAGAATCTCCGTTCCATCATCTGCGACCTCAGCCAGCAACAGGTTAGTGGTGCGCAATGCCTTTCCGTCCTGGGATGTCTCCCTGAACAAGAAGGACAAAGACTATAGTGTCTTTGTCGTGCATATAGGTGCAAACGTTCTATGAAGCCATCGGCTACATGATCTCCTCAGAAGCCGACGACAGCACGCAAGCCAACCTCATTGACCGTCTGATGAGTTTGCCCAACCAAATCTGGGACGAAACCATCCAAGCCATCAAGGTGAACCCCGAAGCTCTCAAAGATGTCGAGTGTCTCAAGCAGTTTGTTAACGTCCTCCGCGCCAACCACCGGGCTTGCATCTCCCTGGGCAACGTCTACGTCCACCAGGTACACTCATTTTCGCTTCTGAAATAGCGCAGTCTATGAGGATAACATGGCAGCTATACCCTTTTGGCCTTGTTGCAGCTGAAGAGGAATTTCTACGACATGCTGCAGCTGTATAACTTGCTGAGCCAAAGCATCAGTCAGGCCTTGATGGTGGGCGGCGACATGGCCAACAAAGGACCCTACATCAAAGCCATGCGAACCGTCAAGAAGGAAATACTCAAGATCCTCTCCACCTGGATCAGTAAAGCTACCAACCCCCAAATGGTATGTAGCGCAAACTTGCATGCTTTACTTGTTGGGCTGAGCGATATGCCGGTATTTCGAGATGCAATAGCGCTTCCCTGTTGGTGTGGTTGCAGGTGTACGAATACTTTATCCCGCACGTCTTTGAGTCGATACTAAATGACTACAAGTCCAACGTGCCCGATGCCCGCGAGCCCGAAGTCTTGTCCTTGCTACGCTCCATTGTCGAACGGCTGGAGAACGTCATCACGCCACGAATTGGCGAGATCTTTAGTGGAGTCTTTGAGGTACAGCCTTTAACGTACAGCACATTGCGTCTTGTTTCCTGTTCCTGAAAGATAGTCTGGTTTTGCAGTGTACCCTGGAGATGATCAACAAGAACTTTGAAGAGTATCCCGAGCACCGCACCAACTTTTTCCTGCTGATCCAGTCCATCAACCAAAAGTGCTTCCCCGGCATGCTCGCCATTCCTGGTCCTCAGTTCAAGCTCATCATTGACTCTGTCGTCTGGGCTTTCAAGCATCACATGAGAAATGTCGCCGAAATCGGTACGCCTATTATTCATCTTCTATGGATTACGTTGCTCGTGTCCGCACGCCCTTCTTCTGTTCAGCGTTTTGCTCGGCTGGTGCTGTTGACAAACTGACAGAGGGAATTTTTTGACTTTTGGTAGGTCTGCACATATTGTATCAGATGTTGAAGAATATTGGCAGTCAGTCGGCGGAAGTTGCCCAGTCTTTCTACAAGGCCTATTACTTGGTCCTGCTCGAGCATCTCTTCTCGGTGGCCTCCGACCCAACCCACTCTGGCAGTAAGTCCTGGACACACTCCGCATGATAACTTTCTGCCTGTCGCCATCTTAACCTGATTTCCGTTGTCAAACTGTTTCTGCAGATCTGAACATGTTCTCGACAATAATTGCCTACATGTTCTCGCTGGTGGACGATAAGAAAGTGGCTGTGGCGCTGGGCAATACTGGCGAAGACAATGTGGCATTCCTACAGAACTACTTGCAGCGCATGCTCAAGGCCGGCTTCCCGCATCTCACCGAGTAGGCTTTTTACTCTTGTAGCTCTTTTCATCCATTGGTCAGCAGCTACTGAATCACCACGGGCCCTTACTTTGTAGCTCCCAAATAAAGATCACCGTTCAGGGTATGTTCCAGCTGGACCAGGATGTTACGCAGTTCAAGGAGCATCTGAGAGACTTCCTTGTACAAATCAAGGTGAGAACACCGGCCAGACAGGCTTACAAACTACAGTACTGTGTCGACTGTGAGTTACTGTGAGATCGAAGGACTTGCAGCTGCACGTGCCACAACAACACTGCAGTGTATCTTTCCATAAGTGCATGTCATGATGTCACGTCAAGCCCCATGTTCCTTAACGTGCTTCCGCGTGTCTTTGCCTCCCGGAACCCTTACAGTCAACTTCTGATCTTTCGTTCGTGGACCGAAGTTAAGGGTGTGTTTCTTTGGTAGGAATATACCGGTGATGACGAGACGGACCTTTTCCTGGAAGAACGCGAAACGCAGTTGAAAAAGGCCCAAGATGACAAGCGGAAAATCCAGATGGCCGTCCCCGGTATCCTTAATCCGCACGAGATTGACGATATGGAGGACTGATTGACGATTCAGCAGGCTCCCTCCCTGCTGGTGAACTGGACTTGTCCATCATCAGTCTGCGTGCCGCTTTCCACACTGGCACATTGACCAAAGCTCTTTGTTTAATCCTTTTGTTAAACAGCAAAGTTTTTATCTTAAACATTTGCTCCTACAGTGGCAACTCTGGAGGTCTGAAGGGGAAACCGAGCCGTTTTGCCAGGCTGTGTTCTTGAAGAGGTTGTCCACTTTCGGGCTTTAGGTTACGGAAGGTATTTCGCTGGCTGTAGCAGATGTATCGGATGTATCGTATCATGATTCTGGCTTGTACATTATCGAAAAGAAAATACGAAACTCTGCTCGAACAGTCCTGCTGTGTTTTACGCAGGATTTAATAATATTAGTACTAGCTCCTATTTGCCGGGTTGATTTCTTCTAGAGGCATCAGAAATTAGTAAGGAAATTCAGGTCAGATGACGGGGATGCTGGCTGCTGGGTTACTTATGGCAAGCCGTTTTCTGCCGGTTGCCTACAGCAGGTCTTATTGGGACACTCAGTTCTGCTAGACATGAAGGTGCTTGCCAGAAGTTTCAGAATGTAAGTTACTTGCGAGCTTTATACCTGTTACGGTCATGATGTCATCGCGCATTTGATACTAATCAAATACGAACTACGATTATGGACCTGTTTCGCAAGTCATGTCTTCGGCTTGCACAGCATAAGTATAGATTTTATGCTGTGCAGTTATCCACGGCTTATGTTTTGCCTAATATCGCTGCAGAGAGTTTGAAATTCTGTGCAAGCTGAGTTGATTGTAGTATTGACCACTTTGGTCGAAATTTGAAATTTTGGCGTCAAGTGATCCGAGTCTTCCCGAAACTATCGCCAGAAAAAGCGAAAGAAGTCCGGGCTTTATCCAGTAGAGAGCTAAATGACAGGCCCCGCGAATTCCGATGCCCTGCTGAACTCGCGCGGCCTAATATCCCTTCATGCTAATATTCTGTGCCGGAAGTGAGCACTGAGCAAACCGCGAAACGGTTTCTGCACAGAAACTGACACAGTATAAAATCACACACATGATTTTATTCTATTCAGAGCCGAAACATGGCTTGCGAAACAGGTCTTATGAATTATGATTCATGAATTGTCATGCCTTTGGTGATATATGCCTCCCTTAGTCCCATGTTTTACCTCTGCTGTTGTCAACCGTTATTTTTCTGAGAGATTGTGAAGGCTTCACAACGGAGCAAAAAGGTAACGCAGGTGTGACGCCGGGCTGTTATTGGCCGAAAAGTTGTCTGAGTTGCAGTACGATATTGAGTGTTTCACCTTATTGCTGTTCATTTTCTAGGTACACCTTCAAGCTGAAGTCGCCGTTACAGCGTACTGTTTTCACGTGTCATGGAAAACCTTCAGTCATAGCGAGTGTAAACAAAATCGTTATTCTAGAAGTTTGTTGTCGTGCTTCAAGTGTGTCGGCCAAAGCTTTAGCTTGCAACGAGCACGCAAGGTGAAAGATTAACAATACATTGCCTTGCAGTCAGAGCTCTGCCGTTGTGCAATCCAATCACTTTTGTGGGCATTTATCGCATAGCCTTCCCTATTTTCCAGATAGTTTGGGACTTGCAGCACCATACCGAATTTCACGCCCGAAGGTGACTGGGCCGTTGGAAAAGTCGAGGGAAGAGGGGATCTCTTTTGTATCTGCGGTTGTGTGGACAAGATATGGTGAAACGGCTGTTGCGAAACGACCTGCTCTCGTCTCTGCACGCACCCTCCATGTGCCATCACTTTCTCCTGTGCGAAGGATGGTATAGCGTCTGGTGGCGACAAGGCTGAAGGAGGCTAAGGGATTCCTCGAAGACTACCCGGTTGCAGAAGGATCATTGCCCAGATTTCCAGTTTTCAAATTATTTCAAGTGTTTGATTTGATTGATAACCTGTTGAGCCTGCTGTTGCTGTGACCACCAGCCTGCCAGTTGGACAGACCGCCATTGCCGGCCAAAATAGAAATGGGGGTGGAATCGCACGTGTATGACGGACAAGGTGCCTTGTTTTCCATTTCGGGAGGTCTAAAGTCACCTGTCAGTTCGGTGTCTGAGGATGAAGCGACCCACTCGACTGTTTCCACCTACATTGGCAGCCCGGACAGCGCCGCGGTAACGGTGAAGGGAGTGGACAACGGCTCGATGGTCATTAATGGTAGCGCGGTGACGTTGGATAAGTTGGAAGATGGCAGTTTCCTCAACCGTTCGTTCTCCAACTTGTCGGAGCACGTCGAAGCAGGACTTCCGCCTGTCTACATTGTAGAGGATGCCACCATCGCACCCAAGCTGGCCCACGACGATGCACTGCCTTGCCCGGTCCTCGATGACTTTGTGCGGGACGATGTCCACGTGACCAAAGAGAGTATGATTGCCCTGTCGGTTCAGATATTTATCCCTTTCCTGTTGGCCGGCTTTGGTATGGTGGGAGCTGGTCTTCTGCTGGATACTGTTCAGGTAAGGTGGACATTATGTCTACCCATCCGTGGGCTATGTAGGATAAGGGCCATCAATACATAATATTATGTTTCTTGTCGACAGGATTGGCCCGTGTTTGTGGAGGTGAGCGAAATTTTCATTATGGTGCCAGCGTTACTCGGACTGAAAGGCAATTTGGAAATGACGCTGGGTTCACGGCTGTCGACACAAGTCAACATTGGCGGCTTCGAGGACTCAAAGCGGAAGTGGCGCATTATCGGTTGCAACGTGGCCCTTAACCAAGTGTTGGCTACTGGTGTTGGCTTTCTGGCTTCCCTCTTTGCCATCGCCATGTAAGCTCATAGTTATCCCCTTCAAACGTCAAAATCTAATGTCGACTGTACCGACGTTAGCATGACTGTTTCCGCTTGTTTGACGATCCTGTGTTGTATTGTAGGTACGCCATCAATCATGGAGGAAGTATTATTCCTCGCAACATTGTCTTGCTGCTGGGAACCAGTGTCGTTTCCGCTTGCTCGACCAGTGTTATTCAAGGTAAGGACATGTTGAACTGAGCCTGTCTCTCTGTTGCTTGTGAGTATTTCTTGATATAACGAGTCAAATTGAACATTTGGGCACTGGGGATCGTGACGAGTGGCTGGGAACTAGCTTTAGGGGAGACACAGCGCTGCCCAAGGCTCACCAAGCTGTCTTTCCAAGTCTGCCGCAAGTGGTTTGTTGGCCTTTCACCTTTTTACCAGAATAACAGTATTTGCGGAAAGCAAATATGAAATTTAATGGAGTCAACTAACAGACGAGCAACAATTAATAAAGGCTGATAGATTGTAGGTAAAATGATGGATGACGTCAATTTGACTGTCTGTCCCTTTTATCTTGCAGACTCTGTGATGATATTTATTGTGCTCTTTGCACGACGTTACCGTCTCAATCCCGACAATATTGCCACGCCAGTAAGCCAGAAATAACGTTGCCACAGTGTTTGTATCCGGCTTAGAAGGTGTTAACGCGCGATGGGCCTTTGCAGGTTGCGGGAGCCATTGGTGATATTCTAACACTGGGCATCCTCGTTGGCTTCAGCATGCTCTTCTATTCTGCCTTCCGTAAGTCCGCCCAGTTTTATCCGTGAATTACCGCTGATCGGGTTGTCCGGTTGAATCTCTCTTTCCGAGTGTCCCCAAGTGGACAATCGAAATCAGTGTTTGATTCTTCTTTTGTGTGTCCAAGTGAGGCCCTGGTCGAACTCGACTAACTAGCGGATCTCTCTGATTCATTATAACAGGTACGGAGTACTACATGGTGGGGCCCATTGTCTCCATGTCGTTGATTGCCTTGCTGTTGCCGCTGTGGATCTGGATTTGTCGCAAGGAAGCGACGACGCGCCATGTCCTGATGCACGGCTGGCTTCCGGTCATCTTGGCCATGCTGATTAGCAGCTGCTCTGGCGTCATCCTGGAGCACGTCGTCTCCTCCGGCAAGAGCTACTTTAAGGATCTGCCCGTCTTTCAACCCCTCATCAACGGTACGTCCCTTGTCCCCTATAGCCATACAGCAGTGAGGCAAGACTTGGCTAGGCGTCATCATCATTGGGTTGCCTTGCAGGTGTTGGTGGTAATATCGTGTCGGTCCAAGCCAGCCGAATTGCCACCTACCTCCATTTGGCCTACGTGGTGCCCGGCCGAGTACCGCCTGGCTACACCTTTTGTAAAGCTCCCTGTGCCGCCTTCTGTTCGCGCTCCAACATCAACGCCCGCACAGCGCGGCTGCTGATGCTGATGGTCATTCCGGGCCATCTCATCTTCCTCTTTGTCATCTCCTTCGCTCACCCCGGCTCCACCGGCATCTCCCTCCGTTTCGCCTTTGTCTTTCTGGTCATGGCCCTCATCCAAGTCTTTGTCCTCCTCTACGTCGCCGACATCCTTACCCACTTTGTCTGGAAGAAGGCTCTAGGTAAAGACCAGCCCAAGAAACTGCTCTTTCACATTGTGTGGTGTGTGTGTGGGTGTCAGACGCTTATCTGCAGTAGATAAGCCAGTAGACTGCGTGTTTGATGGTCTTTTGCTTTGTGTGGCTGCAGATCCGGACAGTACGACGATTCCTTACCTGACATCGATGGGCGACCTACTGGGAACCGGTCTGTTGGCGCTAGGCTTCTTCCTTCTGTGGGCCACTTCCAAGCAGAGCGACCTGCAACTCTGATCCTGATCCTCACTATGCTTTTGAAGGTTATAAGTTTGCTACATTGTATAGGTATTATACAGTATTTCGAAAATCTAAGACAAAAAACGAAGCCTAGCACAAGCTAGACTTTCTGGTTCCGAGTGTCCAAAATATAAAAGACTTCTTCAAGACCACGAAAGAATGGAAAGGTTCCCAAAACACAGGCAGCATTTCCTCTCTGTAAGTCTACACCAAAACGCTGTCTGAGGAAATCTGACGATCTTCTTTCTCCCGTGTGGTCTGCAACTCTGTTCCCGACTTCTCTGAGCAGACTCGCTTGCCGAAGGACCAAAACTTCCGTAGGTCTCGACACCAACCGGGCAGAAAAAGTTCCGACCTTCCAGGTTCCGATACTTTGTTCGCTTGAGATCTTCGGCTTTGTTGGCTGCATCACCCGCGTTCTCCGCCGATCCACCAACATGGCTGTCGCACAGCGTGTCCACACAGGTAACGTCCCAGACTAGGGCCTCACCTTCCTTCCAGGGAACAAGCGTCATTCCATCAGGCCGCTTCCGTGTGTCGTCTTTCAGTACACCGTTAGGCTCGAGTATTGCGTGGGACTTACAAGTAACCAGAGCACGGCGCAGCGATCCTTTCAGTGCTGAGTGCCAGCCAACACTGTACCTACAGCTTAATCCGTGTCTCCCGTAGACGTCAACCGTTGCTGAGCATCTACAGGTGTGCGGTTCACAGATAGGCGCGCCCAGTCTTAGACCTACCGAAATCCGCAGACTGTCGTCATCGAGAAGGTTTCCCAGGCAGGATGCTGGTACGGCGTTCAGCCACGCTCCTGACTCCTTCGTCGATACCACCAACATTCTTGGCCTTTTCCGTTAATGAGCTCGCCTGGAGGACTTCGCTGAAGTTCTTTTCGACGATCGGAAGGTCCCAAGTGTGCTGGAATACGCGGAGGGCCGCTAGCGGAAGTTCGGTACTCGACACCTCCATCCATGATGTCAGTTCAGTGGCGCACAGTTCGTCCAAGTCGAAGTCAGCAACCATGGAGGTGACCAGTTGCTTTGCGGAAGAAATAGAGGCCAAATAGGTGGAGAGGGCAATCTCTTCTGCTCGGCGAAGGCCAAGTCCACCTTTTGCGACTGGAAGGCTTGCTTGTATCCAGACCGGATCAGTCATACTGGTATTGGTAATCTTTGCGGCGCTGCGACGAAGTTACATCATCAGAGTCACGAAGTAAAAGAGGAAACTTCCACACAGGACTACCTCGTAAAACGTATAACAACTTTGGCAAAAATAAGTTCTTCAACAAAAATAAAGCCTGATGGGCAGCTAGTTTTCCTAGTCTTGAAGCCATCAGCTCTGCTTGGCGGGTCTTCTCTTGTAAGACTGCTGGTACCATTTCCGGAAGAACGGGAACTTCAAGAAACATCAGGTCCACGCTGCTGAGTGGAGTGACAGTCGGGAAGATGGCTTTTACGTACGACTTGGTTGACAGCTGTTCCTTCTTGCTACCGCCAAAGACGAAGATCTCACACTTGTCCATGTTCAGTTCAAGGCCAAGGTGCGCACACTGATCAGCTACCCGCTGGAAGTCTTCAGTCACCCTGTCGACATCCCCTCTAATTGTGGCATCATCGAGATACCAGCAGTTGAAGGCGGACTTCACGGACTTGGAAAGATCTTTGGTCACCAGATAGAAGAACAGAGGTCCCAAAGGGTCTCCCTGCTGGACTCCACGAGCTGACTGGAGAACTTGGTCCCTGTAGATGAGATTGGAGAGCTGGCTGTACATCTGGGAGGCGAAGTGGAAGTACTGCGGCACAGCTTTCTCCACTTCTGCTAACATCCTGCCACAAAAAACAGTGTTGAAAGCATTTTTGAAGTCAAGCTTCAGCAAAACTTGACATTCAGCGCTGTTTCTTGACAAGAAAAGGCGAGCTGCGTGGACTGCTGCTTCTGCACCGCCTTCAGTTCCGTAGCCGGCTTGCTCTGGTCGAAGCTGTGCGCCCATTTCCGCCATGACGCGCTTACTAAAAACTTTACCAGCCAGGCGACGTAGAGTGCAGCCAACCGCGATAGGACGTATCCCACCATCCTTCTTGACCAAGGCGGTCAGGGATGCACCGTACAGGAAAGGGCAGATCCCGGATGGCACCTTCCCATTCAGCATATCAGTAGTTACAGAGGCAAGGGCTTCCAATAACTCCGTTGACATGACGTCAGTCAAACCAGAAGTCATGTCTTTCAGGTGCTGCGGTCTCAGTCCGTCAGCCCCACCAGCAGATCCATGCGGGAAACTGAAAATGGCGCTGCGGATTTCCTGGGCTATTACCGGAGGGACGGCTGGAACGCCGTCATCCATTGGCTCATCAGTGGCTGGCTGATCAATCGGATGTTTCTTCCGAAGAGCCTCCAGAGTCTCTGTGGTTCTGGGAGATATCAAATCTTCCGAGGCAAGAGTCCGCACCGCGCCACTAATGTCTCACTCGCTAAGTTTGGCTTCCACTCTTTTCCGCGTCCGAAGAAAGGTGTCGCTGTCAGGAGGCTTCTTCCGGCTGGCTTTCTTTACGAGAATGTGTTCGGATGCTTGTGGACGACTGATGTTGGCTTTCACGAGCGAAGTAATAGACTGTTACCTTCGCAGAGACTCGTCAGGCTGGGCAAGGGCTATCGAAGGAAAGCAGAGGAACTTACACCAGGACTCTTCGTCGTTCTTCTGATAACAGTCTCTAAGCAGTTTCAGAAAGGCAGCCGCAGCCGCTGCTCTAGCGCCTTTGGGGATCCGGCGAATCGTTGTCGAGGACTGGAATCATCGGAGTAGCTTTTTTTCCTGACTTTCCTGAGACACTTCGGCCGGATGTTGTGCGGCTTGCTGTCTGGAAAGCTTGATGAGTGCCTTTCTACATACTGTACTGCTGCCCGGCCCTACTCAGAGGAAGTGGTCAGTTCGAAGATTCTTGTTTCGATGTGGTAATGGTTGGGCTGACTCTCGCACAGCCTCTATTCCGAATGCGGCTCACGCGGATTGAACCCTGGGTTTCTCCAAAAGAGGCGAAATAAATAGAGACTGATCATGGTTAGAGCAGTTGATATCTTGCCCATGGACCGTACTCTCGATGGCGTCATATTTCGCAGTTTGACGATTACTCTTTGATTGTTAGCCGGAAGAAAGGTCCTTCGTTTCCGTACCAGCGCTTATCGTGGTCAACACATCGTCTCCATATCATAACTCTTGTTTACGCATAGAAACTATTCGCCCTGTATCAACGTACTAACCCCAATGAGCACCGAATATAATCATGGCGAATATTCATTATAGCTTCCACTAACCTCTCAACAGCATTTCCGGGGTGTTCACCGTAACGGACAGCCCCACGTTCAAATACCGATAACGGTGCAGGCTCGGCACTTCCCTAGCTTTCGTCATTGACAGCGTTGCGCTAGCTACGTTAGCTACCCGGAACTGCGCCGTATCTTTTATGCGCCGTACCGTGTATGACCCGTTTTGGAACATTGTTTGTCATGAGGCACGACATGGATTTCAAACAGAATAATGGCCCTTGCTGACGGTGAGCGTTTCCGGCCAGAAGCTAATCTACCATTCCTAGCAGCAGGGCAGGCTGTTGTCGGTGGAAATATCCGACAATGGGTCCTTCAAGGGGACTTTTGACAATCCTGCTTGCTATCGCGCTGGCCCATCTGGACGGCTCAAGTGGTCAGTCTCCATTATCGAAAAGGGATGAGCGGAGTATTGAAACGGTGACGGTGAACTTCCCCAAGTACAACTCTTCCGGCAACCGCAATGTCTCCCTTGAAGAATTCCAGCGCCCGTCGGCCATCAACTTTTGGTATGCGGGCCAACGTTTTTTCATGGATATGGTCCAACCACGCAAACCGTCCATCGGTTCGTCAAAAACTTTCATTACCCATCCGGGCTATGGGGAAATGTTTCCAAAAATGTGTTCTTGCAGAGTTTGTGGTCCAGATGATCAATGAGACCTCGTCACAGAACAAAGCCACTGACGCCACTTTTGTGTGGAGCTGGCTCCGAAAAACTGTACGTAATAGGATGAATCATATTGGTCTTGCTACATGTTAATCTTCATGTTCTTCAGGAGGTCGTTGGCGTTTTTGCTCTGGTCATCATCGGCCTGCTCTTTGTCTTCGGAACTGTTTTGGGAGGTATTGTAAACTAGTTTGCTACGTCATCCTGGCTGCCGATACTCATTCTAACATTTCAGGTGTCATATTTTGCTTATGTCAGTGCTGTTCGCGCAGCTATCAGAAGCATGACGAATCGGGTGCCAAGTGCTCGCGCTTCACACTCAGTTTCTTCATCTGCCTCTGTTGCTTCGCTATCTGGTACATCGTGACAGATCCTTTTGACATGACGCCGTGAGTCAACTTCCCGTTTTGCAGTTTTGGTATTGGGATGTTTGCCACATCGCTGAGCGATCTCCACCACTCGGCCACAACACTACCCGATATGGTTGATGCCTCGTTCCACCAAATCAATCTCATGCTAACGACCACCGAATCGGAAGTCAACACCACCATCCGCGACGGCTACCATCTGTCTAAGGAGCTCATTATTGTCGATTTGAAGAGTGAGAGGTTCCTTTATTATTTCGAAAAATCAGCCCAGTTTCCGGCAGATATTATCTAACTCGTGACAATGAGTGTAGAGCCATAGATACAAATTCTTTTTTGCAGATGCGGATACCTTCTTGAGTGGGGAACTGTATACAGTCTTCGAAGAACTGAAGGCCAACGAGACCTTGCAGAAAGTGGTGGATATCGGCGACGACCTTCTCGATGTCATCCATACCCTAGAAAGCTCGAATATTCAGGCAAAGCTGGATAATTTCACCGGGAGCTTGGCTAACATAAGCGTCGAGCTGGCTGCGCTGACCGAAGACCTCAGGGCACTTTGCGAGTCTCTCAGTAATAATGTTTCCCCTGTCAGTTGCTCTTCGTTTGCTGTCGAACCGGATAATTTAAGCTTGGACCAGCATGAAAACCTGACCCTTCAGGTAAGCTGAGCTGACTGTGCCAGAACCTAAGGATGTATCGAACCGATGGCAGTATCCTTTCCCATGGAATTCGTGTTAGTATAGCTCAATGTGGAAGATACGATCAGGCAGTTGAAGGAGGTTCAACAAGGCTGGCACGGCGCAGAGGCCTATTCTCAGTATCAAAGTATTCCCTCCCGTATCGCCCAAGAAGTTGCTGGAGTGACATCAGGTCGGCCATCCACCGACATCGCTACGTTTTAGTTTTTACACCGGTTGCCCACGGTGAGCTTGGTGTTGTTCCAGGTATGGTCGAAGCGTTGAAACCTGTCGATGATGGGATTGATAAGCTGATGGACCTGATTGGTGATGGGATATCTTCTCTCAACCAGTACATCCAACCATATCAGCATGACGTTATAGAAGCCATCAGTTATCCCCTCCAATACGCCCAATACATGCAAGTTTATCCCAATAGGGCTCGCGTTTCCGTTAAATCTGTGGTTTCCGGTCGGGTCAGCTCTTATGTCTGTCTATTACAGCACGGGAGTATCTATTGGGGTCTCGCTCTTCTTCGCTCTGCTGGTTAGTCTGACGGTGCTGGGCTGTTGCGCTGGCGGGATCACTTACCGGAACAAAGTTCTTCCCCCCGACCGAAGTGGAGTTGTTCGTGTGGGCGGCTGCTTTATGATGACGTAAACAGCCTCCTGCGAGAAATTTCCATCTGCAGCCGCATTTCGCTTACTATTCGTAGGACCGTTTACCTCGGCTTGCTCCTCTGGTGGTTGTTCATGCTGCTGACCACTGTTCTCTTTGTTGGAGGCTCGCAGACGGACTCGACCATCTGCCCCATTCTTCGGGGCTCTCAAGATAATTTTTCCGCCCTGCATCAGGTATGGTGTCTTCGTCAATCATGACTCGCCAGCTCATTGGATGCTGACGATCCTGCACCTCTGTAGCTTATCGGAGAGCTGACGAAGGCCAATCCGGCCTCCCTCAACGGCTCGATAACCATTCACAGTGTCCCCTCCCTTCTGAGTTCTTGCCGAGACGGCGCCACCATCTACACGGCTCTTGATTTGGCTAGCCGAGAATCCAACAACGCTCTCCGCTTGGTCACTGTCAACATCGGTGGTGACCTCAACTTAACCATCGGCGGTATGCAGGGTCCCTTGTCCAATCTCACATTCTTCAGTAACAGCTCCGAAGAAAAACTGCGCCAGGCGCTGAAAGTCCTGGATAAGGTGGACCTTGGCAGCCTTCTATCCGAGCTTGATGTTAGTACATCAGTACTCCCTCCCCAGTTAGACGAAAACCGTTTTCCGAATAGGATTTACTTCTCAAAAGTGGAACAAAAGTTTCACGTTCGCGGAAAATTCGTCAACTGTTTGATTAACTTTTATGCCCATCCCCATGCTGAAAATTGATACTAGTATTTCGTACTAAATTGAGTACGAAGTTTGAACTGAAAGTCGTACTTACTTTCCGGATGTCTAACCAGGGACTGTAGCACCTATATTATACTATCACAGATTGCAATGCTAACCAGGTCGTTTCTTTGAAATTGCAGCCAAGCTCTAGGCCAATTAACCAGACAGACTTTGGTCTTGTGGAAGGCAACCTACTCGCGTTGGCACAAAGCTTGGGGACACCTGGTCCAGCGGACAAGAGAGATGAGGTTGTTCAACTTGCTCAACGACTGCACAGCTTCAATACAAGGCTCATCGAAGAAATAGAATTGCAGGTAAATTATGTGCTTGTACCTTGCCTGAACGGTCAGCCTCAGTGATCATAGATGGTTTCGTCCAGCGAAGGGAACTTCATGCGGAAGTAGTGAAACTTGATGCAAGCGTCCGTCAGTTCGCTAGCGATACGAATGATACCCTCGACGCTGCACTGCATCTTCAAAGCTTTGCCTATGCTCAGCTAACGGACGACGCAGGAGTACTTCAAAAGGTGTGAGATACAGACTGTTCTGGATGAACTTTTCGGAATTCAGTTCAAATCTCCCGTGGTTCGGTCGAGGGACTCTAATGAGTTGTGATGGTGTTTTCCAGTCCCTTTCTGACTTTGCCATCCGCTTGTCGGACTATGTTGTACAGTTTGTCCAGCATATTCTCGATACGGTGAGGTTCCACTCTGGATTTTCGCCTTTCTCCGCAAGAGATCGCCGTACTGCTGCAGCGTGTCCGTTGTGATGTTGTGCTGCAGGTGAAAGATGATTTGGGAGGTTGCCGCCCGGTATATGATGTCTACGACACTGCCAGCAGTTTTATCTGCTTGCACGCGATCTCGGCACTGGTAAGGTTGCCATTATCGTACAGTATTAAACTAACATTACCTCTCTCCTCTTCCTGCAGAACGGTGTATGGTTCGCCCTGGGTCTGATCCTGATGAGTCTTCTTGTCCTCATGTTCCTCAATTGTTTTTTGTCGTCATATTACAGTCGGGCAGGGAGGACAAACGTCCGCATGGAATCGGAATCCCTGCAACCTGTACAGCGTCTTAACATCACCGATCGTGTCAATTACGCGGTACGTATCGCTGCTTTTGAGTTTTGTCAAATGTAGCCATCGACAAGGAACAGGGAATTTACTCTGTATGTGTCTTGCAGTACCAATGAAGACGTCTGCTGCCATTTGCAGTCTGCGGAACTTCTTTCATGTTTCTAATAGCAAACGCGTCAAGAAAATGAGATTGCTTTTTCATTACCGTGTTAGAGTGAATAGTACAGTAGTAGCGTACTTCGTGGAACGTTCTGTAAGAAACTGTAAGAAAGAATCTACAATGACCGATCTGGAGCTTTGGTTAGATCCATAGAGTTGAATGGTAATCTTGCATAATAATCCTCTGGGCTGGGCGAAGTGCCATCTTCTGGCGCAAGCAACTCTTTCGTCACATGACGCCAAAAGTCGATGCGTTGGCATATCTGTGGTGAGCACTGCGAAAATAGATAGTGAGTCATCGATTATTCCATCGTGTTCACCCCGAGCTTCCGACGGAAGAAGTTTGAGCATCAACGCTAACGAACGTTAGTTTAGCCAGCCTGATAAGAGACCTTTGGGTTCTGCGGTTATAACTACGCCAGAGTCGTCAGTTGACTCAGATGTACCTGACTGCATATGCAACGCGCTGGCTGGCCTTGAGAATTCATCAATTTTGCTCTAAGAATTATGTCAGGATTATAACCACGGCACTGGACATGGTTCCTTCGACTCACGTAACGCTCAATACCATACCGCGTGTGCACGAAAGGACAGAAGTTTGAAAAGATTGTAATTTATGAACTGTCTGCTGAAGGGGAAAGCGACGCGAAAGGGTATGCGTAAATTTGTTAGTCATGCTGATACAGTACTACACACAACATTTCACTAGTCTCACGTTGACTTATCGTACATTTGCCTCGGCAGATGAAGCACGTGATCCAGCAAGACGCGTTCACATCCGCTGAAGCACGTGTTTCTATCGTCTTTTGCTAGTTTTGGGCATTTTTTTAAAGCTTGTAGTTGTTTTTGTTGCAGAGAACCCTGGCTTGGCGTTCCTGGCCAGAACCGAGAACCCATATGCGAGGGCGCATTGGTATACTACTTGCGTAAACCGGTTTCGACAAGTATCGCGGTCCTCGGTGGGCAGCACTTCTGTGTCCGGAACGAAAAGAACAGTGAGATTGGTTCTTTGCTGCTCAGGTGAGAGCAGCGGCAATAAGTCTGGTGGACGATGACGACAAAACAACAGAGCAGCAGTCCACAGACGGTGAACACGATCAGTACGAGTACCAGCACCAGTGCGACAGGTTCTACGGCATCGCGAGCAGCTGCGCAAATTCTGTACCGAATGCCTAACAGTAATGGATTGATCACAGAACCTATTACACCTGTTTTGCTCACCACTCCCACGGTAAGATATGCCAGACTCGTAAACAATACGAGGGATGAGGCCAATTCCGTTTCCGCACACTTTCAGTCAATCATGCCCATAGGGTGCGCTGGGCTGTATGAGGGCAAAGTCTCGATTGAGAATCTATCCAATACACAATAGGTAACCTGCTGTTTCAAAGACGCAGGTAGAATAATCCTGAAGCACTCTTCAGACCCCTTTCATAGGCCCCTTTCATAGAGCAAACCCTTTCACACTCCTTTCAGACCCCTTTCATAGAGCAAACGTTTATCCACCTTGAAACTTAGAACTGCGCAGACAACAGGGCCGAAGACCCACGTGATGAGTGTCCGGGTTCTTCGTACTGTTGGAGGTGGCGCACTTCTCGATCAAGTCTGGTTGCGCCAGTAGTGGGCTTGTGCCTGGCGGCTCTTGTGACATTCAGCAACCCAAGTTGTGGAATGTCAAGCTATCGAGCCATGGCGGCAGCAAAGCGATTATCTAAGTGTCGCACGTTGTCCAAATCTCTTTTGTCAAGATGGGTGCAGTCATCGACGATGACTCGTTCCGAAACTTTTCCATGCAGCGAGCTTCTACAGCGCTGTGCAGCTAGTGCTAGCGCCTGCAGTCAGCAAACACTGAAACTCGTTCGTTCACGATGTGCTGCACTTTCTGCTAAGTTTTGTCTGTTTTTATTTGAACGAACGGGTACGACAGATCCCTAACGAGAGATCCCTAACCCGGAAATACTGTCATTTCTCCAGATTCGTCGCACTCTTTATACCGCCGTTGTTCTTCTGTGGTTGGCTACGGCTGGTGATTCACCACAGTTGATTGTCTGGCTTGATTGGTTTCCCTTACTTCTTTAGATGTTAAATTCGGCCAGTTTCACAATGACTCCGCAGGGCTTTGCGACATCATCATCAGCAACAGGTGGACAAAATGCTTCATTTATCCCTGTCTACATTCAACAACCCAATGCCGGACAAGGACAGCCTATTATTAAGCAGGAGCCGGGAACGATGACGTTTCAGTTTAATCCCCAACAACTCCAGCAACTTCAACAACAGCAACAGCAGCAGCAACAGCAGCAGCTGCAACAAGGGGGCCAAAGAGTGGCCTACGTTGTCGATCCCAGCCAGTATCACCCCAACAGAATGAATTCCGTCTCTCCTGTTAGCAGTTATCACGGGGCCTCGGGACAGTCGGCAAGTCCGACGAAACGTTCGGGCGGAAGACGACCAAACAAGGACGAACGCGTAAGTGGTGATGCGATCATGTACCTGTTGAAGTATGTGGTGGTTGGCTGATTGTTGATTAGGTGGGGTATGTGCTTATTCGTTTAGCTGTCACAAGAAGAAGAAGATCGTAGGAGGGTTCGAAGGGAGAGGAATAAGCAAGCAGCTGCGCGTTGCAGGAAGCGACGGATGGACCAAACCTCTACCCTAACCGAGGTATACTCTTTCGAAGGGGAGCTTTCTAGGGGAACACGATCACATTTGCTGTTGGTCTGTTTGGGCGATAAGACTGTATCGTTATTTATGTGCTGTAGGAGACGGAAATGCTGGAAGAGCAGCAAAACAAGCTACGCGGGGAGATTGAGGCTTTACAACAAGAGAAAACGGAGATTGAGCTTTTGCTGCAAGCCCATCGTACTTGCTGTACCAAGGGTATTCCAGCGGCCATGATGTCGCGCGACGTTTCATTCTCTCCTCCACAGGTGCCCGTCGAACAGCCCAGAGCGCCATCCGTTGAAACAACCAGTATGCAGCCTCCACCACCACCACCAGCCATCTCTCTTCCTCCTGCCAGCGTCAGCCACTTTGATGTGGCCACCAAGGCCGAAGCAAAGCGCGGACAAGCAGCAGGACGGCCCGTTAGCCTTCCTGTCAGGACGGAGCTGACGCAGCTGGACCTCAGCAATAACCTAGCCATGCCCACGCCGTCACCCTCAAAGCTGGTCTTTAACTTTGACCATAGCGGACTGACGCCCACTGGTCAGTACAATGTGCAGTCGTGCCTGATACTTGTCGATACGTATCAATGTTTCATTTCTTTGAAGAATGTTGTGAGAAGTCTCCAGGCCTATTGTTGTCTTTGTAGGCTTGACACCAACTGGTCTGACACCGTTAATTCCCTCCATCTCGGCAGATGCCACTGACAAGAACGCCACACCACAGCGCCAACCCACTGCCGATGGCGTTTCGCCCAACAATCTGGTTTCTCTATGATCGACAATGGCCTTTTCTCAGTGTACGATGATACTGTTGGGACTAGAGACCAAACTGACGCTATAACTTGGTATACAAGATATCGAATTCTGTCTGCTGAGTCTTCCCTAGTTGTTCTCTTCGAGGTCGATCATAATATGCACAGGTTTTCGGTTTTTTTCTCAACGCCAGTCCATAGGTCTGCAGAATTTGATTTTGTCCTGATTGAACTCTTCGGTGACAGAAGGAATTAAACTTGGTTTTTCTTGCCCTCTGCAGACCGCGTGTTTCGTTCCACAAGAAATCTGCAAGTGGGCAAAGCTACTGATCCTTAGAACGAGTGCTTTTGTGACTGCAGAGAACTACCGTGGGAATTGTAGAAACAGATACAAAGCTTTGTGACAGGATAGACTAATCAAACCGGAGAACAGAAGTCAACCAAGGTGAAAGTTAAGGCAGCCTAAGACGCGAAGTGGCCGCGCTAGTCAAGGAAAAAACAATGTCAGAAGGGACTTCGTGTATCGCACTGCGTCAGCCCGAAAGACCAACCGGACATTCACACGCTAATTCTGCTAACTACAACGAGGCACCAGAGAGGACGCCCTCCAAATCTTGCTGTACAAACAACTTCTGCTGTACAAAAAAAACGTTCAGCTCGATCAAGGAAGGCAGAGGACTGATAGACTTTGGCTACCAAACTTATAGGGCTATACTTCCGCCGAGGGTCCATTGTCATTTGGGCTCGATAATTATTTGGTCCCCATCGGCCATATGATACGAGTGGAGAGCCCGAGTAGAATATTTGAGCTCTTCATGACCTTGATAGGTCTCCATCTCGGCGTCGACATAGAAGAGGCGGTACCTGCACACGAAAGGACAGAAGCTTGAATGGATTGCAATTTATGAACTGCTGAAAGGAGGAAAGCGACGCACTTGCTGGGTGACAATCCGCTGATGGACTGAAGGTTCTTCTTCAGTTGGCCCACCGACTGGCGAATATTCAAGCGATAGGGGCGCTTGCTAAAGGTAGGTCCACTGAGCATAATATCCACCATGGCTGGTGCCCCCAAGTCCACTTCTTTCAGCGGTGTTAACAGCCCGTGCTTGGCCTGCAGATCAGCATAACGCCGCGGTGCGGGGTCATGGCCGTGAAAGTGGCGTAGAAAGGCCCGTTCGGCATCCATTCGTTCCAGCGAATCGATGGACGTTCCATTCAGCACGTCCACTCGCGGTAAACGCGCTATCACATGTTGTCTCGGCGTCATACTACAAAGAAAGAATACATACAGCATCACTTCCAGCCACATGGTGGGCCTTTGTCATTGCGGTTTGAGATTTGAGGCAAACCAGTCCTTTCTGCAGACTTGAGGCTATTTTATGATGTGTAATCTTTAAGTAGTTTAAAGAGACTGGCTAAGCTCAGCCATACTGTAGTATGGAGGACTTGGAAGGGCTTCCGGGTACAGTATGCGGCTGGTCGGCATCCCACAGTTTGGTCCCCAAGAGCCGCAAGTCGCGCAGCCGCGGAATGCAATGCAGCTTGTCCAGTGCTTCCCAGCCTTCCACTTCGATCTGGTTGACATGCAGCTTCCTCAACACTGAGAAGCTGACAACTAGCTCCTCGTCGTCTGCCTCCTGTTAAAACCATCAGACGCTATGAGCAACCGTATGTCTCGCAGATGATATTTTGAGTATGGGTAAAGGAAAGAATACCCCAAGGTCGCGTAGCGGATTTTGACTGGCGAAGAGTGTCTGCAGCGCAGGGAACATTTGCCCAATGGCCATTAAGGACTGCCACGAGACCAGCTGGTTACTGTCGATATGCAGCTCGCGGACTGTGAAGGTGGACTCGGCGGGTCGGGGAGACGTTAAGGTTGATGTTAACGTCGAGTAAGCATTGAGGCTCAAATGCAGTTCCTCCACTCTGTGCAATAATGACACCCACTCAAACCGATACAGACAGACCATTGGTTCTTCTTACTAGCTTGTCCTACGACGGCGGGCCGGGATACTATGGCCGCCCTGACGCCGTCGCCTGATATGGCTACTAAGTATAAACTAATGGATATCATATAATTATAATGGGTACCCGATGAGGATATGGAGGAGAGCGACGACGACGTGCCAGTCAATTTCTGTCCCATTGAGAATCAACCGTTTAATCTGCCTATTACTCCATCCTCCATGACTCCACTCCACTGTCCGTAGGTCTTCGGGTCGGATCTCCTTCAGAGGATTGAAGCTGAGGTTCAGCGACTCCAGTGAGGGTATACTCCGCACCAAGGGCGCTACCTGCAAAAACCCCAACACAGACATGATCAGCATGCGGAGGCAATATCAATCCGCACCTTTCGCGGCGGAAAACGTGTCTTGTTAGTTGTCACCTCGTGCCATTTGCTGAGCTGGTTGAAGGACAAGTCAATTTCCGTCAGGTGCCGGCACCACTCGGACAATTGCTCGTAGGGTTCCACGCGGTTGATACGAAAGTTCTGCAAGACGACGTAGGGCGGGTACATGAAGTTGCGGCGCTTTTCTGTAACAACAGCACGGACCAGCCATGTAAAAAGGCAGCATAATGTAAGGAGCGGAAAAAAGAAACTTCCGGTCCGTCTTGAGACGAAGCCCTTATCGTTGAATGTCAATCGCACCATGACCTACAAGACACTTTTTGCGTAACAGCCTCTTCCCAAGTAATTACACATTATGGAGGCGCTGCCATCTTGGTCGCTAAAACATTTGCTCACTTCGCACCCAAAGACAACAGACGCCCCTTATGCAACGCACTGCGGGCAATTTCCGGCCACAAAACGTCGCCGCAGTGGCAGCCCAATTTAGTCAGCGTGAGCCTCTCAAGTGGCGCAATTACACAGTGCAAACTGCAAAGCACCCATCAAATGCACCAGCGCAAGGAATTTGTCTATTGCTACCCAGGTGAAGTGGCGCACATAGACGGAACTTGTGCATTCTTCAAAACTGACTCGATATCCTACATAATTATAAAGACAACAAACTGCACAGCTTAAAACGATATTTTGTAAAACCAACCTGGTGTCGCAGGGGCATTTTCCTTCTCTTGACGCTGGCGTTCTTGACAGATGAGATTACCAAACAAGACACGATAATCTTCGTCCGAGTACTTTTGTTGCAGGGCCGTCAAGAAAGATGTGGCTTCGTCGTTGTGGCCCGTTGCTCCTTCCATCTTCCCAGATTACAATAGTTTGGACAGTCCATACGCCTCCGGGGCTAACAGCAGAGTTCTCGAGGGATATTTATCAGTGGTAATCCGTATCCTGTACCAAGACGGCTTGTCTTCACGCCAGTTCCCTTCCTGAAGCCAGAAACAGAGTTTGAGTTTAGCTACATGATGACGGCAGTAAGTTATGCAAGCGACAACTAGCAGTCGTCGCTCATAACGAGGGCATGAACATGCTAAGAAGAACATTACATATGCGGGCTGGAAAGAAGGCAGGAAGCAAAGCACAAGAATCGCTCGATATCGAAAGCGGCCAAACAGCAACAATCAGCTGCGCAGTGCTCGCTCGTTTGCCCAGAACCAACACAAATGCCAGCACGTGGTGGGAGCGGTCGTACTTGTGACGTCAAAGTTTGGTCAGAAGACCACCTAGAGAGCGTAACAATGATGGCAAAAGCTGTGCCGCGAAACGTCATTGCGGCAGCTAGCAAAACTCCAGCCGAAAGTGACATGGCCTTCAACGCATCCTTCTGTGCAAGGGCGTATTGAGTCGCCTAAGAGGTTTTCAATTTGGCCCTTCTTCTACGATATCGCCTGTCAGACCCGTGCCTGGCACAATCCGGGCTGACATTCCAAAAAACTTCGTAGAAAAAGGGTCAAATTGCGAACCTCTTAGGGACCTCGATATGTCTTGCTTCTGTGCATTTTATAAGCAGTTTAGGCTTGTCTTTATGAGGAGCCCATGTGTCACGGCAAATGAGACAAGGCGAATTCTGGATGTTCGACAATGAAGTTTGAAATGGCCGCATGGGGAACATTATAGGTGAGCTCCCTCGATCGAGCGTTTAGCCACCAGAAGGACCCAGTCCCTCCTATGGAATAAAGGTCAAAGGGGTTCTCCAATTTTTTCCAACGGAGCTGGACCTCGAAGGAACTGTGGACGGAGAGATAAGGCTCACTGGAGTCTAAACTCGTGTGATCAAACACAGAACTTCCACTATGTCATCTCAGTCCATGACGTCACACAGTATCCATGTTGCGCTGCATCGTACGTCGTGGTTATTCAACAGAAGCAGCGACATTTCAATGAGTGAATGTTGTGTGTTGTTATTGGCTTATGATTTATGAACATTTCCGTTCAGTTGATGAATGAGAAAAATTCCATTCACTCATTCACTGACAACTCCTGCTGGTAAAGCCTGACCATCGTTGTCTTGCTTCCATTCCATCGAGCTTGATCCATATCACTTGGACCGTCACGTCCAGCCTCCATACGTTGTATTCTCATCGCATGTCCAGTTTGAGAATATATATAGGTATCCGCCGATCTTTGTGGACTCCACTGCGACGCACGAATTAATCGATTCAAGATCGACGGGACCATTTTTGCTCCTGATCACTTTGCACCAGCTCGTTAAGATTGAGAATGGTATGCACAGTATGCCTTAGTTGTTTGATTGCCTCATAGAGTTGTTCGGCTGGATTGTGAGTATTAGAGCACCGTGGCTTGATTAGAGCCGTGGTTGGGGGTGGTGACACGGCCCTGCCGTCTCAGAGAAACAGCCGGCACTATACTGACCCATCCGATTCTCAGCTCGCATTCTTCCACTTCCGCGTTCTCACTGATGATTTTATCTATTATATATTCTGCTCTTTACGAAGTTGACTTTCTTTGCAGTCCCTCGACTTGAAGATTTGTCGCATAGAGCCCGATCTACAGGTAAGAAAGGACTAGACTAATTGTCAGGTGGTTTGTGGTTTCGAGAAAATCGGTCCTACACTTGGTTTATGCTGCAGGAAAAACTGAAACGATTTCGGTTTCGGAAAGCCAAGAACAACGCGGCTTTGATAAGTGAGTTTTATTCTGGTTTACACACAGGATACCGCTCAGGTGGCAGCTAACGGTTTCGTTCTGTAGTGAAGATCTCCAAAGAGAAGGATTTGATTGAGCTAGAAGAAGAGCTGGAGAACTGTGACCCGCAAGACATTCAAAACGCTTTGCCCGAACGGAACCCGCGGTAGGTTCTTCTGACTTGTTGTGGCCGTTGGGTCTTAATACGGGCGAAGGAGGTTGAGTCGAAATGGTAAAGCATCTCTGACTGTTCGAAGGTACTTCCTCTACAGTTTCAAGCGTGAACACTCCGACGGCAGAATTTCCTATCCAATGTGCTTCGTCTTCAGTTCGCCACTGGGTAACCCGTCTACAGTATATAGTTTAATCTTTCACTAGGCCCTCGTCATGGCATACCATCTTTCTGTACTTGTAGATTGTAAGCCGGAGCTAAATATGATCTACGCTGGCTCGAAGACGTCGCTCATCAACGAAATGGGACTGACCAAGGTATGTACTCGGTAGGCACAGTGCTAAGTTATACAGCTTCAACTGACCCTTCGGAGAATTTTGTTTGCTGCAGACGTTTGAACTTCGCGAGGTACAGGACTTTACTGACGACTGGCTGGCCGAACAGCTGGCTCGCCACTGACCGCTTAGGCGGTCGAGTATTACGGCCCCTAATCCAGCATTCTCTCTTTGGTTCTGTCCAGCGACGCTGTCCTTTCTAGCGCTGTTTCGGATGTCTTTCCTTTTTTATGAAAACCGCCGATTTTTTTTCCCCGCAGGTTGATTTCTGACCTTGATTTGTGTTTGATTTTGCCCTGAAGAATTCAGTGACATTCCACTTTTTTTACTCGTTGAATTTTCCCGTTAAATGCTCTGTGTCGTGAAAACCGTTGATCACTGCGCCCTAAACCACCCGATTACTGTAGGTCCAAATGCTGTAAGTATGTGGCTGTACGACCCATAGGGTATGTCTTTCATTCGCCAAATATAACGGTTTTGTCCTCTTACAGTACTGTGAGGACAGTGAGGAATCTCAATCACGGAAGTAGTCAGTTGAGGGCAATATTGTGATTCACACGTTCACAGAAGGCGTTTATTTATCAGACATTGTCCGAAGCATTTCAGAGGAGAAAAGAAACCACCAAGAGCTCACACGAAGGAAGAATGTGTAACCGGGAGATTCGACTGAAATACTTATTGATGTATTGAAGATTTGTTTTGAGTAGATGTAAATTGATTCAGTTTCCAACAGCACAAAAGATACCAAGGACCGTTGAACAGAAAACGAGGGCAGGCTGTGAAGCGAGGGAGTCTATGCGGCAGTTTCCAAATGTCGCGTCTTGGTTTCAAACTGCGATATTGGCGTGCGTTCTTGGATGGTAACGGTGGTTGTCCCGGAAGGAGGAAACGGCTCCCCGCGTTTACCGGCTTTCTGACCCGGTATCAGCGTCACACCACGAAAGGCGCTGCCACCTCCTGGCCGATCCACCGTATCTTGAATGGCTCTTCTGCTCCGCATCACCGTGATGATAAACAAGGCCAACCATGCTAATACTGCGAGCCAATAGCATACCTAAACAGAAGAATAGCGAAGTGCTCAACATCTGGGTTGACGAATAATGATCAGCTCTTGTCGTTCGTGTTCGTCACCGACGAGCAGTTGAAGAACCCGTCAATCAAACTGTCGTTGAACTAGAGGACAGATTCGTCTCTGGCACCACTCGAGCACTATGCAGTCGAGTCAGAACTTTGCTTTTAGAGCCGAACCGTAGTCTCGCTCGTAAATCGGGGAATTTGACTGGTACAACGTACTTCGGTGGCTTGGAGGTCGTAGTAGGGGTCGTACCCACGGAAGAGACCCGGCAGGCCAGGCTGGCCAGAAGTACATCTACAGATTAAGAACAAAATGGACTTGTTCATCAGCACATTGGTCTGTGCATACAGTCAAAGCCATCTGTAATGCTTTCACAGTGCAAAATGTGTAAACTACACTGCCACAGTATCGCGGTGTGCGACAAGCTGTACACATGTATCAAGCAGATGGTACCCACGTTAGGGGACGGCCAAAGAACTGCTGCATTAGAACACGGTTGGACTGGCAGAAATAGTACAGTCCGCCGCTTGTCAAGCCTGCAAAAGAAAAATTGAACATTGTCCGTGGGAAACAGCAAGAACCCAAGAGGTCGCGGTCTAGTGAAGCACATGCTAAACTCGGCGGCAACCGATTTCTCCTCCAACTATAACACAAACCTGCTCCGATCAGGGTTAAGATGAGGCCCAGCAGCGTCAGCAAGATGAGCGCCGTCGAATTTGTCCTTGTTCTACAAAATGAAGTCCTCCGTTATCGTACTTCCGGAATTTAACTGAATAAATGACGGGAATGGCCGCTACTGTCGCCGGATGACTGATAGACACTCCTTACCCCAGTTCAGGATGACGCACAGCTTGTGATACCAATGCTGCATGGTAGATAAACTAAAACAAAGATGACGCGTGAATCCAGTAGAGTGGTTCCAACTGTCCATTCTGTTTTACCAAAATTATCCCCAAACAAATGGAGATGATGACAGGCATATAGGTGACGTAGTTGCAACGCTGCATATCGCCGTACATAGGTCCATAGTTGGTAAAGTCGGAAAATAGTGGGCATCCATTGAGACGGCTCTGAAGCGAAAGAGAACAATGTAAAGTGATCTTCTCGCCAAATTATTTCACGGCTATATTCAGGAACGTCAAAAGGCAGTGCTGCGTCAGCTGGTCATTCGACGTTACAGATAATACCCAGATTCCATCAGTCATGAATTGCACATCGATTGATATCGATGGTATAGCACTGATGTCCTTTCAAAACATGTTAAAGTTATACAAACTAAACAGCTTTTTGGGGGCGTTTGCCTTAAAATTCGGAAAACTGACAAGAAAACCACTGGCTCATAATACATGGCAATTAAGGATATGTCACGGTCGATTCTAGTACGACCTTGAGCAAAAACCCCTCAGTCGTATGAGTGCGGTTTGAACAAGACCATTCGCCAATATCCCTTCCTGGTCGTCGCTAAACAACTTTTGGTAACAAACTCAGTTATCCGTGCGGGAAATTGACTTACGACTGCAAGGCCAATGCCGATGGCTTGTGGAAAGCCCAGGATGACGATAATCAACCATAAGATCATGGATGCCACCAACAATTTAGCTTCCGAACTAAGCGCCATGCTAATGACTGAACAACTCTGTCAGGTCCTTGAAACTATTGCCAAATACCCGCAATACCTTTGGCTGCTTTGCGGCTGAAGGACTCTGAAGAAAGGAAAAGGAACGTCAAGAGGACGTCATGGTACAGAAATGTTACAAGTAGACTTTGCCCAAGACATCAGCAGAAAAGGTGTACTACGGCAAACCGTGTTATTCATTTCATCAGGTCGACATGTGCGCTACTGCAGCAGCTAAGCATTTTGAAAAATGCAACGTGAGCAGACAAGTGCAATTGTACTATGGTAGATGCTGGATTCGCAGGTGCAGTTGTATAGTATCTGAGGCACGAGTACGAGGTCAAAATGGCATTGAAAGTAAAACATGGATGTGGCTTGCTTGTGCCGTACATCTGCAGCATCGGAAATTAAGTAAGACGCGGCAAGTTCAGACCGGTTTACGGCGCAACTACCGTACAATACAGTGGGGATCAAGGTAAACCGCAGCCAGTGTGGTGTAACGTGTAACGTGTAACGATCGAACCATAAGCTCGAGGACATTCACATCCTCCGCGCCGCCATACAGTACCTGTGCAGTCTAAAGTTGGAAGGTACATACGTGGCTATTGTCCAACTATACAATCGATAAAAGTGACTTTCCCCTATGCGCATGGTCTAACACTATACCTGCGCTCCGTCGGAAAAGGTGTTTGCTTTCTAACCCAGAGCAAGTCATATAACTCCTGTTAATACTTACACACATACGAAGAAACGTACGTGTCTATTATAGCGCACATGACCCCCAGAGTTCTGACATACTTGTTGCCAATTGGTCAATCCGTAGTAACGATGCATCGTGTCAAAATCTCAAGAAAAACCAGTTCAGTACCTGCCATAGTACACGCTGGTCTACAAATAGCCGTGGAAAAAGAGCAAAAACATCGGACAGGTCATTTAACTTTGAATTCCTCTCTGAGCTCATATTGCTTTTTGATCGGTTGAGGTTTGCCCAGTAAAGTCGACGGAAGATTTAGCTCAAAGTGTTGATACTCTCAGCCAACATAGATAAAACTACTCAAGACTCTGGTGGCGCCGTCACAGAAACCGAGAGACCTCGTCACCGCCTATAGCCCGTCTTATGTGTGAAACGGGAATGCGCAACATTACTGCTGGTCAAAGGTGTTACGTCAGGAGAAAAGTGTTGGGTTGCGAGACGGGGTCGGGCAGGATTGCAGTATCGTTCTGACTTGACGGTCAGCTGAACCCCGGAAGGAACCCCAAAGCTGGATGGTGAAGGACAAAAGATTTTTTCAGCATTGCTAATGTGATTCGTTGTTGATTCGGACAGGCAATATTATCTGAGCATTGCCGGAAGTAGGATTTGCAGAATGGTCAGAATGTTATCCGACTGAGTTTGTAGTTTGATTCTCGCTTATCGTTGATTGTTACGGCATTCACGCAGTTAGCATTGCCTTTACATTCCTGTCCGTGGTTTTAAGCGGCGGAAACTTGATTTAGTAGCCACAAGCCTGTCAATAGTAATTATTTATGAAAATCTGGAAAATAATTCGGATCTACTTAATTTTGTCTCGCCAACAGCAGGCGAGACAAAATTAAGTAGATAACAATTACAAACAACAAAAGCTCCAGAAAAGGAGCGAATAAGATTAGCATGAAAAACAACAGGTTCTTTAAAGTGCCAATGAAATAGGACAAGACTGGTCCGGGTCCGCGTAGAGAATCCCCCCGGTACATACCGTTTTGGCTGTTATGTGTCATGTCATAGCGATCAGCCGATCGACACACACGTCGATCAGATATCTCACCCACCATCCGCGCGGTCTTTTTACACGCAACCGGACCCAAACCTGTCTCGCATCATTGGCACTTCAAAGTAATCGGTCACCAAGACCGCAAAGACGGTTCAAATTATTTAAACCGAGGAAACTGCAAAGATGACGAGGAATCTTGAGTCAAGAGCTCAAGTGATAACAGGTTCAAAAGAGGTAAGATAGTTCAAACGAAATAAAAACAAATTTGGCTGAATTCCGGCTTGATCTTTGGTTCAGTCTGTACTGGTTTCCGGTTCAGGATCTCTCAAACTTTTCTTTAGGTACCAATTCCTATCTTTCCACGCTGGAGTACGTCCGGACGAATGCTATGGCCTTTGCTCGACTGCCGCTCCTGCGTGCTTCTGCCTTGATGAGGAACTTCTTGGTTTTTTCGCTGGTAGACGGAGTTCGTCGTTTTAGCATTCTTCGCCTTCCAGAGGTGGGACATCATCTTCGTCCAACGCCGTGGCTTCTGCCTCGGAGCAGTTCTCCAGGTGCTTGACCGGAAGAGTCTTCGGGCAGTTCTGGGTGACCCTTCCGCTGCTGGCCGGTCATGAGGTTCGTCATGGCTGTATTGACGTAGTTGACGCAGTCTTTCTTGGGAATAGTTCCCCGGTCCATGAGGAACTCGTCTTCCACGAAGACTGGAAAACGAACAGCAAGGTGAGAGATTGTAGGGCTTTCATTGTCTACCAGGAAGAGAAAGGCCTTGGTGAAAGACAATGGCCAGCAGATGGGAAGTCATCCGAGAGTGACGCACCTACCTACCAGCCATCCACTTCCGGTCGGGCCAACTCGACCCACTTCCCATCTGCTGGCCGTTGTCTTTCACCAAGGCATTTCTCTCCGTTTCTTACCTTCAACATCGTGTCGATGAGTTGGGTCCAGTGCAGGTTGATCAGCTGGGATGACCACCTCGTCAACCGACTGTCCCAGAGGAATAACTTCCAGATCAGGCGTGACACGCTGGCGTCGAACGCTCTCAGCATCTCGTAGTCCTTTCTCAGCCGCTCTCTTCAGCCTCTTCCTCACAGTATCTGGTTTCGGATCATCAACACGGTGAATCTTTTGGGTGTCATCTTCGTACAGATAATCTGAGGAAGAAAAAAAAGCAGTTTAAAAACGAAGGTAATTCACCTAATCAAGGCTACAAACAACGTCCCAAAACATTCACCTGCAATGAACAGATAAACTTCTTATAGCAACCTGCAGCCAGAGCCTATGACGGCTAAGAACCAACACATACAGTATACTGACCCCTCCAAGTACGGAGTTGACCGATGCTGCATCGTCCGCAGATTTAGCCAGCTGGTTCTGGATAATGGATTGAATCTTGGAAATGATCGACGATCCGGATATTTGCGCCCCCGAAAATGTGATGTACTGCAGAAAAAAAGAAGGGTATTATACACAATACTCCAGTTCCGCATCCCATGACGTCTGCTCGCCAAATGTTAGTCATTTGACGCCTCATTATTCCAACTCTTCGTCATTGTCAGTTTCTTACTATCATCCAATATTGGATTGAAGACAGCGCCTCGCCCAAAGTCATGGAAAAGTAGGCAGAATAGTCGATATCAGGAGTGACCGGAAGAACCAGGCTAGGTGTACTGCTGAGGTCGCCACTTTTGCTTTCATCGTTGTCAGCTTTAAACTGCGCATTGGAATGGGATATGCGAACAGTGGAGGCATTCAAGGTTGTTCGCTATTGGAACATGCGACGAAGCCGCGATCTTCCGGCTGTGCTCTGCACTTTCTGTTCAGCCCCCTTGGCCGTATCAATGGTGATACCAGCAACACAATAACCTGCATGGTGGAGGCATGCGGAGAACCAGGGCGCACTACGTCATGATGAGGAAATAACAGGAACCCAGGATGATGAAGGTCAGCTCGATGCCCACATGGGCTTCTTCCGTCTTGTGAAAATTGGGACCGATTAATGCTACAACGAAACTTGGCCGCATCAAGCAGTCGTCTTACCGTCATAACTGCTAATCAGGAAAAACAGCCATGACAGGAAGCCTTTAGGCTCTTTTGTAAACACAATGGCACTGGCCTCACCCAACTTGATCACTCGTCAATATTGTCGCCATATTTCTTCGATTCACATATTTGCCACTAGAGATGGAATAAGTGTGACTAAGTTCCATTTGGTAAATTCTCACACTGAATCGAACGTTTCGGTATGAAGTCCACACCGGTATTTTCGATTTGGTAAGTTGCTGCATCAAAATTTCATTTACCAAACCAAATCACACCGAAATATCGGTAAATCGATAATATCAACGGAAAAACCCAGATGACACTGGCGCAAAACGGGCAATCGTATCATTCGATTGTGAGACGTTTTCCTTCACTGGACGGCTGGCTGTCTGACTAGCTGATAGAACTACAGTCTGTAATTCCAAAACTTTCTCGTGTTCGCTGAAAAATTAGTGAAACTTTCATCTTTCTAGGCCCTTTCGGTATGTTTCGATTGACCGAAAAATTTCGATCGGTTTGGGGCGAACGCATACCGAAATCGATTTTTCGATGCGAGGCTAACACTGATAATTTCCGGTTTCGGTAACTTCTCATTCCCAATCGAAAAGTTCGTTTTGTTTTCGGTAATTTTCGGTAGATCACACTTATTCCATCTCTATTTGCCACTGTGATCTATGGGGGTTACTGTACCTTTCTGAGTGAAGGGTGAAAAGATTGATCCAGCTCCAAAGCCGCAAATGGCCAATCCAGCAGCCACGCCGCGAACTTGTGGGAACCATTTCTGTAGTGGGAGAGACGGGCGAGATGTAGGAGATACCCAAGCCTACCCCGCCGATCACGCCATAACCGACATAGATGATGGCGATCTGTTTAACATAAAGTCCTAGCGCTGTCATCAGGTTGCCAAAGAAGAAAAGGCTGGGGCCCAGAAGGAGGCCTTTCAACGGTCCACTGCGCTCTAGCCCAGGACCCAGCAAGGCGTGCCGGCACTGACGCTGAAACCGGCCACCGCCACATAGAAGATGTTGACAGCTGCAAACAGTCGACATTTATAGTTGCGAGTCAGCACCATCTGAGGTAGCTGAAGACCGCGTCAGAGAAGGAAGTGGAAAGGAGTCATCCCCCTGGCTTACCGAAAGCGCGGTCCACTCCGCCATTGCGGCCATACCTAATTAAAGACAAGGGTTTTAATCATGGGACAGGTGTTTAAAGGGACGTGTCATACAGTTGTGCCTCGTAGGTAGATTGAAACCCGACCATGCGTACAGCGACCGAGTACAAGCCTGCAATAGTTATCAAACCCTTAATCAGCTGATGCAAGATTTAAGAGCAGAATGGAGTCATTAGAGGCTAAGATCTATTTGTGCTTGGCACGTACCTGACGAGGGGATTATGCTTGTCCTCCGCCTTTCTGAAATATTCTGACATGATAGAATGATGGAGAAGAGTCTGCTCTATCGTCTGAAACAGGCGTAGCTTGCGCAATGAAATCCTGGAAGACACTACAGGAACCGGAAGTGACGTCAAAATCCGGGCATTACATAGTTTATTCAATCAAGCGGTTTGATTTCAGTGTTGTTGATTCGTTATTGATCGACAATGTTGCGCTGTGCTTTAGAATACAAGCTAATCAATTGTGCTGAGAAGTTTCCTTTCCTCTCTTTTGCCCCTCCTGATAGCGCCATGGAATCCGTTAATCCCCTCAACATCTTAAACCTACTGCTGTCGGACTACGAGCAACATCTCCAACTGAGCGACTCTCCGAGCGAATCTGACAAGATGTTGAAGACACTCATCGAAGGTACGAGTACTGTAAACTTCTACAGTTATGTCGATTTCCCAAAGCATATCTCAGGTTTGGTCTTGTGCTTACAGACTTCTTGGACGTCCAGATCGGCCAAGCTGGAAGTCCGATATCGGCCACTGAAGATCTTCGATATGAGCTCCCGATTGGCGTGTCGACGTTCGATCAGCTGGAAAAGTCTATCGCTGAACCAAACTGTTCCATGGACATAGCGAAGCAGACTTCAAATCCACTCCGAATGATTTCCTTACCGAACCTGCTTCAAGTGGAACAGAACCTTCTTCCCATGAGCTGTTTGCACCCCGAAACCCGAATCCGAAAGAGGCACCAAACCAGGCTGCTGATTTTGCCTGCAAAAAACGTGCTGTTGGTTACTGGACCAATGTCTCTTCCAAGAAGCGTCGTAGCCTGGCCAGCGTGCAGGACAAGTTTAGGAAAGTCACCAGTACTCGCCAGCTGCGAGAATGGAGAAATCACGTTAGAGAAGGAGGCTCGCGGATCGATAAGCTGAAAGCCCTACGACTGGAGACAGGAGAGAAGTTCTTCCTTGCCAAGCAAAAGCCTAACGTGGTGAAAGATTTGGATATTCAGCAGTGGGCAGTTACAGCCACCCGTGAGATTGGGCTTTCCGGTTTCACAGCTTCTCCTCATTGGGTTAGAAAGTTCAAGAAGTGAGGATAATGTCAGACATGATCATTTACTCGATAACGTTTAAGTTTTTGCCGTTTGTGGTCTTATCACTCGTTTGTAGATACTATAACCTCTGCGACGGGAAAATCACGAAGTTTGTCACCGAAAAGTACCTGAAAAAAGTACCGGACAGGAAGAAGAGTGCCAAAGAGTGCGTTGCTGATGTCGGAGAAAGAATCCAGGCGTACGGGAAACACTGTCGGTGGAATGCTGATCAGAGTGGATTCGAGTACGAGATGAGACCAGGTCGAACTCTGGATTTCGTCGGTGCAAAGCACGTTTTAGCACTCACACAGTCTCAGAACTCGATGACTCACAGCTACACGGTTAGGATATGCGTTTCACCAGGTGTCCGCAAGTTTCTGCCCGTTCTCTTCATCACGCTGCAAAAACCCAAAGGAATCTTAGGACCACTTGTGAAAAAGTCCATGTTTAAAGCTAGTAACCTGTGTGTCACTGCTTCCACGTCTGGCAAGATGACCAAGGAGCTCTACATCAAATGGTGCGAGGTTTTCTTTCCGCACATGAATCAGCACTGTATATTCCTTGCTGATTCTTGGTCGACGTTTCCTGACCAAGAAGCCGTAGATGAAGTCAAACCGGAGGAATTGGAATACGAAATGATCACTATACCACCCAAAGTCACCGGTCAGATTCAGCCACTGGACGTTCTTTTACTCCGGATGTACAAAAGGTATTTCAGGAAGGTTTCGAACTGGATATTCTTGAACAATCAGCCGGTTCAAGTCCACCATCGGGACGTCATATTGAAAATGCATTCCCTGATTCTCCTAGATTTTCTAACCTCATTACTCAAGCTTGGCATTTGTCAGGGTATGTCGACAGGTCCTTAGAATATTTTAACCCCACAGAATTCTGTTTCCAAGGACTGACTGGTCGTTTTGACCATGATAAATGTGAGCTTTCCTTGCTTCTGAAATGTGGATGGTGTAAAGTTCCTCTATGCTTCCACCACTTTTAGAAGGATATCATTTCTGTAAGATTTACCTTCCTTGACAATCTGAAGTTGAGTTTCGCATACAACATGAGGTCGATAAAATCAATAAGTGGGTACCGCCCAGATTTTGACATCACTTCCGGTTCCTGTAGTATTTTCCAAGAATTGATTGCGCAAGCTACGCCTGTTTCAGACGATAGAGCAGACTCTTCTCCATTATTCTATCATGTCAGAATATTTCAGAAAGGCGGAGGACAAGCATAAGCCCCTCGTTAGAATAGAACTTTTATACTTTGATCACAAATAACCAAGTGTACACGCGCCTCCCCCAACTCTTGGCATATGGACGCTACTGTTAGTAGACCGCTTATTTCCGCGATCAGTGACTTGATCGAACCGACTGAAGTGTATCAAGATAGCTCAGGAATCTGTCAAGTCCAGCAGGTCAAATCAAAGCAGTGAATCTTTGGGGAGGGCTGAAACACTTGTGTCCGTGCCAAGAGTTAGAAGAGGCTCGTGTACTTGCGTAGCTCTTGGGGTTATCTTGGGCGCCTTGTCGCTGCCATACTTGACCTCACGAAATCGACACATGTTTCTCAATCTACGGACTGAGTCTTTCCTTTGGTAAGGGCAGAGGGAAGGCCGGGCGACTGACTAACAACTTGATGGCTATCGAAGAGAGGATCCCCCTTGCCGTCGACCATAGTGCTTGTGGCCGTTGGTTGTGGGGCCAACGACTGCAAATAGGCAGCCCATTCCACCTTTTCCTCTTCCTTCGACAACCACACTGGTCTCCACCTGACCAATCGCACAAGTCTACCATCCAAAAAGCGGAATCTCAAGACTTCACCGGCTATTTTGGGCAGCTTGCGGTCGCGCAGATGTGTAGGGATAAAGAGGCAGACAAGAAAAGACAAGAGGACAGGAGCCAGGATCCAGCGAAAGTTGAGGTCATACCAGCGCATGCTGTCGTCCGGATAGAGCTTCTTCTGTTTATTGTACACAGCGGAAAAGATCAGGCCACCAGCAACGGCGTCAATGGCCCATGCCGTCAGGATGACTCCATGGGTAGCCCCCACATTCTGTCAAGGTGATTGCTGACACATTTCATCCACTTCCATTGATGCAAGACAAGTTACCTTTGCCCCAAACTGGTCCGCCAAGAAGGCCGGAATCATTCCAAATCCTCCACCATCTGTAACAACAACACAAACTTCAATGACACATGTAAGAGGGCCCACGCACTCCATCAGACGGTGCACTGTATCATCCAGAACGAAATGATGGGTCACTGGGAGGCGCCACTTGACTGAGTTGAAAGGGGGCAACGCTGCAACCTGACTGGCGGCCTTCGACCATGGTCCAGTCAATCCAGTCAACCTTACTTTCAAAACAACTTGAGGCTTAAAAGTATACTTTGGACGGCTGAGAGACTGTGTAGAGGTGGGCAAGTAGAAAAACCGAGGGTAATTGGATCGTACTCACAGAAAAAGCCAATGATGAAGGCGCATGCTAAAACGCCAGCGTAGCTCCTGGCATCTAGTGCAGAAGGCAGACATCCCAGGCAAACGGCTTGACAGGCCAGCGACAGGACGAACAAGGGCTTGCGGGATTTGATCAGATCAGAGATGAGGGGAAGGACCAAACGTCCCGACAGGTTCAGCTGTAACACAACACCGCGGATCAGTACATATAAGTAGCTTTCACTGAGAGAACAATGGGGCCCTTTCCATACGGCATAGAACTGACAAGCCATCAGATATGACTTACTCCTCCAAGGATAGAGTTGACTACAGCTGCATCGTCGGCACTTCTTCCTAGCTGATTCTGAACGATGGACTGGATCTTGGAAATGATTAGCAATCCGGTAATTTCCGCTCCCATAAACATGACGTACTACAAAGAAGAGCGGGGTTATCACGCCAAGAACATTGGGCTGCCAAGTTGCGAGTTACTGTTCATACTATCATCCAGTACTGGACTGAAGTCAAAGCTTCCATAAGGATCATGGAAAAGTGGGCAGAGTAATCAATTTGCGGTACTACGCGAACAAGGACGCTGCTGCCGTCTTCCTTGTTCTGACCATCATTTGTTCGGCCAGAAGTGGAGAAAGCGATGGGAGGAGTGGAGGCTTCCAAGTTGGTCTTGCGATGAAGAGCCCGACGTAGCCATGTTTTCTGGGGTGTCCTTTGAAGGTCCACCTTGCGTTCAGCTCCCTTGACCGTCTCGATATTGATACCACGAACAGTGTAACCTGGTGGAGGCATGCGCAGAATCAGGGCGCACAGCGTCATGATGAGGAAATAGCAGGAGCCCAGGATGACGAAGGTCAGCTCGATGCCCACATGGGCTTCTCCCGTCTTGTGAAAGTTGGGACCAATTAAGGCTGCAAAGGACGGGCTCATACACAATAATCTACAACGAGTTGATACAGCCTCTTTCCGCTCCTCTTGTGGAAGGATGAGAATAGAAGGGCCTAGCTACCTTTTTGCGTGAAGGGGGAAAAGACGGAGCCGGCACCGAAGCCGCAAACGGCCAAGCCAGCTGCCACACCGCGAATTTCTGGGAACCATTTCTGTAGGGGAGAGACGGGCGAGATGTAGGAAATGCCAAGGCCCATGGCGCCAAAGACCCCTACAGCATCAACTAAAGCTCAACGGTCAGAGCTCAAGGGAGAAGAATGGGATGTATAATCTTACCGTAGCCAATGTAGACGATGGCCAGCTGCTTGACGTATACTCCCAAGGCCGTCAGCAAGTTGCCAAAGAAGAAGAGGCCGGATCCTAGAAGTAAGCCCTTCAATGGGCCGTTTCGTTCCAACCATGGTCCCAGCAGCGCCGCGCTGATAGCAAAGATGGCCACCGCCACGTAAAAGACGTTGACCACTGTATCCAATAATGATGATCATAAGAACTTTTCCTATGGTTCGTCATCGGCACAGAAAGAAGAACAGGATGACCAGCCTTACCGATGGCACGATCCACACCGCCGTTCCGACCAAACAGTTGGGCTTCAATGGGAAGGTTAAAGCCGGACCAGGCATACAAGGAGCCGCAACAAGCCTGCAAGATGGGCAGGATTTGTTACTGAAGTCACGGGCAAAATGTAATAAATGGCCAATTAATTTGAGGATGCGGATCGTACCTGGACGAGGACGGCGCAGGGCATCAGCATGTATCGGTTGAAGGGAATGAGACGGGGTACCAGCCATCTTTCCCGCTCCAGTTGTTGCTCGCTCCGTTCAAACTTGGTATGAGTGTAATGGTATACAAAAGCCTTTTTGGGCCACAACAAGACATTGCACTTTTCGGCCTGGAATTTCGCCCTGGCGCTGGACATTGCGCCGATGCCGACCATCAATCCATCCGTCAACAATTATCCGTCCACAAGATTACTGCTGCTGCTGCTGTAGCAGTAGGAGGCAACAGAGCCAATGCCATCTTGTCCATAGATGAGGAACAGGATAGATATACCAACGACCTCTCATGCTGTACCAAAGAATAACCTTGCCTGCCTTTGCGACAACAGGTTGGTCTACATAATGTTTCGATGTGGAAATGTCAGCCTTCTTGGCCTAACATTACTGCCGAGATCGACAGATGAAATATGTCATAACTTGTGGCGATGTATGCTTTTTTGTCAGTCGATTGCCACATAACATTGTCGGTGTCTCAATGGTCCTGGACGAGAAATATTGCCTCTTGATGGTTTCTTACGTGCAGCCATGCGACTCAGACGGTACAGCTTCTTCATCACTGAACTGCAATGCCGGGAATGCTGGGCAACCCGATGTCACATGACTCGATCTACGATTGATTACTGTTGCAACGTCACCTGACATCGGGTTGGCAAGCCGGCCCGACGTAGTACTAATTTACTGCCCCACCCTTCCGCTTATCTAAGGCTGAGTTTCGTAAGTCAACCCAGTTGATAACCCGACACGTGATTGCTGACGTCAGTGCTAAGGACGAACATTAGAAAGATGCTTGAAAAAGACGAGCTTGGACAATCAAACTGCACTGTGATTTACGCGTGCTTGATTGAATCGGATTAACCGTTAACTAGCCATTTTATGCTAGTTAACCGGTAACCCAGCACGTACCCCGTTCGTGATGTTCGTGATGTCGACAGTCACGTGTGCAAAAGCTGGTTGTTAACTAGGATTTTTGACTTACGAAACGCAGCCTGAGGCCGGGTACATTTAGTCGACTGGGTCGTCATAAGTGACGAGGTCGTTATGAAGATCTATGTAGACTTTGTGAATGCGCAGGAAAAGCTAGTTGGTTTGGTAGACGGAATTATGAGCAAACTCGCAGTAAATTACTTGATTTGATCAACTAGCGTTCGAGAATGATTGCCAACTGGGTCGGCTACCCACTGACTGTCGTAACTTTGTATATTCTCACTGCGCGTATCCTTCAAATTCGAAGATTTTCCATTGTTGGATCTGTCTTCATTCCATATCAAGAAAGACGATAAAGATGCGGGGAAGATTTCAGGGCTTCACAAGCAGTGGAAGAAATTCTAAGACAATAGTGCACCAGCACCGGAGGGCCTTCTTGCAAGATGTTGTTGAAACGCTTTGCCCATACCAAACGAAAACAACAATTAATTATATTCTGCCCTCAAAGCTTCCAGGAATAGCCAGCGACAGAAAAAAAAACTTATTTTCCAAATGTTCGAGGTCGCAAGCCGGAAGCTGGACGAGGAAAGGGAAGTTGGGTTGAAAGCTACTAGTCTCTTTTGGCTAGTAGCTGCGGTAGACACTTTATAATAGAGTTGGTTGGCTACTCTGGTCGTCCACCCCGATGCGTTCACAAAGTCGACGTAGTTGGCAACGTGGTTAATTGAAACGTAGTAGAAATGACTCATCTCAAAAGTTTTCGACTTTATGAACGATTTTTGGGTTGTTATGAGCTACCCACCTCTGGGTTGGAAAAAGTCGCCTTTTGTGAACGCGAGTTCATCATAATATTCCTAACGACCTAGTAGGCTACCAATAAACGAACACGGCCTAAGAGTAACTTTACAAGAAAATCGATAGTGAATATGGCGCAAACCTTGCAACAGCAGTATTAAACTCGGAAAATGAGTTTCTTTTACGAGAGGAATTGGCACCGTCTCACAAGAGAAAAAAAGAGCTTAGCTTTGATCCATCAAGACAAAAAGGAAACGACGTACAAGTTATAATGGATAAAAACTGGAAAAGATGACGAAGCCACAGACCAACTCGTCAAAGTTAATGGCCAATTTGCCGACATGGCTACAAACGGCTTTTATTATAGGGCTTTCCGCGAGAAACATCAGATTGTTAACCAAGTTGCCAACAGACACTACCATCACATGACAGGTTGGTAGGGACTATATATCACCGACCCCCCATAAAAAGAGTGGAAAGCGACCAGGAGGACCGTGTGTTGATTAACGATTGTGGTTAGTATTACTGGTGGGATAAATGGTCACCTTGACGTAGCTGGTGGGCACGAAGCCTTCGTCGTTGTTGGAGCGGCGCCGCGCATGCGTCCAACCGTCACCCTGGTCGGCTTCCAGGATCAGCAGCACTTCCCCCTCCTCAAAGGATAGTGCGCCTTCACTTTGAGCTGCAAGCAAGGAAGGAAAGAAGCAAGGAAGCAGGCCCAGTGCTGAATAAGCTGTAGCATCAGGGGGAAGATGGTCAAAGAGGGCAATGAATACCTTCAAAGTCGTAGAGGGCCAGACAGGTGCCGACAATCTCCTCTTCACCGGGTGCCGCCTCGTAAAAGTCCTGCTCGCCATCGTCCAGCCCAGTGGTGGCTACAGCTGGCGAGTGACTATGGTGGCTGTTGCTGATGGTAGCCTGCTTGATGCTGGACTGGGAAGGACTAGGACTGGGCACCAAGGAGTCGGCACTGCCCCGAGTGGCCTGATGACTGTTGCTGGACAGGCTGACTTGCGATGGCCCTCGAGGCTGACTGTGGCCCTGTAGCTGCTGCTCCGTCTCTTCCAGACAAACCTACCGGTAAAGGCCCACTACACAAAGGCCAGGCAGAAGGAGGCAGCCGCAGGCCTTACCTGTAAGCGAGCCAGTTCCCCTCGGAGGTTGTCCAGCTTGACGGCGTTCTCCTGCAGTTGCCCATTGACGCTGTTGGGGTCGCCCATCGAGGGGTTAGCCTCATAGACACCCTTCATCTTCATCAGGGCGTCGCGTGTATTGCTCTCTTGCCTGATGTAGGCGTTAAGCTGCTTAATGTGCTCCAAGACCTTTCGCTTGCGTTGCTGCGGAGGCTGGTCGCTAAAATCATCCCTGACTAGCTCCTTGCCCTACATCCAAGGCAATGCAAGCGCTAGGCAGGCAGACCATGACAAATCAGAAAGGCCCTGGCCTACCTTTGTGCCGGGGAAGATGCCAATGAGGGTCTTGCGCTGCTTCTTCTCCAGCTGCGAGACGGTGCGAACCGAGCCGGAGCGGATGGGTGGATAGTGGTTGTGCAGCGTGCCGTTGTCGACACTCTTGCCATCCTCCAGGTTCCAAAAGACAATGTCGCCCGGGTGGTCAAAGCCCGACTTGTAGCGCTCCACCACCACAAGAGCATCCTACAGCCAGACACATCACCTCAACTTATCATCAACAACGTGCAGTGATAAGGCTACCTACCGCTTGAGGGTTGACTTCTTCGGCCGACTTAATCATCTCCAGCAGGCACTTGTCAATGATGGGCTGAATCTTGCGCTCAATGTCGGCCGCCTGCTTGACCGAGTCGCGAACCTGCAGTGTTTTGCGCTGGTCCAGCTCTTGCATGCGCTGAAAGACGCTGGGGATCATCTGCTCGTAGAAGGTCCGCTGGAAGGTGTTGGTCTCTTGCAACTTGGAGGCGTAATCCTGCTTGGCCAGCTCAAACTCTTCGGCCTTTTTCCGCGCCACCATCTTGTGCTATATACGACCACAGACACAGACATAATTATGGTCCTATCAGAGCAACACGAGGACCTGACGAGGAATGTAACTTACCTCTTCGACGGCTTTCCTGGACAGTTCCTGATTCTCGTCGGCTTTCAGGAACAAGTCTTGAGCTTTCTGCGCTTCGCGATAGGCCTTCTCATATAACCTCTTGTACTGCAAAGAGAAGAAAGTTGCCTAGTCCTTTGGTATGCTAGGAACGACGAGAGAAGCAGTCCTGCGGAGCTATCTAGCTCGTTTAGCTCATTTCGCCTTTCTTCTACGAGGTTTTTGCAAAACGCTCATCCAGGTTCATGCGCTGCACAACCCTGTTTTACGTTTTCGTAGAAAAAAGGCAGATTTAGCTGGCGAGCTAAAACGAGCTAAATAGCTCCGCAGCTCTGGAGAGAAGTGCTACCTTTTCCAGTTGTTGAATGTAACTCTCCAAGGTCTTTTGGATGCGACTGGCCTCGTCCAAGTAGCGCTTGCGCTCTTCGCGCAGCTCCTTGGACTGCAGCTGCACCTTCTGGACAATGTGGGCTTGCAACTCTTCGGCCAGCCGCTCGTGCTGGCCGGCCAGATCGTTAACTTCGCCCGACAAGCGCGTAAAGGCCCGCAAACAGCTAAACTGACTGTCTTCCTCCTCCTTCTTCTTTGTCTGGAAACTCTTGACCAAGTTCCTGCAACAGAGTGGCCACTTATAAGTTGGGTCCCGCTATGGCCCAATAACTGCCCGGTGCTTCCTTACTTGAGATCACGGGCGTACTTCAGTTCGACCTGACAGCGTTCCTTGAAGAACTGCGCCAGCCGATCTAGAAAATCAATGCCTTTCTGCGTGTGAGCGGCCACTGCATCGTGCCGGTCCTGCAACACAACGTAAAAGGAACCACTCAACTATTCGACCCATAATCCCCCCCCCCGCCGCCATCATGATGCTGCTGCAGTGGAGTGGCCTGTAACACAGTGTCTGCAACGACGTCACATCTCCTTGGCTAGCCCAGACAATTTGGAGCCTAATGGCCCTGACGTCACCAATCTCCTCACACTTGACAAGATGCAACAACCATCGAAAAAGCTCATTCCGACGCGTTGGGGAAAGAGGGCTGGCAAGAACTGCCGACCAAAGCACTCAATCGTCATACAAATTAAGAGCACTGATGGCCGCTAATAGCTCTGTACTGACACGGCCACCAAAAAACGGCGGAGGAAAAGCTCAATACATCCTCTGCAGCAGCTGCTCTTCTCCAACGTCACACCCTTTTATTCCCTTCTGGCCTATCAAGACTAGCTAGTGTCGACAGCAGCACACTCTGTCAAGCCAAATGGCTTCGCATAACTGTAGTCATATCAGTTATTATAAAAGGGAGAGCCCCCAAGCCACATCTTGAGGGAGCTCCACGACAAGTTGGTGAGCGAATGTGGGTCAACATTACCAACCGATGACAAGCCTAAGCTCTTCACGCCATCCGAGCCAAACTCTGCCAAACTTGTTTCGAGTCGCCTCTTGACGCTATCAAGCACTCATGTTGCATGCATGTGAAACTCTTGATGGTCTTCCACTTCAAGCTCAGGCCTGCATGCTTCCGCTACTGCAGCAGCCTGTCCGCGCTCATCTCACCTCCCCACTACCTACTTGGCTCTTTTACCCCCGACGAGGTATTTCCATGTTGCACTGGCAGAAAACAGTGCCAGCGTCAATGAGTTGGAATGAGCCTTTCAACAACATTACTAGCGCGGCCATCTGCTGCCACATTGCTTCAAGGCTCATACTGATCTGCAACTGATATACTCTACATAGAGTAAAGAGGGAGAGAATGACAGCAGAAGGTGCGGAAAAGAGCACCCTTATCACTCGCCCTGCCGTCCGCCACCATGCCATCGTCCACATAGGGCGGAAGTGACTCACAAAATACAGATTACCAGCAATCACAGCACACACTACCCACTCGCCTGACAGACGTGACATGTTTATCCCTCTCCAACCTCCCCTTAAAGAGATTTCCTCCTTCCCTGCAGATTGACCCTTCACGCTTTCACCCATAGCCCCTGGTCAAGCAGAAATGAGCTGCAGGAAGAGCTAATTAAGGGCCACCATCACAGCGATGTCCCCAACCCAGAGCATCTCATCATCAAACTACTTGTGCGACCCTCTGGCTTGACCACCGGCTAACTGCCTCGTAATGGAACGCTGTGGCCCAGCAAGCCGTTCTCCGAGGACCGCAAGTCCCAGCTAGAGTTACCAACACCAACAGGACCGTGCACCCTCACCAGTTCAGGGGGCACCAGCACGGCCGTAATTGGTAAGATAACGACGAGGCCGTGCACGACTCACCCATAAGTCGATTCCCCAGTTGGCCATTGCCGTACGCGCACTTAATTCTCCTCTCAGCTTCGTCACCGGAAATTAACGAATATCCCCACAATCTGCAACCACACATACAGATTCCACGTACGAACGCAAGAGAACCATGCATACTGAGACAGTAAACCAGTCCTCCACCAAGCTGGACGTACAAAGGTTAGATGACTTTAGAAGTTCGGAGATGATTTCCAGTTCAATAGCCGATAATCAGTAGCAAGATACGTCAATTTTAGCCACGTCGCAGATCATTCCACCATCTTCCACTTTTCCAGATCAGACAGAATTGTGGACACTATCACCTGCGAAGATAGAAAACACTTGGAAAGAGGTCGGGGGGTAAGGAGTACAGACAGCGTCACGGCTGGGCAAAGAACATGTTGCTATTTACAAATTTTACAGCGGCACCTACCTTATGCCACTTCGGGCCTGTGGCTGTCGTCAAGGCAAGGAGAGTCATAACATGTAATCCCTCTAGATAGTCCTGGTCTTACGGCTGGTCCCTGACTGGAAGCAACACAGCATGAGCAAAAGATGAGCAGAACACGCGACGAGTTTGGAGGTACACAAAACTGATGCTGATAACGTAAACGCTTAAGGAATAAACGATTAAACAAATTTTCACGCGCGGCAGGCCGTACTACAAACCAAGCAGCCGCTCCGCTTCGCACCATAAGCGAAACGGAATCTACCGGGTCCGTCCAGTCTGACTCTGCGGGTGGTGCCGGAAGTGGGGCTTTGGTAGCCGGATTACGCAAGGTGCTATCCATATCTCCATCGGCCACGGCAAATGAAAAATCGACTGTTCTTTCAAGGCACAAAGCGAGACATGTCTTTTTGCAATTGCGCCAGTTGAAACTCTCCTTTATGGCAAGAAACTGCATAGGAAAGAGCCCCAGCAAAAGACCAATTCCGCTGATACTAATTTCGGCAAATTAAACAGTTGTCGTCCTTTCTGGCCAGTATCTGTACACTAGTGTACAGTATCAAGACAATGCAGGAGGGCACAACTAGGGGCCAATAAATACTTTATACGTGTTTAAAAAGAGCACCAGAAATGTATCAATCATACAGAAGAAGACTGTCGTCCATTGGTAATGAGTGGAGGCAATCTGCCGCTGTAAAAAAAGCAAGTCTCTTGTTCCATTGCAAGGCACTGGCGGTCATACATCTCTGCATCGACATTGGGAAAGGTGGACATGTCTCTTGACAGGTGGATGAATAAATAGGAAAAGAAGGAGGCATCTCTGTCTGGGTAAAGAAAAGGTAAAGGTAGACAGTAGGAAAAGCACAGAAGATGGCTACCACTATGGTCGTTGCTCAGCGAGGCGCTGCCCATCGTGAGGCCGAGACGGCATTGTGGGCCAGTGGCGGAGACAGTGCTCCGTTGCCCAATGAGGGAAACTCTTGGGTGTCGCCGGAAGAGGGGACGGCCATGTCGGCGTTGCCATCGCTAGCACTGTGGCCATTGTGCTTCTGCCAGGGAGCGCCCTGAATGACGAAGCCACTGCCGTTGTTGGGCCGATCGCCGCTGTCCTCGTTGTATCGCGAGGGAGCGTGATAACGCGACAAGGCAGAGTTGTCGGCCACTTGGTCCAACTACATAGAAGAGGGGGTAAGACATACAACCATCTACAGCTACGGACAAACTGGGCACTTACATAGTCATCCTCCAGGCGTTTCAGCTCCGTTTCGGCATCATAGACGGCCTCCTCCGTATCGCCGGTGATGACCACCAGGTTGGGGTTGTCATCTTCGCGCCGCGGGAAGCGGACATCCACCTTGAACTTGTCCATAAACTTGCGGATAGCCAGGCCCTTGCCGCCGATGATGCGATTATGAATGCGACTGTCCAGCATCACTTCCAGGATAACCTTGTTGCTCTACAGACATAAACACATCATATCAGACATGGAGTTTTAGACGGTGGGTAAAGCAGTAGACGATTGTACCTCGGCGTCGATGATGGACTGGATCTTGTCGCGAGCGGCCTTGGCCTTGTCTTCGTAACCCAGCAGGATGATACGATCGGCGTTGTCGGGGCCGTCACTGTCCCGGGGGAACTGCACCTCGACGTCAAAGTCCTTCCTTAGCTTGTTGACTTCCACTCCGCCCCGACCAATCAGCTTAAAGTGATACTTGGGGTCGACGCGCATCTCCACCCGGTAGCTGCGCAGTGCCTGTATGGTGGACAAGGATGCAGCATCTTTTACAACTAGAGGCGGAGAAAGCCAGGCTGCCTTACTTACGCGCTCTTCCTTCTGCTTGTCCAGGGCGGCCACTTGTTCCTCCATGCCCTTCTTGGCGGCCTCAATGTCCCTGGGCAGACCCGTCAGCTTGATAATGTCACTGTGGGCCTCGGGGTTGGGGACGTTAATGTTAACATGCCAGGCCTCCATCAGCTTGCGAATGTTGCTGCCGCCTTTGCCGATGAGGCTGCGGTGATAGTCGAAGGGCACCGACATCTCCACCACCACCGGCACCAAGGCCTAGACCAAAAGACAAGGGCCACATATTAAAGCCTCCGCCTCCTCCTCCTTCCCCTTCTTGACAAAGGCAAGGCACCTACCAGCAGGGCTTCTTTGGCAGCCTCAACGTCCTCGGGGCGGCCCGTAATGGTCACCATCTCCTTCTTGACCTGCCCATCGCCATTGGTCAAGGGGCTCTCCTGCTCCGACGTTGCTTCGTTCTCCTTGCCACCGTTACGGCCTCCTCCATTGCGTTGTTCTTCGCGCCGCTCCGGGAACTTGATGCGAACCTACAGCCAGAGGACACCTTGTCATTTAGGCATGTCAAAAATGGTCCTTTGTGTACCTTGTGGTCCTGCTGAATCTGGTTGACGCGTTGGCCCTTGGGGCCCATGATGGAGCCGTAAAAGCGGGGCGCAATGTCCACTTGGCTGCTAATCTCCGCTTCCCAGTCCTGGACTTGGGCCAAGAGTAGTGAGCGCGCCTTATCGACAGCCTCACGGGGACCCCGCAGTGCCACCGTCACCGTCTCACTGGCGGCCACCTCCGCTGTCCAGGGGAAGGTGATGCCCACCGAGCCCGCGCAGCGCTCAATCTCTTGCAAGACTTCACCCCGGCGAGCGAGGAAGCGCTCTTGATGCTTGACCGGCACCTCCACACTCTCCTCCACCGTGTTTTGCTACAAGACAACCACCATCCATCATGGCCTGCTATTGCTTCAGCTGGTCAACCTGCCCCGACTGGCCGATGGCACTTTTCAAAGTGGGAAGCTAGCGAGGACAGTCATACAAGCGCAATCAAGGCCTTACTTACCAGTTCCTTCAGCAGCTTGTCCACTTCGGCCTTGGCCTTCTCCACCTCCTCCTTCTTGCCGATAATGGTCAGCACGTCCAGCTGCTCGTCCTCGCCGCCAGGGAAGACGATGCGAACATTGTGGCTGCGGCGAATGCTGTCGGCGTGGTTGCGAAGGTACTTGTGGTACTCCGGCTTGGCGGCGACGTCCAAGGAGAAGGAGGACAACTCGTGGTCATCGGCCATCTTGCGGATCAAGGCTGCCGCCTTGTCGGCGTCCGCCTTGGGACCCGTCACTGTGATGATGTCCGACGTCTCCCCCGTCTTAGGCAACTGGATGCGCACATTGCCGCACTCCTGGATGATACCTACAAAGGCCATCTCCTTATTTGCTACCAGCTGTCAACAAGTCGTCCTGTCGGCAGGCAAAACTGGAGAAGATGCTCTTCCCACAAGTGGCAGACACTTCCCCTCTTACTGCATCAGAGTGTACGCCACTTGCGGTTGAACGAGCTGGTCGCTGTTGTGGCCGCCGCTACAGTGCGAGGCTATAAGAGGGCATAATTATACTGCGTAATGCGGAGCACTTTGATGGTTGGGATACGCAGCCCATCAGTGCCATCATCCCAGTTGCCCGTTACGTTACTCTATTACGTCTGCCTCGGCCACAGTAGCCGATACAGCTGCCGCCCTCTCGCTTCTCTGGTCTTTGCCCAGTGGCAGACTTTGGGTCCAGCCGTCTGTACCTTTGATGGTGCGGCCATTCTTGCCGATCAAGTGAGTGTGCAGCTTGTTGGGCACCTGCACCTTGACTTCGACGGCGTTGGCCAGCTCGTTCTGAATCTTTTGGATCATGTCGCGGGCCTTCTCGGCATTCTCCTTCTTGCCGGTGATGGTAATGACGTCAGAGTCCGAGTTCTCGGCTGGCAAGTCAATCTTGGTCTCTGTCTCTTCCCGAATCTACAAAAACAGCCAGGCGCCAGCTCACCTACTTGTTGGCGCTAAACATGACTAGCAAAGCCATGACCATAAGGCCCGAGAGGGGAGGGCGGGCAGCCTACCTTGCGGATGGTGGCTCCTCCTTTACCAATGATGGAACGATGCATATCCTTGAAGATGGGCACTTCGATACGATGGTTGCTGACTACCTGCAACAGCATGGCTCTAAGTTTAAAGACAAGGGGCTATCCTTTCTGGCCACAGCCTCCTACCAAGTCTTTAACCAGCTTCTCCAGGTACTTGAAGCACTTGTCAACCTCCTCCTTGGGCCCGCGAACCGTCACTATGTCGCTGTTGTCTTCGGCGTCGGGGAAGAGGACGTTGGTCTCCTTAAAGTGCTCGCGAATCTCGCGGATGCGCTCGCCCTTCTGGCCGATAATCAGCTTGTGCAGCCGCCGGTCAATGATCATGTCGCGGGCCCGTTCATTCTCCATCTTGCCGATGCGCTCCTTCAGGTTCTTGACGGCTTCCACCACCGCCGACTTTGCTCCCTCCACAATCAGCACATTCTGCTTCGCTCCATCCTGCGAGCGAATTTGCACCCCCAACTCTGCCTTTAATCGGCCCACTGCAAGCAGGTACAACAAGGGTCAAGCAATAAAAGAGGCATATATCAGACAGGTTGTCACTGACCGTTGGCCCCATTCTTGCCGATAATGTGCTTCATAAACTTTTCATCAACCGTCATTTCTTGGAGGGCCAGCGTCTCCACCAGCTCCTTGGACTCGCTCTCCAACTGCTGGCGGACCAGGTTGACGTCGTTGGGTGGCCCCTCAATCTCGATGCGGTCGCCTTCCGTGTTGTAGCGAATATGCACTTCCGGGTACTTTTGGCTCAGTTCCCGCACCTTGTCGCCGCCACGGCCAATCATGTGCTTGTGGATCCAGTTGGGCGCCGCCACCTCCACCCGCACCACACTGTTGGCCTGTCATCAGAACACAACACGTCACCTTCCTTCCACATGAGACACATCTAAACGATGGCAACCGCCAGTCGTAGTATAAGAGCATTATGGTCATTATTATACTACTGACTGATTCAAAGAGGGTAACTGGGCAGTCGTTCTATAACGATGAAAAAAGTAAGGGGGCTTAGTTTTCGACGGCTGATGGCTGGTACTGTACCTTGGACCAGACAATGTTGAGAGCTTGGCCGAACTTGGCTGGATCGCCGCGGAGAGTGACACTGCTACTGTCCGAGTCGGGGGCTGGTAGCTCGACCCAGACGCCCGTTCTCTCCAGAATGTGGTGCAGGTTGGCACTTCGGGGTCCCTGCACGTAGCGATGCTGTCCCCGAGGCACTTCCACCGTCAACACTTTCGACCGTTGAGCCTGGACATTATCACAAAGATAGACATATTTATACCGTCACAGTCCACTCCTGCCAGCATACAGTCATGGTCATGGTACACTCACAACATCGTTGTAAATCTTGAGCAATTCATTCTTGACAAAGGCCACCGCTTCCTTCTCTCCTGTCACCCCAATCTCGTCCTGTTGGACCGACGGTGGGGGCACGTGAATCTGCACAGCGTACTGCTGACGAAGGCGCTCCACCGTGGCGTTGTTGGGGCCCATGACAAAGGGATGGAAAGCCTGCAAAGAGCAGCGGACACCTGGTTAGCCTGTGCCCACCGCCAAGCCTCACTCTGTACTTACCTTGGGGATGGGGATACGTTCAGCGCCGCGTTTGGACTGTTCCTCGTAGATCTGCATGATACGCTGGCGAGCGCTGTCGATGCTCTCTTTAGGACCGCTAATGCGGATGGCGTCGCTATCCTCGTCCATGCGGGGGACAAAAATCTTGGTGGCGGTGGCGCTCTCGATCTCCTGCTTGACGGCACCTTTGGGGCCCAGCAGGAAGCGATGGTACTCTTTGGGAATGTTGAGGGCAATGTTGGCTTGCGACTGTAGCCGTTGTAGAGCCAAGTTGCGGGCTCGCCGAGCCTCCTCCTTCTTGCCCGTAATCAGCAGTGTCAGGCTGCCGTCCTTGTTCTGCGTCATGTTGATGCTGACACCTGCCCAACAATTTCTGCTCACTGTAAGGGACCCGAGCTCATCCACACTGATTGTATATACCCCTTACCCGTTTCCTTTTGAATGTCGACGCAAACGCTGCGCTCACTTTCGCCTTCCCTGCCGAAGCGTTCGGCCTCGCTCTTCAGACGGCGCTCTTCGTAGGAGATGACCAGTTTCTGCAAAGAGAGAGATGGTATCAGCAGGATAGTCAATCTGCCAGCCACGGGGACGTTGCCTACCTCGTGAGCGATGTTGGACTGGAGAGCCGGTCGGGAGGTGTGGGCCGGTCGAGCGGCCCAGGGCGAAGTGGTGGGCAGTGCCGGCCGTCCCGTGTCGGGCAGCGAGGGGAAGGCGTCAGCATAGCTCAGTCCGCCCTTATCGCCTGCCGACGAGCCTGCCACAGCTCCTGTCCCGCTTCCTGACGGGCCAGCTTCTTCAGGCAGGTCCATCTTCTCTCCTTTAATTCGTCAACGACAATCAACGTCCACACTGTATCCGCAAAATCTAACCAGTCTTTCGCTACAGAGCCAACCCAGTACTCCTGCAATCACACCAAGACAACCATCAACCTCCCTCTTCCGGCAAAGTCACTGCTCATCCTAACAGCAAACTGATTGTGTTCCGCCCCTTCTGGGCTCCATCGTCTACCTACAGAAAGTACGTACAAGCGATACTGTACCACCTGCCGACAACATGGTGGTGTCCGTTAACTACGTCATTTGGTAAGCTGATCCTCCCCTTTTGTGCCCAACTTCTCTCATCAATGTGTTCCTCACTATCAATCATAACATTCAAGCAGTTGCCTTCAATCATCAACGACTAGCCAACTGTTTGAGGTACAAGTCTAATATCGAGTCCACATGTTGCGCGAAGCAAGGACCCATGCATGGTCACGACGTTCTCGTAGATACATAAAGGTTGAATTATTTGGGAATGTTCAAATGATGGCAGCGACCACCTCCGTCTTCAGTCTAGCTAAAGAGAAATGCCGGTAGAGAGCATTGTCATCATATCATCAAGCTGTAACATTCTCGGCATAACTTGAAGGTAACCTCGGCCCACAACCGGTTTCTTCAAACAACTACACCGATTGTCAGCAAACAAGCACTGACAACGCGGCGGCGGCGGACCTCCCTTCCTTGAAACACATGCAAGTCGACCTTCGCATCTCAACCAGCACTGCTGACTCTGCTTCAAGCACTGCCCTACCATCAAGCATACCATGACCCAGGCAGGCAGGCAAACCATCGTAGTATCGTCAACGTCGCAGTCAACCAAGACATAACATCTTCGCCACGTCGACCATCGTTTCCGGTTCAACACTAATCATCAAAGTATTGCGCCATCGCTATCTTCCCTTCTCCATCCCTCCCTCTCTGCACAATTCGCAAAAAGAAGTTAAAACCTCACATTCCTCCATGTATAAATGTATACCCTTAAATAGCTGGAATCTAGTTTACGGCTCTCACACTATTGACACAAGCGACGGATTTGTTTGAAGGAAAAGACCCAATTTCATGCCCTGATCAACTGACGCACATTAGCCTGCATGCCGCCTGCCCTTTTGCGGCATTGGTAGTTACTGGCACTGGCTGCACATCAATCAACCAGAGCTCGGACGGCTAGCCTGCGATTAACCTTTGATTGACCAACCCCCTAGGATGTATCCATTTACACTCCCTTTTTCACTTTCCTCACTGTCATCCGCATCGCGTATTCTTTCCCGTAGCTTCAAGCTGATTGATGATAACGCAACAGGATTATGACTAGCTTGCGAGGGAATGAGAGCGCGAGCGTCAGGATATAACTGGTTACGCAGAAACCGGATGCAAAATGCCACAGACTTACAGAGTACTGTTTCCAGAGAATCGGCCGGGGTGAAGATGCCTGCGTGGATGTCCAGCTTGATCCTGGGGGTGCGTCGGGCAGGTAAACCGTGGAGACCAAGTCACAAAGCTACGTCCAGTTGTCACGTCGGCAGCATCGCTACTGAAATGACAAGAAGCAGAAATGACTGCCTGTGTGTTCGACTTGGCGCCGCGTGCCATACTTCAGCCTGAAGAGATAAGTTACGTGGAAATGATGAGCTTCGTACCTACCTTCGACAATCGCGTCCACGTCAACGAGATACACATACACCAGCTGCTTGTCTTCTGGCCCAAACTACCTTCGTACACAACCCGATAAAACGATAGCGGAATAAAATGTTTCTTATTCCGCTATCGTTTTATCGGGCTTAACTGGCCGAGATAACAATTCAAGACTGCCGTGACGTCGACTGGTGACGTGATCACCCCGTGAGCCACCAATGGCCCACTATTCACCGTCCGACGCCCCTGAAGTAAACTCTTAAAGGGTCCTAAACCTCTGATCGGCTGAATCCCCAGTTTTTGCACCTACGCCTCAATTATACACCAAGTGGGACTTGGGCCTACGTGAGAAACTGAACATAGCTCAGAAGTCAGAACCTGCAGACTGCAGTCTTCTCCGGGGCCTTCAACACGGACCACTAAAGCAAGCACGACCTTGGTCCTTGGTTCTTGCCTTCTCGGTCCTTGCACTATGCACAGGTTTTCAGTACATGCAGTTTGCACTATGCATGTACTGAAAACCTTGATTCAGTCCTTGTAAAAATCAGAGTCTGACTATTCTCAACTCGTGTTGTTCTTCTGATAAGTGATAGGCACATCGAAAGATATCTTGATATCGGCGGCCCAATTTGGGGACAAACGTTCTCCAGTCTGATTGTTCAGGAAACGAGTTTGAAGTTTTGGAACCCCAAGGGCAAAGTTAAACTGATGATGCAATCGAGTGTAGCAAACATCGATTGTGAAGTCCAAATGGTCATCTGACCAGACCAGTGGGCAGAGGACTTCGTCAGGAAAGTTTGAAGTGATTCGAAGTTCGACTGACAAAGTTTTGACGTCACAATGACATCATTCACCCTGAATGTTGTCTGCATCTGTGGTCTCTTCTAGCAATAAACCCCCATTTAGGGGTGCTTCAGCAACTAATCACCCCTAGATTTTTCGGCAAACTCTTCTCAAAAGGGCGAACAGTTTTGTGAAACTCCTATCTGTGGCGAAGCGTTGCGGTTGCAGCACACGATACCCTTGGATGTTCAAAAGAGCTTGATGTCAGAAAACGGTCGTTTGGGGTCAGAACAGTTTGTCTCCAAATTGGGCCGCCGAAACCCATCTATTTGTTGATCGTAAAAATTTCGTGCTCAAGTGGAGAAACCATATACTTGTACCAGTTGTGACGTCAGAAAAGGTGTTGTCGATGGCCGATGGACATAAGAGTATTGGACAAGAAGACAACATGGAATTTCAATATACCGTTTGACGTCAAGGGCAGGCCTATCTGGATGGAATATCAATTTTTTTCGGAAAACTGGTCTCGTTTCTGGATAGTTCCTTATCCCCTAAATCTCCAACACTTTCCTATTCGATTCCACCAAGTCCGCAGGAAGGGATCACGTTTTTAAACAGTTGAAATCTGAGAAAACTACACTGCAAGACGTGGCGAGATAATCTCGTCATGGTTCTCATACAGTGCTGAAAATGCATCCCTTCCTGTGGTCACGCGACGTTAGTTACCATTGATCAACTTTCCAAGACCACGTGAAAAGAGCACCGAAAGGGATGCATTTTCAACACTGTATCACGTCTACGAAATCTGGCGAACTGATGAAAGGCGTCATTTGAAAAGCTAGAGAATTACTGTAGTTCGGGATTAGGAAATGGACAGCCTTCAACCACCATTTCATCAACGTACCGAGGTCTTGAAAGTGAATTTGGGATACAGGTCACAGACGAGGAAGCAAGCACGAACGGTTGGGTGCGCCTCTCAACGTATCTGCCCACGTGTCTTGCCGTGGAAACAACGTTGGCCACATGACGTGCAGTGTCATATGGAGCGCACAGTGCACGCACTGTTGTATCCCAGTGAGGAGTGCAGTCAGTGCACCGTAGCACGTGTCCGAAGAAGATTTAGAAGATCCCGCGTGATCAAGATTCCACAGAGCCGCCATTTTCACCGTCAGTGGCGCCACCCATGGCAGGCCGTTCGCGCACATGGTCATGATAATATTTACAGCGCGGCCTGCCAATATCCAGTTCCGAACGGTTCACCAACTGGTTTGCCATTGCCACCCGTTCTCTCCCGGCAGGCTGCGCTTGATTGGTTGAACGGTCCATGCTTTGTTCAAATTTACTGAAGGCAAAATCTTGGCTGGGACTATCTTCCTGTAGCTTTTCCTGGAGCCAACTGTGCAGCAGAGACGTATCGGACTGATGAAATAGAACAAGGACAGGATGAAGAAATGTTCCGCCGTCGAAAATCAGAGCGAGACAGCGCTTTTGGTGATAAATCCACCAAGACGTGGGCTACCAGAGTGATGTTGTGGTTCCAAGATTATCATCGGCGACGAGCAGCATTCTCTGGAAGAAAATATTGCCGTTTTCTGTACCTCGCTTACCATCTCGGGGGTTCAAAACCCAGAGTGATACTACGCCAGGGCCTAGGAGCAGTTTGAAGGCAAGATCCCGCGTGGTCAGTGTGGAAAGAGGGGAACATCAACAATGGAGCCAAAACCAACAGTTTCACGACGAAAGAACATACGCTGTCATTGATTGCTGATTGAATGCGCCACCACAACAGTAGGCTTTGAATTTTATTTTGAGTGTGCCCTCGAGAGAAAACTCTTCCCCGTCGCAAATAAACCAACAAGAACCAGTACGGCCATTTATAATACGAGAATTGAGTCTAGTATATTCAACGCCAGATAAGTTAAAACGAAGAGCGCGCCCGAAGATAAAGCGAGGGAAAAATATACAGCGATATTTCGTGGAACACTATAACCAGAAACCAAAGGAATACACAAGTGATACTATGCTCGATGGATGTAGCAGCTAGAAGGTCTCGTCCAGAGGAGTTGAAAAAGAGGATCTAAAAGACAAAAACAAGAGTGTTGATTGTGCTGGATGTGGCGGCAATATTGAAGCGAGAGAGAGAGAGAGAAGCCATCTTGCTCACGTTTCAACGTCCTGAAAAAGAGAACTCGATTATTCGTCATCAGATTCCTCTTCTTCCTCTGACTGCTGTTGCTGCTTCTTGGAGTTGCCACCAGCAGCAGCTTTGGGTGCAGATTTAGCGGAAGTAGAACCCTTGCCTCCTTCATATGCAGCCTTGTCCTTGGCGTAGCGCTCCTTATCCTTAGCGGCCAGTTTTTCGTACTTGGACTTGGTGGCAGCGTCCACGGCGGCCCAACGACGTCCCAGCTCCTTGGCCGTATCGCCCAGGCTCAAGTCGGGGTTGGAAGCCTTGACTTTGGCTCGTTCATCGGCGCAGAAGATGAAGTAGGCCGACAGGTTCCTCTTGGGCGCGTTGGCATCTTTCTTCTTGCGTCCTCCTTCGCTCTTTGCTGACGAGGCGACTTTGGGCATCTTGGAGGGAAGTCGAGCTGACTAGGGGAGAGAAATCTGAAACACCAGCGGTTGAATCCTAAAAGATTCACAGCTTCATCGAAGGCAAGAGAATTCCCTAGATAAAACGTACCTGGAGGGAAACGTGAAAGCCGAGCTGGGACGTTACAGGAATATTTTTCTGCTAGAAAAGGAGGAGAAAATGGCTGACTGCTGTTACAAAGCTGCACAACTGAAATGGACGTGAATGGAAAGGCGAGCGAGCACAGACTGCTGTGGCAAAAGGCATCGACTGACTTGAAATCCATCAACCGCTTGTGCGCCAATTGCATGCTTGAAGACAGCCTTTAACCAGCACGTGGGCGATGGAAGACGGAAAACAGAACGCATAAGAATGGCTTTTGCCGGTGACTGGTGCAAGGTGGGGTGGCTCCCCTCGGGCCTTGCGTTGCCCTCGGGTATACAAGACGGACAAAATACACGTATATAGGAGCCGTACTTCTCCTGACTAGATGTTCGTACGTCCTACTGCTGCCTGGTTTCTATCATAATCGTCCAACAGCCTTGCACGCTGCTCGCAAAAGCACATATGAGACCTGAAATGTAAGATTCGACGCACTCGACTTTAGGCATCCACAGTGTTTGAGCTGACGTCACTCCATGCAGTTCTCCATTCGGTCGCGCCATATGGTTATTGGGTAAGCCCGCTCACATCGGCCCTTGGTCAGCATCGAAGTACCGAACGTTGCTCCCATCCAGCTTCACTGCTGCTGAGGCGCCGACGATTCCTCCGTGGGACTCATTGGAAGTAGCTAGGGCTCTATACATGAGAACATTATGGCCCGCCAACAGGCAACTGCAAATTCCAGATCGTACTTTATAACGAAGTGACCTGGGTCGACGAATCCCGTAAATCCCGTCCCGGATCGAGAGGGGCTAAGCGTTCGTTTCTTTGGTGTTCACATTAAATTTTTGTATTGCACTGAAAATGACACAGGCAGTAAAGGTGTACGAACAGTGCACAAGGCAAAAGAGCAGCACGAAGCAAGCAGCAGAAATGAAATGCACACAAAAGGGAAGCGGACCACATTCTCTTGTTGCTCCCATGAATGTTTACAAGATCAAGATCCATCAGCGTAATAACTACAAAGAGCTGCTAGAGTTCGGACTAGTAGAGAGTCAGAAGGAAGAGCCAAGCTACAAACGGTATCCAAACATTTGACATTTTAGGCAGAAGCTGCGCATGTGAAAACGGGTTTGTTGACGAGCATCGAAGACTGACAACAAGCTTCAGCCGGAAGTTGTGGTCCTCGGATAAGGTTTGTGCTTCGACGCGGAAATGTTTCATCCCATGACACTTGGAATCACACATAACATTATAATTTAATACAAAAAAAAGAGATTCTTCACCGTCGTCCGGAAAGTTCTTGCCGGATAACTGCAAAGAGAGAAGGAAGCCGGTGAGTCCCGACCTATTGAAGAAAGGCGGAATCTCAGAACGTACTACCTTCAATGAGATCAAGCTTCATCTGGTTCAGCTCCTTTCGGACTTCAGCCATGATTTCCTGCTTGAAGCGCTCAAGCTCCTTATTACTGCACGTTACAGCGGAATCGAGGCTCGTTTCGGCGTTTACCTGACTGTTGGCTCGCGAGACGACATCCTGCTCTGTCGCATTGGAGAAACTCAGCGTCCTGAAAAGACAACAAGACCATGATCACTCTACCGACCGAGGGAACGGCAACTGTACTGACTTTCGAGGAAGCTTTGGCGACTCTGGTCCCGCCCCATTCTGCTGCTGCGTCGTCGTCGTCGTCGCCGTCGTCGTCGTCGTTGTGTTGGTCAGGGGAAGCTTGGTCGAAGAAAGATTCCTGTTGGCTTCGCCCCACGTCTTCTTCTCACCTGTAAGACAAGCCACTTTCTTACAAGCTGTCAGCGTTTGCGGACAACAGGGTTGCACATTCGCTATCCTCGTACAACGATGGTATCATTCTCCCTCGCTGACTTTAGAAAAAGACGAGAGACTGCCAGAAAAGTAGTACTATACCTGCTGTAGTAGAGGCCAGCTTGGAGGGGGAGACACTGGTTTCAAAAGTGTCCTCATCCAGTCCGTTGCGCCCTTGTTTGGCCTTTCTGCAGTAAAAAGAAGGGAAGGTTGAGGAACACACAGAACAGGAGGCAGCCATGAGAGCCCTTGTTACCTGCGAGCCAATGTGGCTTGCATCTCGCTGATGAGATTATTGCCATTATGGGAGTTTTGGCTGCCGGTGCTGCCGTTACTTCCGGTGCTGACATTATCCTTCAAGCTGGTCCGCCTCAAGGAGGCATTCTGCAGAGCGTTGGCTAGGGAGTTGCCGTTGTTGAGGCCGTTGAGGGGGAGCGGTGGTGGTGGCGGTGGTGCAGGAGGCGCTTTGACGGCCGAAGGAGGAGGAGGTCCGCCCGCATTGTTACTGCTGGCGGGTAGGGGAGGGGCCGCTGGAGGAGCCGCTGCAGCTGGGGCGCGCCATTCTTGGATGAGAGGAGCCGAAGCAGCATGGGAAAGATGGCTGGCTATGGAGGGGCCATTATGGGAGCTGTCGGCCGAACCACGATGCTGCGATGTATAGTTGTAGGCTGTTGTCGTCGAAGAGGGCTGTACTGTCGTGGTCGACACAGCGTTGGCACGGCCATTACTGCTGGACGACGCAGAGGACAGCCCATTGCTGCTGTGACCATCTGAAAACAACAAGGATAACTAGTCATCAAGCTGCTTCAAAGAAGCACAATACACCAGAAAGGCGAACAGATTTCTCCAGCTTGTACAGTGGACATTACAGTCAACGCACCATATTGGCTCGTTCAAAATGACCGAAAAGCACTAAAAAGACAAGGCTTACTGGAGGAAGAAGTGTAGACGGTACTGTCCCGTTCACGCGACTGCCAGGACTCCTGTCGGTTATACTCCTTCTGGCTGCCACTCTGAGTTCCATAGTGGTCTTCTTCCCGGTCATTTTGTGCACTGCAAAGTTGAACATGATATGAGCTTCTCCATACAGCCAACAAGGGATAACGCAATGATGAGCCTACAATTTGCCCGTTGTCCGTCCGCCATAGGCGTCATCGAGGCGGTCTTCGCCGCTGAGCAGGTGATGCCCATTGGGACGAGCGGCACTTTGCAGCTGCATGTAGGCCGTCGAAGTGTTACTCTGCGGCTGCATCTGCGTCGGCCCATTGCGGGAAGACGTTGAGGAAATGAGGTTGGTCGTCTCGTACCGGCTCCCGCTTGAACCTGCAAAGACCAAGCTACCTTCGCATTCGTCATTGTGTTCTGGTCTCTCTCAAGCCTACCCTGCGAACCTATTCACCCTTCAACAGGTAGCCGTAACTAACTTCCCTTTGAATTACTTCCATAAGACTTTTGGGCAGTCTGGTAGTCTGCTCGCCGCGCTGTCCCATCGGCTATCGGTGCCGATAACGCACAACGACAAGCGTGTCGGAAGGTGATGTTAAGCTTGTTGAGGTTGTCTAACCGGCTAACAAGGACCGGAAGGCATATTCGTGCCGTTGATCACGAACAACACCTATGTATTGGGTCTCACTATCACCTCGCGCATATTTGCTACGACACCCGTCCTGGCATTTCACCTTGCGGCCATGACCATTGGTCGCGTATATATTTCTTCGACCGTCCAGCCAGCCTACTGAGTAGAAGCACAGCTGGCTACCATGGCTGAAGCTAAATGCTTACCGGTGGTGTTGGTACCGTTGGACGGTGTGGAGATGGAGGTGGAAGCCGACGTCATGGAGGGGTTGCTGCTGTTTAGCATTTCTACCGCTTGTGCCATGGACGAAGCAAAGACCAGGGCATCTTCCGCGCTGGCAAAGTTCAACCCATACACCTGCCAAGTGAACATTCGTCATCATTTTCTGGGGGGAGTTCCTTGGTGGGTTCCCCCGATCACAGCGCGCATCTCTCCTCACAGATTGGGCTCTACTTGTGCCACCTGTGGCCACTTGGTTTCAGTCGCGCACTACTTACATGGCCTTCATGACGTAGTGCGCCACTGGTGTTTAATAAGTTCCATCAAGGAAGGAAAGAGTGTCAGAGGGGTTGTACCGTACCTGGCGTTGGTCTCGCCACTGGTGGAAGGTGGGTGTTGCTGCATGGTACTTGAGGCCCTTGGGGATGGCGCAGTTGATGACCACCTACAAGAGAAAGAGCAAACAGCGTCAGTCAGCGTGTTGGGCGTTCATAGCAGCGATCGACGTGCTGACCGTGACCGCGGATCAACCCGACGCTCTCACTCACTACATCACTAGTTCAAAGTCACTATACCGTCCAACAGCTTCCTAACCCTCCCTCCCTCACATGGCACGGCTGCCACGTAAAAACATACAGATAAAGAATTTTATCGTCGCTGAATAGACCGATATACAACTTTGAAAAGCTCGTAAAATTCACCCTCTTTGCTGCTTGGCTGCCTTGAGAATAGACCATAAAAGTCTTGACAAGCGCACATAAGCCACCTTCTAATGATCGCCCGAAAAACCATGTGACGAACAGGAAACCCAACGAACCGCCGCTGATTGACATCTGTCTCGTCAGGTGCCGTACCACATCCTACCTCGTGTACATTACCAAACAAAAAGCCCGGAGATAATTGAAGGCGTTCTTCGCTCGCTGCTATTTGCAAAGCTTTCAAGAAGGACAAGGGAAGGTTGGAGGGTACCTCGTGGTCTTGAGTTTTGCGTCCGACAACGCGGAAGGTATTGTTGTGAAGGTGTTGATAAATTTGGACCTTGGCAATGCCGTTGGAGCTTCCGGCCGGTAGCCATTTCTTGTTGACGTCGTCATAGACCATAACTGAAAAAACATGAGTTTTGTAGATATATACAAGATCTATGTTTTATTCTGAACTATCTTAGCAGTTTCTTTTCCTTACTTACCGGAAGCATGAGCGACCACGATGGCTTGCTCCACACTGCCCGACGAACCGCTGCAAGCACAGAAAAGACATGGTTATCCATGTGTGTATGGTGGATCGACTAGGGACAGGCTGAACCACTCCAGCCCACCACGCCTTAACCAAAATTCTCTTTTGGCTGAATCAGAGACGGACATGTCAAACAGCATAATTCAATCAGCAGTTATCGCACACCCCATTGATTCCCTAGCATCCAAAACCACTATAAAGAACTCTTCGACGCAAACACCGTTAGTTGCTCCTTGCCGTTAGTCGTGTTCCAACAGAGATACTTTTCGTCAACACCTAATTTGATATTAGCAGCCTCAAAAACCGCGCTGTTAGGTGTACAGTGGAACAAGACTTGCTGCCCGAGAGGTACGTTCAAAGGTGCAATGTCCTTACTTGAGACAAAGGCAAAGTAAACAAATAACGAAGAAGCACTTTGGTGTTGGGCAAAAAACTGAGCAACATACCTCATAACTGCGCCGTTTTCTCCACGCATTCAACTCGACTTCGGGAGACGGTTTCGGGCCAATAATGTTTCTTTGAGTCACTTCCGTTGGCTCTGCGAATGACTGTGATCAGCGCCGACGAGAAAAGACTGATCCATCACCCACGCTAAAGTCGTGTCGACAATTGCAAAAGAACATGCCAACAGGCAATCCTCTGGCTTTCGCAATCGTTGCTGTCCCTTCAACTTGTGCAGCACCAATCCTTCTATTCTGCGTCGCAAACGGGCACCACTTTAGTTTCCCGATCAGTCGTCGTCGGTCCAAGGTTTCCTTCTGGCTGCACGGTCTTCCGTCTCCGTTCCGTCCTGTCAACAGTCACATCTTCAATCATTACAAAGCAGCTCTGCGCATTCTCATAAAGCCTACCCTCATGTCAACACCCACAACGGCTACCATATACAAAACACACACGAGCAGACCCGCGACCAAGAACAACACGACACTGCAGCCGCAGCGAGAAAACGGCCAAGGGAAAATAAGTGAGCAACCATCAACCCACCCAGCTCAACAATCGCCTCAACACAATCAACTGAAACTCTCGTTTCCCTTGACGCGCTCAATCAACAGTTTGACCCACACACTAGGCAATCAACTGAAAAGGACCGCACCAGTGACAAATCAGTGAATCAAACGATGGAAGGCGTGGATGAGTAGTTATCAACAATTTGAATAGTCGGGGCTTACTGGTCTTTTCAAGTTTTGATACGAAATCCCGTTCGATTGTCAGGAAAACAATTTTTCCGCTGCGGGCACTGCTTTTCAGCTAGGTTGTTGCTTCGTGACGTGTGATGAGGGGAAATAAGAAGGTAACGAAGCAAGACGGGCGATAATTGTTGGCCGGAATCTGGAGAAATGGCTTTGATACACAAGCAAAGTAGGGCAAGAAAAGATACCTGATTGGAATTCCATAAAGTTATGAACAGCCCACTTACGCCTCGCTCTCACTAGGGAAGATGTGTGCCGAGTAGAGATGCCGTCGTCGCGGCTCTTCGTGCTGCTGTGAGGACGGAGCGCGGAGAGAGCGAGATGAGTAAAGCGATAGATCGAAAATATGAGATGCGACATCCATCGGAAATACTGTACATGCGCCACTCGTAAGAATATTGTCAGCGTCTAGACAAAGCCGTGACGTCAGTCGGCTCAGGGCCGTGCTGACCACGACACTGCCCAAAATCTGTTTCTGACGAGTAAGCTCAACCGCTCTGACCTCTACTGAATTGTAATTGGTCACAGTACAGGCTGACCACTGTCCGACAGATCACCATGGCACACAATAGCGCCATCTATAGGCCGGATATAACAGGTCTAAATTTTCTCAGGTTCTGAAGCCAGATAAAACTTTTGGTCTTGATGACCGAAAGGAACAAATCGAGGTGATGAGGTCTTCTTGGACTTTGTCCTTCCTTCTTATGGTGTGCGCGATTCACCCAGATAATGGTAGCGCCTGACAAACCCGAGGCTCGAGTGCGAAGAAAGCAACGTCAGTCACCCAAATTCGTATGTATCTTTTCACACAATCTAAATGATTGTCCTCAACCATGCAACGTAGATTTTAAATACGAGGGTTCCGTGGAATAGCAACTAACAGCGAACTGCATTGTTTTGGCGGAGATGCTGGGACTATGAGCCACAGTTTATCATAGAGTCAGCGCAATTTGAGTCATCCAGAAGAGAAGGTGGGTCATTGTTGTGGAAACTTTATCCCTTTTCCTTGTTCCACATCTCCTGGTTGTTTTCTGTAGAGTAGTTTGCCCGACTCAGCTGCATGGCGCTATTCGTGTCATTCGCTACTAAGGCAGCCCTCTGACCTGCGACCTCACGGAAACCAGTCATGATACTAAGGAGCTCATTTTCTTGCCTGTTTTTCTTCTCTTTGTTGATCTCTCTGATTATCATATTTTACCCTACTGGATCCTGTTGAGTCGACCTGCTTCCTCTGTCACCCCGTTGCTGGATGGATCCCGTACTTGCTGACTTCATAGCGGGGACACTGGGCGGATGTGCGGGCGTTATAGTGGGTTATGTAAGTACGTACTACAGTACTTGACTTGATCATTTAGTTCGATATAATCAATTTATGTATCCTGGTTGCGCCAATCCCTGTAACACCGTACAGGAGACAATCTCTTGTTCTAACACCAGCCTTTTTCCTAGCCGTTGGACACGGTGAAAGTGCGGTTACAAACCCAAAGCGCGACGGCGCCACTGTACAAAGGGACATACCACTGCCTTGGCACAATCGTCAAGAACGAATCCTTCTGGGGCCTGTACAAAGGGATGTCCAGTCCCCTGTGTGGAGTCGCTGTCATCAACGCCATCGTTTTCGGCGTCTACGGAAGTGCCATGCGCTTTCTGGGCGAGAATACTCTCAGCAACCAGTTCCTGGCAGGAGCATTCGCAGGAGGAGTCCAGTCAATCATTTCTTGTCCGATGGAACTAGCCAAGACAAAAATGCAGCTACAGGGTGTCCTTGGGCCAGATGCCATGCAGGCCATCAAAACGGGTTTCGCTCAGAAGCCGGCTCTGTACAGAAGTCCTGTTGATTGCTTATGGAAGCTGTATTCCACTCAAGGTGGGTGTTGCCGGCATCTGTCAACAGTTGAACCAGGAATTGAAGTAATGAGGAAATAGCATGGCTGTTAATACTGTAACTTTCAGTTCCTCGCTCATTCACTGTACTCGCGTGTTTTCAGGTGTGCGTGGTGTCTATCGGGGTTTCGGCTCGACGTTGACGAGAGAACTGCCCGGTTTCGGAAGTTATTTCTTCTCCTATGAAGTGCTGACGCGAGCCATGACTCCCATCGAAGGATACGACGATGATGGCAAGGCTGTAAACGGTCAAATCGGTATAGGGAGGCTGTTGATGGCTGGCGGCCTCAGCGGTATTATCTCCTGGCTGGTTTCATTTCCGCAAGATGTGGTCAAATCCCGGTACCAAGCTGACGAGCAGTACACTTCGGCTCGCCACTGCGCCTTGCAAAGCTACCGCTCCGAAGGTGTCTCCGTCTTCTCCAGGGGCCTATGGTCCACCGTTCTTCGTGCATTTCCCACAAATGCTGCCACTCTGACCGTTGTTACGCTCTTTTTACGCTACGTCAGCGACCTCAACGACGAAAAGTACTTGCAAGGATTGATGTTATGATATGGTATATCGTTTCGGTAAAAGAGCTTGTTGGCACGATATCTTAATCACGCGAATCGGCATATCCGATTTCCCTGTGAACTTGGATGTTCTAGCTAAGTATAATCTTGTGCATGTTACGTTGGTGTCCACGTACCGGAGCGACTAGTACCGTATAATTCCCACTTTACGTTGCGATCGTACAGTTGTGTTCAGTAAAAAGGCCTATATATATAAGCACGTGTGATCGTCAAGCCCTAAGTCAAATTCAGTTCAAAGTTTGCTGCAATTAACAGCATTACAGGTTGAGTCTCATGATGAAACGCTTTTCATTCAGGATAAAGAAATGCAAATGTGTTTGGCGAGACTGTCAAAAGATTACCTCCGTGGTGTTAACAGGCTGAAGCTTGTGACTTTCAGACCTGCTCGACACGATTATTAATAGGAAAAACTTGAGAACGAAAGAATGATTATGATACTGTAAACATTCGCTGCGTCTGCGCAGTACGTCATCGTACAAGTGAAGTAGAGCTCCGGTCCGGTTTCACGGACTGCGCAATCCCCTACGGGGGTGCGCCATGTACGTGTACGTACTGCGCGGACGCAGCGAATATTTACAGCAGAGTTTTTGCCAGTAGTCGAGGTGAGATAAAGCTCTGTCATTCCACGGTAACGTTTTCTCGTTCACGACTTAGCAGTCCGATGTGCAGAGCTGGACCCACAGTCTAAAACCTTTTCCTGCAAGTTGGACGGGAAACGAACCAGCTCTCGCGTCGCGATGGACAATAAAGTCATGCACAAACTTAGATGGAGATGGCCACTTCGGAATCCATTCTCTCGCAACCAGGAAATAGTCGGTCGCCACTAACAAGTGTGCAGTCTCTTTGGATGGCGACCCAAGTGGCTAGAACCTTTCAACAACATGAAGGTCAGTACCGAGATCTGCCTATCTCTTTCTTTTATTCACACAGATAGTACTAGCTTGGAACCTGTGAATTATTTGTTCTATCCGTATCTTGATGAGTTTTGTTGTTACACCGAGACTAAGATGTCGAAAAGAGAAATGGAGCTTTGATTTTCCGCTGCATATTTACTTAAGCGGTACAGGTCTTCGTGGTTGCCAACATGGAAACCACACCAGGAGCCGACATCCCCTACCAAGATGCCTTTCTCGGAATGTTATTGAAAACTACCGTAGAAAGAGGCTCTTGTTTTCGGCTATGCAAACTTGCCAAGTCAGGCACCTTTTTCTTTTGAGTAGCTTTACACACCACAACGAATGTAAAATTCTTCAGTTTTCATGGCCGGAGCAGTTTTGGGTACGAATATATGGGGTGTAAATGATCGAGAAGCTTCCAAATAGTCGCATGTACAGTCTTTTGTGCTGGTCCCGTGGACACTGCCATGCTGTTTTCGGCTAGAATTGTCTCGGAATGAGACTCCAGAGAACTCCGACGAGGAATGGCTGGCTGTAAAGGCCGACGCTTCATACCAAGGTCGTGACAATTCCATGAGCATTGCTTTCAATGTTTTGTTACGAGATCCGTTGAATTCAAACGAGTATACTTCCAAAAGTCATCAGCCTAAATCAATGACATAATTTGATCCATCTTTTATAATTGTTTTCGGTCAGTGCGTTCTAGGTTTTCATGGTCTGTCTCGTCTGCAGCGACATCTTTAGAGGTACACCGCATGTAGACGCTAATGTCAGGATAGCGCGGAACTGTATAAGGATACACGTTCCGTGGTTACTGCGACGTAACGTTCTCTTCTGTAGGGATATATCAGTCGAATTCAGTAATGATCCCATCCATCACACGACGATTTGGCTTGTCTTCCGAGTCGATCGGTACACTGAGAGCGATGGGTGATGTCAAGTAAATTCCACCTTTCTTTTGTCGGACCGAGACGTTCCAAAGGCCGGAAGAGAAACCAGGTGTTTCATCTTGCAGCCATCTACTGGTGGCGCTATTCATCGCACATTACGGTGGTTCGAGCCATAGACCTCGATGGATGGCTTGTGGACTCTTGTTCGTCGGAGCAGGGATGGCTGCACCGGAGATTATCTCTCCTGCTGATGCAGCCAATGTACGGCCTCCAAGAGCAGCCAACAAGGCGGCGGTGCACGTCACAGACGAAATGTGTGTCCCCTTGCGCAATATCAGCTGGCAAACTTCAGGGCAAGAAGACTGCACAAATTCCAGAACGGTCGACGTAAACCCCTTGATTGCCATGGGCGTGGCTAAGTTCACCATCGGCCTGGGAGCTACTACCACTAGGATTCTCGGTCTGGTAAGCTTTCCGTGATCCTGTTTGGTTTCGCCTCACGATGCGGTGCTTTACATGAGCATCCTACCGAGCGGCAAGTACCTGTTGACGTTCTCTTCTGTGTAGCCGTTTGTGGACGACAATGTCACGTCAAAAAACTCGCCCATCTATTTTGGTAAGTGTGCAACACTTAATACTGTCAACTGACTTTGACTTGACAGAGACCTCGAAAGCTGGCCTGACCAACGTTTCCGCAAACAGCCGTGTCATTCTCTGGATTCGTCTTTGGTCCCCTTATTGGATCGCTTTGGCGTCCTACTTCAGCACCATCCACTTTGATTTCACCGGTGCGAAGCAAAAAAATTGACGCATATTTTTCCTGTTTGGCACACTTAGTCATGGCGGCTTTCCAACCCTAATCTGACATCAGAAATTCGGGAATAGTCGATTGCTTGGAATATCGAACATGACACCATTTGACACCTCCAAAAAGAGTTTGGCGAGTGGAGAGAAGGTAAGCGGGACACCTGCTTTACCTGAAGCAAACTTGGCGATGCCGCCAACTAATTGCTTCACTCATCATACAAGGAGCCAAGGCCGGTCAATGCAGTTCGGCACCGCCCTGCCCTGATATAATCACGCACTGGTGTGACTGCCACGTGGCTCATTCAGCTGCCACTGGCCTAACATTCACCCGTGACTGACCCTATCACACAGGCTGCAGCCATATAAACTTTTTCCTTTCGTGTTTAGAATGAGCGATCAAAGTTCAGTGCTACAGTGAAAAGATGTCGGTTACACGTACCGATCAGCTTTGTTTGTAAAACCGATAGAAGTCAGAAACTGACCGCTGGCGAAATCAGCTGTGAAAATGGCAGCATTTGTCACCCACACCCTTGACGCTAAAGTTGATATCTTCGTAATCTCCAGACAAAGTGGCATCATTGCCTGTGGTCTAACATCCTACAGAGGATGCCCCAGATGACTGCATCAGCCGTTTAGTACACTTGTTTGACACCCGTCCAGATAAAGTTTTTTTCCTGAACAATTCAGAATTTTTTCAGATGCGCCAGTTAGAAAAAACACGCGTCAATTGATAGTGTCAGCGCGGCCTGTTTTCTGCTATGTATCTAGGACATCGTATATCCAAAACGCCGCAGTGATTTTTTAGTGCCAAGTTACAATTCTTTGACCCTCGATGGATATCGGCTTGGTACTTGGGTTTCCTGGTTTCCGGCTTTGGTGTGTGCTCATTCGCCCTGCTGTTCTCGGTAAGTCTACGTAGCTCTGATTTTACTGCATACGGTTTATGTGCAGCTGTGTACGGTGCGTACAACATTACCGATTTTGAAATCGCGTTCTGCGGCAGTGTTTTCCGTCAAAGATCAAGAACAATAATAGTTCCCCATCAATATTGGATGATTAGAAAGCCGAGCTTGACGGCAATACATTACGCAGGCTGAGCGTGGCTATCGGAGGACCCGACAAAAAACCCAACGACGGGAAGAATGCAACAACGGTCAGCCTAAAAGGTAAGAACATCAGCGAACAAAACCAAAAACTCTGCGCACGCAGAGACCAGTGGAATTTATACTTTGATGTCGTGTCTAATTTTAGATCTTCCCCGAAACCTCAAGAACTTGTTGACGAACAAGGTCTACGTCATTAGTCTGCTAAACAACCTCATCAGTTCATTCGTCCTCGCAGGTACTGGGTTAAGGCCCATTTCCAGGCAATTTACAATTTTCACAGTTAACAAGACACACAGTTTCCTGATGATATTCTCAATTTTTTAGGTTACGTGTCTTTCATGCAGATGTTTTTGAAGCAGCAATATCAGCTACCGCAGTCCGTTTCGAGCTCGGGTGGAGGTAACAACAATTATTTTGGCCTTTCTGTGCTGTACTAAATTCTACTTCCGCTCAGCTTTTTGTCAGTGATTTTGGTGTCAAGAACGCCAGGGCTCATAACGCTGGCTATACACTGGCCATGTCTAGGTATACCACCAATCCTAGCAGGCTTTATTGGAGTATTCTTCTGCAGCTTCACCATTCGGCGATTTAAATTCCGGCCAACACAGGTGGCAATTATGATGGCACTTTCCTCGGTGATTGGTGCAAGCTGTGATCTTGGTGTCATTCCCATGGGTTGCGAAATTCAGTCCATCGTTGGTCTGGATAAAGACGAATCGCGCAATTCGTGAATAGCAGCTAGCTAGTTATCAGTGCTCAACGTTCGACTTGTCGTGACTTGCCTGTAGGACCCTGTCCGACGGGAAAATATGTCATCTGCAACACAGCTGTAAATGCGAGAAATGGCAATTTGTGCCGGTGTGCAATCTTCTGACCAATACAACGTATCCGTCCCCCTGCTATGCCGGATGTCGCAGAGCTGACAAGTGAATGTGATAAGAGTCGTCATTCCTCCCACAAATCATAAAACTCTATTGGTCCATTGCATAATACAGAGAACAGTGTACCATGGATGCTCTTGTGCCTGGCATGGACCGATGGAGAGCCAAGCCACTCGCGCCAAGTGGCTAAGCTCCCGAGAGAAAGCAGGCGCCACCGCTGCGGCTAACACGACCAACAAAGAGGCGAAAATTGTATCTGGAATGTGCAAACCCAACTGCATGCGGCCTTTCATCGGCTACGTTGTGTGGCGAAATTCTTCATGGGGATTCCGCTTTCCGGCATCCTCATGCTTCAATTCAGGTAGCGCAGAAAGTTGCGAACTAAACTGCGTCCCGCATACTGTATATTGAGCGTGCAGGGTTGAAGACCTACGGACCTTTTCCCGTTGCATAGGATCGTTGAAACTCACGAGAAGAGCATGGATAACGCCGTTACTACAGTTGTCACGTCAGGCCTGGGTATGCTGCCGGCCCCCATAGTAGCTGGAAAACTGATCGACGGAGCTTGCTTGTTGTGGCAAAGGTCGCCCTGTGGCCATCATGGTGCTTGCTGGATTTACGACATGGATCTCTTTCGCTTCAGGTATGCCGCATTTATAATGGGGCGGAGTAAGTTCATAGGATTTTTTTAAGGTATTTGATTCTAGACTGCATGCTTTGGTCGGCCTGGCGCGATTCGTATCGGTCCTTCGAGAACTGGCGGTAAGTAATCACGTCACGTGCACGGCAACGTTAATGGGCTGCAGGTGTAGCGATCAATTAAGGCAGTACCCCGCCCCAGCCAGTTTACGGTTCCCGCTGACTCCAAAAACCGTTCGCCGAAAATTCAAAAGCTCCCTGATGTTTTAGCGTAAAATGAGCGTAAAAACAAATCACGCTCAGCTTACGCTCCGATAACGTCATAGAGACCGCGTAAACGCAGCGTTTAACTCAAGACAAAAACGTCGTCTGTGAACCCAGCGGGAAATTATGGCGACGCGTGATTTTTTTGGGGCGGGACGTGGTTGGGCGGTCCTGTTTGCAGATAGCGTACTATGTACGGCATATTACGTTCGATCGTCAAGCAGATGAGAAGAAGAATACGTCGGGATCAGCCATTGAGAGAAGAGCTACAATGTTGGTGGCGACCTCTCAGGTTACTCTGGTTGCATCTGAAAAGCTGGACCAAACCGAAGCAGACCCCCACACAGAAACTGTCACAAATCGACAACAAAGGAAGTCGATGGTGTTTCAGCTGGACGGGAAGAAGCTAGAATAGATGACCGTGCTATCCCCTGCACATGCTGAACTTTAGACAAATCCTTATTATTCAAGTTACAATGCTGCTGGTCAAGCGATATCGCCTGACCTGGATAAACCAGTATTTTCACATAGAATTGATGAAGAAGAACTTTGACTGAAAATGCTATATTAAAGTTGCCATCCCTATGCTAGTACAAAACGTCTTGCAATGGTGCTTGGGTCTTGGGTTCCAGTCGTTTCTCACAAGAAACAAGGATAGGTGACGCATTTGACGACTGACCGCTGGCGCGAGACCTTGTCGGGCCCAAACCTGGGCTATACTCATGGCAAGTGCTGCAATTACGTTACCACCTATGTAGTGGAACGGTCTAACAGTTACTATACATGCGGTAGTAGCGCCATAACGGTCCCGGTTCGAAATCCCGGGATTCCAATATCCTCCGACCCAGTATTTCCGGCATGCAGTCCCGGTGCCACTATATCTCGGGTAACCCAAATCCCGTGAAATCATAGACAATCCCGTTGACCGAAAATCTCGGAGGTAGCAAATCCCGATGGCAGCAAACCTGACAGGTACAGAGATTTCGAACCGTCAAGTTTCAAACAACTACGAAACGCCAACAACTGACATAACTCACAGTGAGTATATTCAAATGAGGCATAAGGAAATTTTACAAATCTCGGAAGCGAGTCTCCGCAGGAATGTTATTTCCAGGACGGGTGCAGGGATCTCCGGAACTTTTCAACCCGAGATACCATGCCGAGTCCGAGTACTGTAAAGCTGCTCCGAGATTTCATCCTCCCGGTTTTTTTGTACAACCCCCGGCATTGGTCGATCGCGGAATATACGTAACACAGGACTAGGTACACCCGGGATTCGATGCACCAGGGATTTCATCTGCCAGCCACAACATGAACGCTGGCGGCACGTGGAAATACGCAGCCCGTCGATCGCGACATGCGGCAGCTCTTCAACCTATTGATCGGATAAATGCCCCAGTGCCGGCCTCGCATTTCAAGCTTACGGAAAATACGGGCGAAGCCACTCCGGATCGCTTCCAGAGCAGGGAGGTACGGACGTCGATAAAGGGAAGCCGGCATAACAACGTGACAGACATACTGTGGAAGAGTTTATCCAGTCCCTTCGCTCCTTCCGTCACAGCATTCGCGGATCGTATTCTGCCTCAACTAGTACTGTACATCCGCTTCCTTACTTCCAAGCGTGTCTTAGTTTCCTGTTGAATCGTACGGTAAGTATGCGCGCACGGTGCCTTATAGAGCACGCATGTTGCAAGATATCTTCAGCGGAAGTAGCCGAATATTGCAAAATGCGTCCCAACTAGCCTTCTTCTGCAGTCCTGCGGTTTTTGCTTTGATTATAGCGACAGAGGGTCGACGCTGAATTTCCTGCTGTGCCTGCACACGTGTCGGCAATTATAACTATATAATCATAATGTACGAATCATGTATTTCAGCGACTGGTATTCTGTCTCTACTGAAAGTATCCACTTTACGGGATTCAACTGAAGATGCATCAATTTGTGCACGAAGAAGGAAGGATTATTTTGTCCAAAGTGGCGCCATCTAGTCTGGTAGGTGTATGGAGTAAAAGTTGATCAATCGACTTTGCGCCGGCATAATCATTACCCCCCACTCATTAACTTGAAAGTGAAGTGCCTGCAAAGCGCTAAAACTGTTTTGGTAAAGTACTTGGGTCTTTGCTCGCAGCTGCAAGGCCAGAGAGTTAGCTTGTGTTATTGAGGGAAGTTTCAGTTAGCATGGGTAACCAGCATGAGGCCTCTAGGGTTCGAGCTTTGATCCCAGACGATGTCGGCTTGTCTGTTCGTTTGCAAGAATGAGTTGGGAAAGTTAGTCCCCGAGGAGCGTCTAATGGGCTTGCCATCAAGACAAGACCGTATTCAAGGACTCTTGATCGAAACGAGTTCGCGGCGAATAGCCCGAGAACTCTAACTTTTAATATGATTGAACAGTGGTAGCAGCTGCTTGTCTTCCATTGGCAGTGGCATTGTTGTCGATAATGAAAAACCTTGTAGCTACGATCGTCCGAAGCTGATAGAAAATGTATCTCGGAGGACTGGCTGTCGGCCAGCTGCAACAAAAGCGCAACGATATGCAAGGCAAACAACTGATTAGAAAAGCAATCACGTAGGCCTCGTTGCATGGTCAATGTCCTCCGCAGGCCGCAGAAATGTACAGAAAGTATTCGTAAGAAGCTGGCTACGGGTGTTCTTCTTCGTTGCGTTCTGAGCAACAGTAAAAAGAAGCTAGGCTTCAATTTTGGTCAGAAATGAAGAACCCCTTAACCTTGCTGACGGCGTCGGCAGACGTACCTCACCTTCGCATATTTCATAGTTTCATTGCATCTCAGCGCAACACTTTGTTGTCCAGAGGAAGCGCCCTATAGTACATCTTGGTCTTGTTTGTCCACGTACTTCGCGTATCCTTCCTTTAATAATTTAGGGCACAGTTCGCAGCCGATCATGAGGCCTTCTCTATAAAAATTAGCGGTTATAGCCTCATGAGATATCCAGCCCAGTAGAGTATATAAATGATTCTTAATCAAATCCTAACAGCGATACATTTATGTTAAGTAGAAGCATTGTGAAATAAACCCATGTATAGGTGAGGCTTAGGTTCGCCAGCGTGGCTGCTCTGAAATACTGTAGCCAGTGGAGTGCCAACCGCGCATTTATGATGAGAATTCTCACAGCTGCTACCCACGCAGCAGTTATTCATTCGTTGATTCATCATGCTTTACTTTTGCAATAAAAATTTCAGCAGTGAAAGCTAATGCTGAAACCTAAACATCTGCGTGAGGATTCGACGTTGCCGCACGTTCTAGCGCGTCAGCGTCTGTCATTTCCTAACAGTCTAACATTTACTATCTCCTCGGCTATCGTTCTCTTTCGACTATAGACGAGGCATGGAAGGTTGGTATGCTTGTAAACATGGCTCACTTGCTTTCTCTATATCGTACGTTGTCGCTGAGATCTTTTCCTAAGTGTGTTGGCTTGGCTATAGCTCCGAAAATTCCGAGATGACGCTTGCGTGCCGGAACAGATGAGACGACCGTGTGGGCGAAGAAGGAGAAGGAGGAAGTGAAGGAAGGCAACGTCACTACTTACTATACATGCATTGGAAAGGAGGCAGCCCAAACGACCTCGCGACTGATGGAGGAGAAACAGAAGTTTGGCCGGAAGAAGTCATAAGTCGTGAAGAGAGATATTTTAGGATCTATGATGAGAAATTCTTCTGCTGCTCTCGTCCACATCGTGCAGAGCACATTCTGTATGCCGGGTAGACACTGTAGTGTAATACTACCGCCTGGGCTTTGATGACGCACACGGTCGCCACTGGGAGGCATCGAGCATCTTCCGCGCGTAATACATGGTCTCCAACGCTAGGAACGGATCTTGCCCCAACATCTTTTGCTGATGTAGTCCGACGCCATATACAAGGGAAAAGTACCGGACAGAGACCGCTTTGCTTCTCTGGCTGCTTCCGTGTAGCTGCTTGATCTGTTGTGGCAGATCTCGAGTGCTGCTGTTGGCAATCTTGCAATTAGGATTGCCTTGTACAGTAAAATGTATCACGTCGCCTACCGTTCACTCTTCATTACTCTTTTCGCCGCTTCCTCGCGCTCTCCTCCTTACTTCCGACCTCGCCTTATTAGGATTACTCTGCATAACTAGTAAGTGGATCCTGGATTGTTTTCCAATTACGTAGCCTAGATAATACAAAAAGTACCCGAGTCGTGCATATATTTTCCTATTTTAAGTTGTAGTTTAATCGGCACTTTGGTTGCCAGTGTTTTGAAGAAAGAACTTTGTTCGAGCTTCACGCATGCTTCAGTCTGTTTGCTGGGGTGCTGCTATCCCAGTTTGGACTTTGATCCCATCATAATATAAGTTAGTTCCGTTTAGATAAGAGAAATCTCAAGCGAATGGAACCATGCTATCAATTCACTGGCTCGACCGTCCGCATAGCCAGTGGGGTCTCTTAGATATAGCATAATTTAAAACACCCATTCGGTATCGCCTTAATTATGCTATATGTGACTCAATGGCAAAACGGAACGGGTGTTAATTGGGACCGATATGAAAACGTGAGCTAAGTGGAGGCCGAAATTTCTTGCAAGAGTCATTGCTGAGATAATAGGCTCTTGACTCGATCCTAGCACGAAGGTTCGTGCAGGACCAGAAAAAGTATGGAGTGGTTGCATGGGAGGGAATGAACGAATTGTTATCGTGTCTGGAGCCGGCTTTCCATAAAGAGTACTCAGGGTGTCATTGCTGGCCGCACTTGTTCTTCTGTGAAGAGCTCTCGCACACCCATGCGTGGTCATTTCCAAGACTTTCCGCATTGTAAATCGTCACGAAGAGCCTGGTTCAAAGCCTAGAATGCCAGCAGTGTCTTAAAACGAAATTGTTCACACCGTAGCGTAAAAGCTAGTGACCATCCACACCAATTTCATATCTCGATCTGCTTCATTTAAACAAATAACTTTATCTTCGAGAGAAGACAGTAATGAAAACAGAAGACTAAGTAAAAATCAACAAATTATCTCATATTCGGCTTTTTTCCAGGTTAGCGCCATCCACTTTTTTGTAGTCTTCGTGGGGTCTTCCATACCGAAAGATGACTGCAGACGTTGTGGATGTTGGTCAGCCATGTATCACCTGCCCACCGGAAAAATGTGTCGGCGGCTACACACCACAAGAATGGAAAAAGACCTGCGCTAATTGCAATTGCCCCAGAATTGGCCATGAAATCTTCATCCAAGGTAGTACTTTCTTCTGCTCATGCAGCAATGCTTGACCTCCTGTTTTCCCGAAGCCAACTAAAACAAAACTTCTGACTGACGGACGCCCACGTTTGAATGTAATATGTGGCCCACACTTGGTTCCGCTGTCGTTGTACGCGCTGTGACGTCAGCACGAGGATGGTGGTGACCAGGTTCACAAGGATGGGAAAATAGTCCAGTAATATTGATATTTCTGTATTAGTCCCGAATTAAAGGGATTCAGAATCGAGATGTTGTTACTGTGCCGCTATAGAGGCTGAAATAGTGATCTGATGGTAGGTTCACTGGCCGTTAGCGATCGAGTGCCGGTGCCGCTACCCGATCCCATGCGAATGCTGCAAGGCGCCAAGTCCAAGTATGTTCCTGACAAGTACATCTGGGCGCCGGTTGGCTTGCCCCGGGAAAAGATCGAAGAGTTCTTCAAGAGTATCCCCGAGGAGAAGCGGCCGATGAAGAACAGCCCCGGTGAAGTCTACTGGCATCAACAGCTGATTCAGCAGTTCCCGCCTCAAGACTTCCAGCTGGAGCAATGCCATTTCTTGGATGACCAACAAACCAAGACCTATGAAGAGTTCGCCACCACCCGTAACGAGCACTGTCTGGACCGCGGTTATGTCCGCGATATTCTACCGGAAACCAGCACCTGTCGACAGTGCAAGGGCGTCATCCATAAGGGATCGGTGGTGGTGGTGGCGCCCAAGTGCGGCGAAACGGCTTACTTTCATCCCGGATGCTTTGTCTGTGGAACATGCAATGAACTGCTGTGCGAGCTAGTTTACTGCGTGGGACCTCCCACTGACGAGAACGCTGGTAAGGATATAGGCTGAAGCTTTGGGGAATGTAAAGTGACGCGTCACTACGGTTTCCTCGTAGGTTCAAAGGTTTTTTGCGAGCGACATTTCGCCGAGCAAGTCAAGCCGCGGTGTGGAGCGTGCGACGAGCTAATCTTCGCGGGGGAGTACACCCGAGCCATGAACCGCGACTGGCACGCCAATCATTTCTGCTGCACCCACTGCATCCAGCCATTAACGGGCAAAAGATACGTTCTGCGTGACGGTAATCCAATTTGTCTTAATTGCTACGAAGGTCATTTTGCCAACCAGTGCTCGGACTGTGGCAAACCCATCGGCATTGAGGGTCGCGATCTGGCTTACAAGGACCGGCACTGGCACGAGGTACGACGTCGCTCCCACCCGTCCAACTCGGTCCTTGACTTCTTACGTGTTTCGCAGTAAATGACACTAACTGTTCTGTCTTGGTAGGCTTGCTTTTTGTGCAGCCTGTGCAAGATGAGCTTAGTCGACAAAGCTTTTGGCACCAAGGACGACAAAATATACTGCGGAAACTGCTACGACACCTCCTTCGGCCAAAAATGCGATGGCTGCGGCGAGATTTTCAGAGTAAGTCCTTCTTTTCTGGCGAACACCTAGTTGATCATGCAGAAGGTCGTCTAATTTTGGGACGCGTAGGCTGGGACAAAGAAGCTGGAGTACAAGGGCCGACAATGGCATGAGCAGTGTTTCGTTTGCATCTCTTGCAAGCATCCTATCGGAACTGGATCCTTTGTGCCTAAAGACAACGAGATTTACTGCGGCCGTTGTTACGAAGAAAAGTTTGCTTTGCGTTGCACCAAATGCTCAGGTACGTGAACGCGAGGAAAAAAGACGGTTGTGAATATGCAGTCGCCTCTGGCGCCTGTGCTCAAGTTATTTCGATTTCCATTACACAGTATGATGATGTCCTATCGTCGCCTTGTTTTGCAGAGGTCATCACAACCAACGGCATCACATACAAGAACAATCCGTTCCACAAAGAATGCTTCCTGTGCAGCAACTGCGACACAGCGTTGGCTGGTCAGAAGTTTACAGTCAAGGAAGACAAGCCTTACTGCGCCAACTGTTACGCCCAGCTTTTCGCTAAGCGCTGCACGGCCTGCCAGCAACCCATTGTGGGACTGGGTGGTGGTAGCACCAAGTTTATTTCTTTCGAGAACCGCCACTGGCACAACGAGTGCTTCTTGTGCTCCATGTGCCAACAGTCTCTCGTTGGTAAGGGCTTTATCACCGACGAGGAAAACATCATCTGCCCGGATTGCGCCAAGACAAAATACTAGGAAGCCCGGTACCATGGCCCAGGAGAGTTATCTGGATATTTTTGTGCCTCATTGTTTCGTTCTTCCTCTTGTATCCATGTCTCAAGAGAAACCTGCGCATTTTCGGCTCTGAGGGACGATGAAAAGCCCAGTAGGTCGGGGGGAACGTAACAGAATGTACATGTTCAATTATCATGCGCTCAGTGAGATGTTTTGTAACCAATGTTTCTGTACTAGTCTGCAGCTTTCAGAGTTTTATACCTAAAACGCAATATCATCAAAACTCTTGTATGTGTCTTTACTGTTTGTGATGGTGGTGAACGGTGTTTTTCTTGCATCTTCTTGGCCTAGCCTGTATACAATTTTCTGGTGATGGTCATACTACCGTTTTCTCTTCATCTGATATTTTACTGCTTAAGATTACCTATGTAATGCTGAAAACTTTTGTCTAAGTTAGTCAAGGAATAAAAATCCCGAACTCGACTGCGACAATGCTCTGCCGCAAACTGTGAACATGAGGTTCGACAGAATGACATTGTACCAATGCAAAGTCCGATGCACGCATCGCCTGCAACGGTATTCTGAAGAGGGCACCAACGACGATTCACTGAAGTACGCGCGATCAGGCTGTCTACCCACTGCGATCAGTCTTCCAAGTTCGTGCATACTAAATTATCTGCTGAAGTCCTGGACAGTCAGAATTGATAAGCGAAAGCATATTTGAGCTGGAACACCAATTATGTACGACGAAGCATGAGTCTCAAAGATTACATGTAGACTGTTGTGTACATTAGTCGTTCGTTTACCAAATACAGATAGCATATATCGGCAGCAAGCTGATCTTACAAATCTTGGACCCATCGTTTGCGTATCGCGTGTTTCTCGATTTACACCAGAATTTCTGCTGTAATGCAGGTATCCAGAAAAAGGCAAAGATCAGAGGAAACCTATCTTTTTCTGCGTTGTACGCGAGTTCGACGAAATGGATGCCATTGGGTGTATCATTCTGCCGAGGACACCGATAATACCAAAAAGTAAAGCCTTGATCGAGCGACTTGCAAATGAAACTGTGGGACGATTTACTTTCAACGCAACTTCGAAGAACCCGTAAGTCTCGCCTATGCGAAAGCTTTTTGGACATCATTTTGTTTCCGATTACATCAAGCGAACACCGGGTTTCAGATCCCTCGAAGGACCGGCGCCATGCTACCTTCTTGGTCGGCCAGAGTTAGCGTATGTTTACTTCGGTGCGGGCCTACTGACGGCCATCGTGATTGCCCTGATAGTAGACAGTCCTAGCATCTTCCGTTTCTTTGTCGATCTCTGTACATGCAAGGATCCCGCCAAAGAGCAAGAGGAAGATGGTGAAAGCGAAGAGTTACTCCAAGCGACAGCTGGGGAGGATAGCACTGACAAAGTTAAAGCGAACCCAGCTATCGACAACACAGTTCTCAACCGAGTCCGCGAGCTGGAGAGAAAGAAAGCCGGTCAAGCACGCATCTGGGCCTATATCATCGCAGCAGCTTCGGAGCTGACGCTAACGGGGCAAACATGGGTTCGCCGATGGAAAATATTGTGGAACCCCAGCTCAATCATTAACTTAATTGATTCGTGGCTTTTGCAGATGCTGCTTGGAGTGGTCAGCAGTGGAGTCAGTCATGCCATTTACCTCTCGCTAGTGTCAAACAAAAGCCGAACAATGGAAGCCTGTGCGACACGAAATGACTGGCTTCAGTGGACAGACTTCGCTATGAACATCTTCCTGGCCATTTACTTCCTTGTTCGGGTATCGAGTACTTAGCCTGTCTCAGACCGCCTTTTTCCCCATTTCACGGAGTAATACTTTCGTCTATGCTTGTTTGCAGGCTGCCGGAAGTGAGCAGAAGTTACGAGTTGTCCTATCGCTGCATTCGTTTGGTGACTACTTCAACGTTCCTAATGCTTTGATCAATCCATTCCTCAGCCGGCAATTTACGGGTAAGCTACGTATTTACTACGAGTTGACTGCTTCAATGCTGTGACTACTGTGAGGTTTATTGATAAGGGGAAAGTCTGCCAGACCGGAATATCAAACCCCGGTCTTCCACCTTCACTATCTGGGGCCAGCAACAAAATTTGACAAAAATCCTAACTCTACTGTTTACTCAGGTTTCGGATTCATGAGGTTCTTCAATTATCTTTGGCTAATCGAAATCCTCACCAACACCGGACTACTTCGCTCAGCCAACAAAATTCGCTTGGTTCAGTTAATACTGAAGGTTCTGGCCTTGATCAGCATAGCCGCCGGCTTTCTCCATCTGGTGAGAAAAGATTGCCTGAACAAGTCATCCGTCCGTAAACTTTTGACCTTCATGACATACCACAGGCTGAAAACCTGGGCGACCCTTGGCTGGATGATTTGTACAACGGACAACAAATCATGTTCTGGAAATGTTTCTTGTATGTATACGGAAGAGTGACTTTGCTGGATCTCAGCGGCATGAGGTTGCACACCACTTCTGGTCGAGTCATCATATACAGCTTCCAGCTGCTGGCCCTGGTTTGTCTTCGCTCCTCTTTTGAAGCTACCTATGCTAAATTACTACCCTTTCTAAGCCATCAATCTGAGGGTGGATTTCTTAGGGAGTCATCGCCAAAGCCCTGCCGGAAATCTTGACACATTTTAAGGTTCAACCGGCTTACGACAAAGGCTACAAAGCCACATCCTCATATTTGTAAGTCCATCCTCCGCTTTCTCTTATGGATGAGTTTTGGCAATAAAGTAAATGTTTCCGTTACCATTCAGGCATGTGATTGTGACTGGTAACGTGACCTACTACAATATGAAGAATATCGTCCAGGAGTTTTATCACGGAGATCGAACCTACGCGCAACATTTCAAGATTGTCATGCTGAGCGAGTACGCATTTTCTGCCCGAGTGCACACAGCTAGAAGCCGGTTCTTGAAAATAGTGTAACGTCTACCCGTAGTGACCCACCGGATGAAAACATGCAAAGATTGCTGAAGCGCTTCTATACCAAGCTGGAGTACAAACGCGGAACCGTCATGAAACTCAAGGACCTGGAAAGGATCAAGGTAATGGATGCTGCGGCCACACTGATCCTCTCTAACTCCAACAGTCTGGACGCCGATGCTGACGATGCCGCCAACATTATGAGAGTCGTCTCAATTAAAAACGTTAAAAGTGACGCCCGGGTTATTGTTCAGTTAAACCATCACCAGAACAAGGCAAGGAAACCTTTCCCAAAGCGTACCCTATGGGTATCAAATGTCAGGTGTTCTACAGCAACACGATGCTCCAGGCTTACCTGCAAAACATCCCCAGCTGGTCGCCGTTGACGGGTGACACCATCATTTGTCTGGCCGAACTGCGGCTAGGGCTGCTGGCCCAAAGTTGCATAGCGCCGGGTTTCTCAACTTTGATGGCCAACCTGTTCACCACACGGACCTACAAGGAAAAGACTAAAGTAACTAAACCGTCGTACATCACTACGCTTAATTGTAAATATAGTCACAAAAAGATGTTTCAGCATAAGGAAGCGTGGATGGCTGACTACGAACGCGGCACCGCTGTGGAAACTTATTACCGAAAATTCAGTCGCTCCTTCGTTGGTATGACATTCGAAGAGGCCTGTCTCTTCTGCTATCAACGTTTCAACCTGGTTCTACTGGCGACGCAGCACGACCCCGAACATTGTCCCTCTGTGCCCCTTGTATTTGGTGTGGATAGTGGTCATATCAAACCGGACACTGTCGGCTTCTTCATGGCTGATCACAAGAGGCAGGCAGAAAAGTATGTTAATATTTCCTATAGGGGGAAAACATCCATGAAGTAAACTGATGCATGACAATGGACAACTCATAGGGTGCAGTTTTATTGCCATCACTGCCATACCGATGTTGACGTACCGGCCATAACCAAGTGTAGTTGCGAACCGAAAGATGGGGGGGATACAAAAGTCAGCCAGCTACGTAGTTTCCGGCATGGCGACCATCCCCACCATGTACAGGCCCTCGACGCAATCGACGCCACATCAGTCGAGTCGAAAGTATGGTCCTACATTAGCTCCCACATGCCGGAAAATTCCCGATCTAGTGAGGAACCGGATAACAAGACAGCCAACGATGATACTGACAGTTTGTCGCTTTCTGCACTGCCGGTAGCACGTTCATCCGGTATTGGCAAGGAGAGGCTCCAGATGGATTCAAGTGGCATGTTCTACTGGGCACCTGCCATACCGCTGTCGTCAGTCGCGCTGGTAATCTTTTACATATATTCTGCAAACACAAAATTCCTCCGTGCCATGAAGTGAAGGACTTTGCAGAACCGTCAACAAGCGATTGCAAAGAGCTTCCATAATCACATTATCCTTTGTATACTGACGGAAGTCAACGCCCCGTCCATTGGTGTCGAGAATTTCATCTTACCTTTGCGGTCCACTAGCATCCCACAGAAGGAACTCAACGACATTGTCATCGTGACAGATCGAGACTATCTGGAAAAAGAATGGAAAAATCTAAGTCACATACCCGACATCTTCCTCTTGGAGGTTCGTCACGCAGTAGCTGTCTCTCTAGAACCATCATTAACTAAACCAGGTGCACGTAATGCTTCAGGGCAACGCCATGAATCGCGGCGACCTTCGCGCGGCAAGGTATTAGTACTGTATTCTCCTGCATACTTGATCCGACAATTGAAACGAATGCAGACAATGTTCATTGTGCTTACAGTCTGGGCACCTGTAAGATGTGCATCATCGTCGGTGCACCAACCATCAACAAGGATGTATCGAAGCTTGACTCATCCATGCTGGACAGAGCCGTCGTACTGTCGACACTGAACATCAAAGCAATGTGCTTTTCCCGCGAGGAGCTCGATCTAGCCGCTCGAAGCGCCAGCCGGCAAAGTGGTCGTCAAATTTTGTGGAAACACGGCTCAGAAATCCCGCTGATCACCGACTTGGGTGGGTTTGCTCACACCTGTATACTCCTAAAAATAACATACGCTTGCAAGCTAAGATTCTCATTTACCATGGGTAGCAAGAGAAAGCAACGCGGTATTTTTGGATGATGACGACGACGATATACCCAAGCGGGAGTTTTACCTGACGCAGCCATATGGCGGAGGTCGCGCATTTTCCGCCAGCGTTCTTGATTTACTGATGATCATGGCCTTCTTCAACCCCTTCTTAGTGCAGGTGGTCGAGTCCATGATCTTTGGAGGTGTCTCTTCCGCCTTACAGCGTGTTATGGCTGAAGGTATTGGTTTGATCGGCGGGCAAGGTATCTCCACCGCGGCCAAAGACACCAAGCAGGTTCGCGTCGTCCAACTGTGCGTCGAAGATTTTGACCTCAATGGCGGGTTGACCTACGGAGAAATCTTTGTACAAATGCTACAAGAACGTGGAATTATTGTCCTGGGCATATTCAGGCTGATGGATAGTCGACCCAACCGTCGCTTCGTCATGTGTAAACCTTCACAGGAGACGCCAGTTCGCCAAAGCGACCTGCTAATTGCCCTCCAACGACCCGCCTGACATAACTAGCCCGCCTCGTACAGTACCTGGGGGCCCATCCTGCTCAGAATGTCCTAACTAATCATCCAGCTGCAGTTTCTCAAAGCCTTGTCCTGACAGGGAACGATGTCGCCTTTATGGGTTTATTTCTGCAACATAAAAAGCTCTAGATAAATATCACATGCTTGTACATAAATTAAAAAAGGAACAAGAAGACCAAGTTCAACAGCTTATAACCGGAGTAGAAGACAGCTGAGGTACGAGAGTCAGATGAGCAGCCACCAACAAGAAGGACAGAGTCACCGGAAGTCGACACCATTACAAAAAACCACAAGTAAAAATGGCATTGAGAATTTGCAGGTGAAATGGCCGTCAGCAAGATGAATCATAATTTAACACAGCACGGGACAAACCATGAGGAATTCTTCTGTCAGATCACAAGAGAGCTGCAGGAGAGCCTAGGGAACCTTGCCGCCATTACACAAGATGCGCTGAAGGGATTCTTCTCACCAACCTGCAAATAGACACTGACCTGACATACATACAAGAGGAAGATGGTCAAGAGAGAGCGTACCACTTGAAGGACTGAGCCAGGTGGTCACTCGTCCCTGAGAATCGCCCACGTGCAGTGCTTTGTGGTCCTTGCTAAATGCCACGGCAGTGACAGTCAGGTTGGCCCTGCTGACTTGGCCCGGTGTGGTGGCGCCACCACCCGGTACCTTCTTACTGGCCAAGGCCTGCATGTTGATGCACTTTCTCAGTGTCAGCCGGCGTTGCCACTGGGACCTCTCGCCCGACACCGACGGGTCGACAACAGTCTCCGACGCAGCTTTATTGGCTTTCTCACTGACAGTCGTCCTTTCTTGTCGTGACATTGCCGGCGCTGGAGAAAAGGCCGGCTCGTCATCTGGTTCGAAAGACGACTCTTCCTTGGTAGGTGTCAGCAAGTCTTCCGTTTCCTGCGTGCGCAGATCGCTACGTGCATCCATACCCGACGCACTGATACTTCCTGCAAACAAAGCTGATGCACAAATAGTCGGGACCTGAAATTAACTATGATATACACATTATACCTTGGATGCTCAGTCGCCGCAGGGACAAAATCTGGTCAGTTTCATCGGCCAAGTGTCCTTTCATAACACTGGTCACCCTTCCCACTTCCTCCTCCTTTTCATCGGTAAGCCTGACCATCTCCTCGGACCACAGTCTCAAACAGCCATCGTTACCTCCGGTCACAATGACGTTAGAAGGGTCCCATTCGTTGACCTGGGAGAAGCCGACGCAGAGAATCTGGTCGGAAGGCATGGCTTGGCCTTCCGCAATGTCTAGCTTGGCCAGCAAGTGGCCATTAATGTCCCAATAGAAAAGAACAGTACCAGCAGCGGTGGCCACATCGCCCGTCAGGTCGTTGATACCCACGGCCGAGACGGTGACAGGATGACCCCGTAGTTGTCGAACAAAGGCCAGGCTCTGGAGGTCCCAAACGATACAGGTGCGGTCTTTCGAGCCACTAATGGCGATGGAGTAGGCCGAGGAGGCGGCCAAGCAGGTGACGGGCTCGTAGTGACCATATAGGTGCTTGGAGAGGACGATGCGCCGACCCCGCGAAATGGTGTAGGCCGAGATGACACCCGACATACCTGCCACCAGGTACAACTCGGCTGTCGGGCACACCGCGCACTACAGTAAACAAACGAAAATCATTATCTTCATCGTAGGTTTCTCACCGGGAAAGTCACCACACCAGGCGCTGACGTGCACACACCGCACCATTCATTCAATCATCACGATGCTTTTGTATGCAAGTGCATGAGAAATAGGTGATTCTTATCAGCTAACGTGTCGCGTTGCTGCATACTGTTCACTGTTGGACTTTCATGCAGGTACACGTTTCACAAGGACAGTACTTGTTTGCCATCTCTATTGATCGTCCTTAAGCTCTACCAAATGCCCAGCATGTTTGGGTAGTTGAACAGCAGAATGCATACTAACCAGGACTTCATCTTCGTCGCGCAGTTCATAGACGGTGACGGGGCGATCGGACTCGAAAGAGCAGATGCGCAGACTGTGGTCGGGGAAGCCCCAGGCCAGGTACTTTTGAAAGTGTGGGGGGATGGGCGCCTTGTTCTGCTCCATGGGGATGCAGTTCTTCTCCAGCGCGATAATGTGTCCTACCGGACTGCGCAGCTCTGCCAGCAGAAAGACTATAATATCAAAACTATCCAACTACCATATGGCTGGTTGTTAAGTACCTTTGCCCATCAACAGGAGCGGCTGTAGCCGCCCCAGGTTGTGGAAGAAGAAGTCGGCCTTGGCGGTGGTGGCTTTCTTCAAGGGATGGGGCTTCTTGAAAATCTGCGAGGGCACTTGGCCAAAGTTGTTGATGAATGCGATGAAGGCCTGTTTCTCCAGCGGGTCTGTCATCTTGTCCAGATCGACCGCTCCCTCGTACATCCAGCCGTGAAAGAGGTTGACGGCGTCGACCGCTGCTTGCCCTTGCTGCTTGGAGCCAAAAACCAAATCAATCCATTCGTGTAAGTGTTGCGAGACATAGTCGCACTCTAGAGCCTCACGGTGCATGCGGATAAACTCACGGGCGTCACCCTTGGCCCAGGGTGGCAAGACGGTGTCGCCCAACTGCACACCGGACTGCTTCGTCCCCAAATCAAATTTGTTGGCGTTGAGGAGAAAGTCTGGCAAGTAGAAGAACTCGGGAATGAGCTCCTTGACGTCGGCCATGTTGTTCTTGGCTGCCGACCACCAGGCTTCCTTGATGGAGTTGAACATCCGGTCGGCCAAATCAAAGTGACCACCCTATCCAGCACCACCACTATATCAAACTGAGCCGCAAAGACTTTGAGAGCAAATGGCAGCCGGTACCTGTAGATGGAGAAAGTATTGAGTGAAGGGTTCCAGGCGCACCAAGTAGCTGGCCACAATCATGGCCGTGGAATAATGAGTGCCATAGAAGAAGGGCGTATCTTTAGTGTGCGGATCCCATTCTCGGTAGCGCTTTGTGTAACTCTGTAGGCGCTCTTCGGTTTGGGCGCCCATAGGCTTGGACAAGTCGCGAAAGGTGGCCGAATTGCTGAGGTCCAGGACGTCGCTGTCATAGTCGCTGATGATCCAGGGGAAGACGGGGTACTGCATCAGGTCGTTGTAGGAGCGGCCAGCTAGCGTGTTGAGGAACATCAGGTACTGAAAGTTGGAGATCTCACCGCGGACCCAGCGTTGCGTCACGCTGGTCTCCCCGATCAGGCTGCTGAATAGGCCCGACTGTGGCTCCACCTGCGCACCACGCTTCTGACCAGCTACCGACAACATGGCCGAATCGGTAATGTTGGGTGCCAACGATAACAACCTGTAACAAAAATTATGGCAATCCAATCATCACAGGTACGTCTCCAGTAACCACTGATTACCGGAAGCCCATTACAGATATCAGGACATACTGCACTATACCGCCCTACTCTAATAATTGGGCTAAATTACCTGGACATGACACGGTTGGAGATGTCTCGAGGGAAAGCCAAAAAGTTTGTGCGGCCATTGGTACAGAAAATCTCCAAGCCAATCTGTTGCAGCAAGTAGCGTCTTCTTAACATCTCGCGGATCTCGTCATAGTGAAACTTTTGCCTTCTCCGCTTGCCCACAATGACCGACGGCAGCACTACCAGGTGAACAAAAAAAAATTAAGTAACAGCATCTTTTGGCGCTTGACTGACATAGTCAAAGGATGCTTTACCGGGTTCGCGTTGAGCGGCGGGAATAGACTCGATGTCGCGAATTTCTCGGGTAGAGAAAAGAGTAAAGCCGTCAATGAGGTAAAAATGTTCTCGGCCCAGCAGCATCAAGCCCTCATAGGCATCCAAGCCTTCGACTCGAGCACAGCGGAAGGCATAGGTGATGGTGTCACCTTCCTCCATCAGACGTCGAATGACCGTGTCGTCCGAACCTTCCTCGTCGTCTTCCTCATCGTTGTTGTCCTCTTCGCTCTCTGTCATTTCCGTCGGTTCTCTCAGGACTTCGGACGACAAAGAGCTAGCCACCGATATACTCAACGTCGCTCCTCCCTTCGAAGCCTACAACCATGGGTATAATCAAACCAGATAGCTACTTTGCCATTGGAGGAGGATTTGTTGACCTTGAGGAGTGTGCGAAGGCGCTTGCCCTCCTGCTCTTCGTCATAGTAGGGCTTGGAGTCGGCACTGATGGGATAGCGAATCTTTTGCTTGACCGCCGCCGGAGTTTGGCCGTCAGTCGTGTCGGCGGGGACATCGCGGTAGGCGTAGTGCTGGAAAAAGTCGGCATTCTCCACCAGGACCTTCCTAACCCGTTGCGGCCCTTCACTCATGTCCAGCATCCACTTGGCAAACTTCCAGGGCTCTTCAATGCCCCACAGCGCTCGCTCCCTCAATAAAAACTCCCGCTCACACTGCATCCACTCGTCTTCCACCAGTCGGTTCAAGCTGGACAGACCACGCTGCAGATGCGACAGCTGATCCTGGACGTACTGGTTGACCAACAAGACGTGCATCCGAACCTATCAGTCAACACATCAGATCAAACATGTTCCATGGCCTGCATTTGACGTTAAGCGATATATCCTCACTGAGTGACCGAGGGACAACCGAGGACATTTCAAAACACAGCACATTTTGTCAAGCAAGCACCTGCATACAAATCCCCCATTATAAATGCCTGTGTGAATGCATGCAGGTGGTCGGTGAATAAGTTAACATTAAATTCGTCCGCCGACTTCGTTCTATACGATTAAGGATAGTTTCCGATGCCAATAACTGTTCATACCTGGTGAAGGAAGAGGGCCGGAGCGATCTTGGGTGTGATATTGTTCAATGGCACAGTCTTGGTTGACTGCTGGCGACTGTAAGCTCGGACCAGCGACATGCCCGGTAGCTTCTTGACTGCGGCTATACCCATCTTGGCAGCGGTGTTAGGCACGGTGGCGCTCTTGGTGGCGGCATCGGCTGTCTCGCTGGACAGGCTCTGTAAGAAGCTGAGCCAAATCTTGTGGCACGACTCCCGCAAAAAGTCCCTGATGTCCGGCAAGTCACTGTCTAGCACCGCCGGCGGCGGCTTCAACAGCTCGCGCAGCTCTTTACCTTTACTCTGCGACAGGATATTCCAGACGTTGCAACTGGAACTCTGCAGCAACTGCCACCCTATTGTAATAGCGTCGTTACATGCCATCCTCTTATCTCTTTGCTAGTATGGTAGTGGTGTGTTACCTTCTTGGACTGGGCCGGACATTTCGCTGTAAGTATGCCAGGTGGACTGAGCAGTAACGTCACAACTAACGGGCATTCGATCGACCAGCAAGGCTAAGACATAGGCTAGACAGGCTAGGAAGACCATGTCTTGGTTGGCTGGGTGGAAGATGATGGCGCGATGGTCGACCAGCTCGTGGAGGGCATCCAGGACGGCCATCTGCAGCGAGATGCCGTCAGCCGGGCGACTGAGCCGGAACAAGAGGAGGCGGTTCAAGGCCAGGAAGCCCATCTCCGTTCCAGCCAGCAGGCTGGGCATCTTCATTGAACTGCTCAGGGCGTAAATGAGGAAATCCAACAGGCGGCCATCCGACTTGTTCAACGAACCTTTCCATATGCGGTCCATCAAGCGGTAGCACAGGGCAAAGACGTTGGGCGCCACGTTGGACTTGTTGCCCGCTGGATGAATCCACATTCCTGACAGCAAGACATAACCATCATTGAGGCTTATTAAAAGCAGGTGTATATACCAGTACGTACCGGAAGTGTCGACGACGACATTGATGGCCATAACATGGTCCATGATGAACTCGGCTAGCTCAGTCTGGTACAGCGTCACTTGGCCGCCTTTCATGGCTTCCGGATAGGCGTCCAGCCATGTTTCGGCAATAAGGGCGGCTTTGTCGGCCGGTAAGGCCAGCGAGTCGGTGATGACCATCCGTAGCAGGTCGAGAACCAGCCGGCGCGTATTGGACAGCTTGACAATGACTTGCGGGTCTTCGTCGTTGGAGGTGAAGAGACAAGAAGCCAGCGCCTGGACAAACTCACCGTTCAAAGCGAACTGCCCAAAGTCGGGCCAATTATGGTACATGTAGATGATGACTTGTAGGACGCAGTTGGCATTCTCCGTCCCACCCTGCTCCACACATTGCCGTACCATACTCAGAACAACGTAAGCTGCTTCGGGACAAACAATGTGGTACTCGCGGAACTTGATGGGCATCCCCGGTGATGTGGCAAACAGCCCCAACCAGATCTGCAAAAGGCGGCAATATGAAACAACTGCTGTGTCCTCATTACGATATACTCAAGTCCAGGACGACTCTACAACCATCTGTAGATATATACCGTGTCGAGGTTGAGTGGTGCTTCGGCGTCGCCAAATCCTTCCAATCTCCTTCCCAGAAACAAGCTCAAGGTGGACATCCAGGTGACCGACAGCCGGTGTAGTTCGGGCAGCAGGAGCTGCATGGCGTAAAAGCCCGAGACGGTGACCACTTCCAAGTTGACCTGCAGGCTGGACTGATGAGAGGGTATCAGGCGGGCTACATCGTTGCGCCGTCGATGCTGCGTACTGTCCCGCAGCCAGCAGCCAAAGTGCCGGGCTTCGCGAAAGAAGAGGAGATTGTTGGCGTTCTTCAACAGTAAATCGCAGAGGACGTCGAGGACCAGGACGATGCTCTGCCACTGCAGCGCCGGGTGGAGGAAGCACAGTAGCCAGTCGAAGCCCAGGAAGGTCGACACCAGGTCCGGGTAGGTCTCCGTCAGGCTACGGACAATCTGTAGACCAATGTTGCGGATGGTCAAGCTGACGCTGCTGGCTGGCTCGGCACTGCTGGGAATGGTGCACACCATATACTGAGCAAAACTACAATCATACGGAAACATCAGTTGTTACCATCCTAACTTATAATTTATGGACACTTTTCTAAGAGGGTGCAAAATTCTGAGGTTTTTCCACGTTCGGGGAATATAAACACATTCGATAGATCTCGACGAGTTGAACAACATGTTTGCTCACAACTTATTTATCCCTCCACGGGATCAAAAGTTATTCCTAACAAACTGACCAGAAGTGACTTCACTCGGACCACGCCCAAGTCCCCCAAAATCTTCCCGCCCCCGGCCCCGTTATCGAGCCTGGAAATCGTCCTAAGCTCTCCCACCTATGCCGTGTGAGCTCCTTACGTTTTTCTCCACGAGAAAAGCAACGTACGAGCAACGTCTCGTACTGATATCATATTTACTGTATATACACTCATATACCCTAGCATTTACAGTACTATGTAATATACATACAGTACACGGATGGTGGACATACCTCAGTACATCGCCGCTACTTTTACCGGAGCTGCGGAGTAATCCTTTGAGGAGATCACCACAGGCATGGAGGACACTGTGGTCCAGGCTGTCGTTAGCCGCTGCCAGCAGCAAGAACTGAAAGATTTTGCGAATCAAGCCCGTTTCGCACAGCAGCTTGGCGTTAGAATGGTGCTCTTTGCTCAGTTCGATGAAATGCTCAAAGACCGAACGCTGCAAGTCGGCCGAGCAGGCTTGCCACAACTAAAGAACAAAACATCCATGATACTGCATATAAAGCGAAGAAAAGCGGCAGTAATGTCTTGTAACCTGTATGTCGGACAAGAGGTCTTCAATGGGCTTGCGGTCATACAGACTAGCGCCTTCTCGGGAGACGTCGCCGGTGGCAATCATGGAGAAGGCCAGGTGTAAGACATGGGCATTCAATATGTCCTTCTTCTTCTTGAGCATCATGGCCACAAACTGGAAGCCGCCACAACTAGACATTCGATCCCTCAGAAAAGCATTGGTTCGCAGTGCACAAAAGAGGCACTTCATGGCAGCGTAGAGGTATTCAGTGTCGGAGGCCATGGCTACCATACCGAGGAGGGACCAAACACCACCGATGGGCAGTAAGGCTTGATGGGCCGGTCTGGGCGAAAAGATCCTGACGCCCAAGTAGCCCACCACCGCCGAGCCCACCCCACGGGAAGGGCCACGCAAGTGGGCTGCCGAATTGTGGATAATCTTGACGGGGGTGGACGAGTCGTGAGAGGAGAGGGAGAGGTGTTTGGCGATGGCTCGGGCGTCTTCCTTGTTGTAGATGCGCCGAATCTTGGAGATGGACATTTCCGAGACAATCAATGGATTTAGCCCGAACAAGACCTACAGCCAGGACACTGGCAATAACTTGACAAAGATGAGAGATATGAGCATGATGTCAGTACTGACTTTCTCATCGAGGAGGTTAAGGGTGGTACATTGCGGATCCTGAAAGTTGCCGTGATAGGCGGGTCCCAGGCCGTAGAGAAGCTGAACTTGGGGCAGGTTGAGGGCTTCCTCCAGGATGAAAGCGTTGGCCAGCCGCCAGCGCAACTTGCAGGGCTTGCGATGGACGGGCTGCGTCCCAATGGTGGCCGACACCGAAGTGGCCGTAGCCAGATGGGCCGCTCCCCCTCCGGGGTTCTGCGGAATGTAAGTCAGCTTGTACTGCCCCAGGTTCTTGCCATCCAGATAAATGTTGCTGTAACCCGACTTGACCAACGTCTTACCCTACAACCCAAAAATATTCCCCTTTAGCACCGACTAGAACAATCGTTCTTCGAAGGGGGTTTTCGTCCATCGTACCAGCGAGATGGTCAAGCAGTGCCAGAGAGATTCCTGCTCCTTGAGGACGGCCATGTCCAGCACGACGACATCGTTGCTGGATGGTTCCGCTTCGGGGTTGTCGGGAGCGCTGTGTTCCCTGGTGGAGAGTAGCAGCTTTGGCTGGCAGTTGCCGTCAATGGCCAGATGCAGTGACAGGCAGGTCAAGGCATCGGGTGGCTTGGCAAGGTGACGGGTAATGTCCATCAGGCGGATACTCTCGTTGGCCACGAAACAATCAATGCAAAACCTACAACATTTCATATATACTACTAGTCTGCATTTCTCTGAAACATGGACAGATACAGCGGACCTACCACATGACGACGCTGAAGCCGCTGGTGGGAGGAAAGACCCGTGGTCCATTGCCCATGCCTCCCAGGACAGCTCCCGACTCGGTAGTTGTCAGCGCGCCATGGACAGCAAAACTGGAGATGGCTTGTGGGGCTAGCGAGGGCAAGAAGAGTCCGCCGAAGCCTTCGTAGCTCAGGTCAAACTCCACAAAAGCCGGCGGCGACGTGTTCTGGTAGTCGCGCAGGGTAATCATCGACACCAGCGTCTTGATTCGCGACAGGGATAGGCCACAACCGGACTGGAAGAACCTCAGCCGCAACAGTGTCCTATCAACACCAAAGGACATCAATGATCAATAATACCGCGTATGTATGTAATTGTCCTCCCCGGCAATCGTCCGCCTTACCGTAGCTCCTTAGGTCGAAGGCTCTGGGCAGCTAATCTTTCGAGGATATACTGGATGCAGCCACTGAGGGGATGGTTTTCTTCGGCCAGAGGCGCCTCACAGACAGCCAACAGCTCGTTGACCATGCCGGCTTCGCACATCAGCTGTTGGTTACGCTCATGGCGTACCAGCGATTTCAGCACCTCCGAAACGAAGATCAGCAACGTCGGCTTGTCCTATCGCCATCAAAGCACGTGATTAACGTCCATGTGTGTCAGACAGAGCTCATGGGAAAGAGAGAAAAGGTACTGTGTAGACGGTCAGTGTTGCAGGTAGGAGATCGAGGATGACGAGAACGGCGCCGGCATGGACAATGGGTGCATCGGTCAAGAGGATCTCAAAGTTGTCGGCCCATCCATGGCGATACCCATCCAGCGCCATCAGGTATAGGCAACGAAAGACCAGGCAGGTGCACGTCTCTCTTGGACTGCCAAGGGCCACACTTTCCGGCTTGAAGAAAGCTCCAGAGTACGAAGCAGCCACTGTACAACATGCAACTAGGTTACTATTCAGTTCGGCAATGGATAGGACCGTATAGTTGCTTTACCGTCGCGGTCTGTGTAATCAGTGGTGGAAATGTCCGTTGGCCAGGAGGGCAGCGTCTTGTTGGGTTGGAAGCAGCCCAGTAGTCGCAGGGCGTCGGTCAAGGCTGACCAACGAATCTCCGTTTGGAAGTGCTTAGCATTGGATGGTTCATAACGCATGGCGGTGGTTAACGTCTCAAAGATGCTGCTCAAGTAGGCATAGATGGCCGGTTCGAAGGATCGTAACTGCCCTTCAAGCGCCACAATGGCCGACACCAGTGACACAAAGGCGCCTGACTTGCGGAAGGCGATGCGACTACGGTGAGATTCGCGCAGCGCTGCGCACAAGCAACTGAGGAGATCCTGCAAGAACCAAAGCCTCAGACTGGAGCACAAGTACAATATTGCTGCCGTCATATACTCTGCTACGGGTGCACCTGTTTAAGTTCCAGAGTATTGAGTGTATTATTGAATGAAGTCAAAATGTGTTGCATATCGTCGTCACAGCCGACGCTGGTCAGCAAGTGCTGGACCACGGTCAGGAGTACTGCACGCTCTGCTCGGCAAGCAGCACTGTTGGCCAAACTGAGGAGGTGCTGCGAACCACCGGCTTCCCGAAAGAGTGGGCAGTTGAGGTTGTTCTGTTTGAGCATCGACTGGAAGACGTCCATCAGGTCACTGCCGGCAAAGTCAGCGTACTGCTGGGCTTGTAGGAACTTGTGCGTCAGCACTTCCACCAAGCCCACATCGCGGTACACATCCTGGAATGTCACGTCGTGGAAGAGGATGCGCTTCAGCAACTGCAGCGCCAGCTTGAAGAATGTGGAATGTAAGGCAGCTTGGCGCAGAGCCAAGGCCATGGCGGCCAACTCTTTGCATGGAACGTGGTTCAGTTCGATCCTATCAACAAGCTCTCTTCTTCTATCTGGTAAGTGTGTGAAACTACTTCGGGAAAGTGGTCAGCCGTGTAAATTCTGACTACATTATCAAGGAGTGACGTGACGGCGGCCCTTACACGACATGGCGGAGCAAGTTGAGAAAGATGTTTTGAGTCTCTGGCTGAAGGAGAGCCACTTTGGCTGTGAGGACGCTGAGCGTGTTGAGGGCCGAATCGATAACAAAGTAATTGGCCTCGTCCCATACCAGCAACTCATTGATGGCCAACAGGACACACTTGCCTTCCTCCTCACTGCCCGTCTTGACAAACATGTCCTGCAAGCACTGGAAGGCATCCAGGCACCTAATCGAGAACGGCGGGCCCTGCGAAACAAAGTCCTTAAAACCACTGTGATACAGTAACTACAGTACTACTATGCTCGCGCTGGCGTAGTAAACTAACGAACCTTTGGTTGGGGTAGTTGGAAAGAAACTAGCCTGAAAGGACTTTGGCTGAGGACAACCCGCAGATCGCTGGGTCCGTGAACACACAAGTCCTTAACAATGGCCACAAAGTGTTCAATCCGCTGGTTCTGACCATGCGAGTCGTCGGCTAATCGCAGACCAAACTCCGTCATGAAAGCAAAGCCTTGGACAGCGCGAAAGTCGTCGACCATGGTCTGACTCTTGTCAAACGCGTGCTGTAGAAAGACGGAAATATACTGGAAGATAGCGAAAATGTCGTCCAGCGACAGCTGATGCACATTACGCATGTTGTCCACGCAGATCTTCAAGCAACCTTTGGCTACAACAAAATCAACAGCAATGACACCTATGCCGTAACATGAAAAAGCCTAATCGTCGTCTTACTAACCGTGGACGTAACCGAGGACCGGAGCACTCAAGGAGTGCCTTGCTAGAACACAAAGCGCTTCTTGACAGCAGGTTTTCCAGATGGCATTGTGGGGCGGACACGGACTGGACGCCGCAATGAACAGCAGCGCCAAGTCGTCCTTCTTAGCCAGCTCTTCGGTACCGACATTGTTCCGCAGCAAGTTGCACAATATCTGCAGACAGCCAAACAGTCTTCCCCCTCTTATATCATCGGGTGAACCTGGACAAGAACGGATAGCGTACCTCGCTGCTGACGGCTGCCAGGCTGTGGCGGCTAGCTATCACTTCCGTTCCGGCACTGGCAGGTGGAAGGTCGAAAAACAGGTAGAAACTCTTGACAATGGTGGAAGGCAAGGCCGTGGCACACAGCAGATCGGCCAGCCGACCGGGGCCACAAGGCGACAGGATCTGCAAACTGGCTAACAGCTGCCATCCATGCGATAATTCGTTAGGTCCCAGAAAGTCCACAATGGCCAAGCTGGCCCCTTCTATTAACACAATCTATGTACAGTGCTGTATATCCAGATACATCAACCCACTTCCGGTTGCGCGCTCGCCCCTTTTATCCAAGGACAAAATGCGCCACCGTTCGCGAGAATGGTAAGTCATCGAACATAGCAAGAGCTATTTACCTGAGCTGCGATCGCCTGCTCGCTTCTTGATTTCATGAACCAGCAGTTTCGCCAAAGCTGCCCCGAATAGTGGTGTGTCGGGAAACTGTTGCTGAATCTGTTCGACACTGGTATTCTTGAAGAGCTACAAATGAACAAAAGCGCGAACATATGTAGGGAAGTCACTTCCGAGTTCCGACTGCCTCTTCGATATGGCGGATATCCCCCACTGCAAGCATACCTTGTTAAAAATGGGCACCAGAGAGTAAAGACGGTCGTCCTGAGTGAAACTGATGGACGATCCAGAAGGCGTTTTGGAGACAGATTCGAAGACCCGCTTTAGGTGTTGCAGGTGCAGCGCATAATCTTGGCTGCTGCCCGACGCATTCTTCAACGACGATGCACTATTGTTTGCCGGGCTACTGGCTGAACCAACGCCGGAAATCGAGCCCTGCGACTGCACCAGTTTCTTCAGCGTATTCATTTTCCCTAAAAGAAGGAGAAAGAGACGAGCGTTTGTATGACGGTCGAGCACAATCACCCTAAGGTTTCAACAGATTTACGGTACCTCTTTCAGTAACTCCGTCAGCTGATCTCCTGCCATCGTTTCTCCGAACAGCATCCCCCAGCCGCTAACCTCGTTCAGGTCGTCCAACTATCTCTTTCCAGACCTCCCCTTTTCCTTAGAAGACTGAGTATAAGCTCAGGTTGAACCCTAACAAGGAAAGAAAACTAATAATTACTGATTAATCAGATTGCTAAAATTGGTTTTGGCAGATTGATCCAATCAAATTGCTCAACCAAGGATCAATACTAACACTTTATCAAGTGACTCCAGTGCGACCGAACGTACGTACGAGTACGATGGTACGCTAAGAGCCTAAGGCCGTGTACATTTAGTGGTAGACTACTAGGTCGTTGTGAAGATTATGACGAACCTGCGTATGAAGCTGGGTTGAAAGCTACTAGCCTCTTTTGGATAGTAGCTGTGGAAAGCGCTTTATAATGGGATTGGTTGGCTAGGCTGGTTGCTGGCCCTGATGAGTTCACAAAGTCGACGTAGTTGACGACGAGGTCAGGTGAAACGTGGTTGAAATGACCCATCTCATAATTTTTCGACTTTGTGAACGATTTTTGGGTTGTTATGCGCTACCCACCTCTGGGTTGGAAATAATCGCTTTTATGAACGCAGGTTCATCATAATCTTCGCAAAGACCTAGTAGCCTACCACTAAATGAACACGGCCCAAGACATCAGAATTTTATTTTGTTTTCGTTTTTCTATGAGTCTGGACGAGCGATCCTTTTCCTGATTTTCCTCAATAATCCAGTAACGCTGATTTACTCTTGAAAAACGAATATTACATACTGTACCAGCCCATGTTGCAGCGGAAGTCTGGATAGAAGGTCCCCAGGCACAAGATGTTGAGATGGCATCACGCTACCGAGGTGGTCGAGCACGAAGATCAGCTGGTAAGTACTAACACGACTATGTGTCTTGGGTACTCTGGATGGTTTTGGATCGCTGTTGCTGTTCGCCTATCCAAACCGCTTTGCGCGTCTTTCAGGCATTAGACCTGTTGCTGAAGAAGTTCCGATAACTCGCGACTTGGACTCAGGTGAGTAAACCTCCAAATGTTGCAGAGAAGCATCATGCCGCATCAGCGACAAAGTCGAAGTCACCCCGATCAGTTGAGACGGTACCGCGGCCCGTTTTGCTCTCTATGTGCGCCGTCATTCGACGTTCGACATCTCAAGTGGCGCATGCACAGATAACAAATTTGAAACAATTCTTGCGTATTTTCTGGTGCGTGTACTACTTTTTGGTTTGCAGATGCTGCCGATCTCTACCGGCTGGCACTTCAGAATTCAATCGACCTCAAAGCTACCGTGACCAGGAGGCTCTACCATCTGAACTCTCTGGCAAGAGCTTCCAGAATAAGAGAAAGAGCTGCGTTAGATGAAGAGTTCCTTCCTACGATTCTTAGATTGTATGTCCTGATAATCTACCGTTTCTTTTTCAGTCCCTCACCCTATCGATTTCTGTTGTGTTGTAGCGCTGGGTTCCTGCTGTGCGATCAATGCAAGGAGATTCGGGCGGCGACACTGCGGGTCATTCGCGTCTCCGTCAGCAGATCCGAGCATTGTCGTCAGCTGGACATGGCTCATGTCGATTTCTACATTGCCCGGTACTATTTTCCTGTTTTGCGGGGGAAAAATGCGTTAGCTACAGAAGATTGTATTTCCGTTGTAATTTTTAGGGTGCTGGACCTGGCATTGGATAACGAAGTGGAACGCATGCAAGCGATTCTCTTGGTCCGCCGAAGACTTTTGCTAGGAAGTCCTCTGTCTTCTCCCATCATCCACGCGCTATCCGCGATAGCCTCCGATGGCGAGACCGAACGGGAGCGATTATCCAGAATTTGCCTGGAAATACTGTGTGAAAGCCGTAAGATACGAAACCGTTGTTGTGCCTTCACTGCTGTGACTGCACCTTCATCTCACTGACCTGTTAAACTGTTATTTAGTGATCCTCTTCCCCAGTCATCCCAGCGTCATTCCTATCCTTCGAGTATTACTGGATTTCCTCTTGACCTGTAGCTCGCCGCCCCTGTCGACGGCAGTTGTTGCAGCTGTTATGCATTTTGCGGCACAAGCGAGTAACCACTTCCCTGCCAGTGTCTGTGATATGACGGTAAGAACTTTGGTTATTCCGTTAGTGGTATGAAGATGCTGACGGCATTCTTGCAGCAAATACTGCACCCGGTGACGAATTTCGAAGGGACAGCCGACGCTCCTGGCAAGCAGAAGGAGTTGACGCTGGTAGATAAGACCGTCATGATTCGAGCTGCCAAATGTGCCATTATAGCAGCTCTTCGCACCTTCGAAGGTATCCACTTGTTGAGTGTGGCATTCGATGGTGTTCATTCCTTGATCAACGTTCTCCACTTCAACAACCACATGGCTCAGGTGAGACAGCTTTCATCGGTTAAGCCATATCACGCGATCCATTGTGCTGTTAGTATCTCTGCAGGAAGCAGTGCTGGACATTATTTCCGAGCTCTTGTACATTGCCGGTGAAGTCGAGCCTGGTCGCTTAGTCTGCGGTATGCATGTCGGTATTTTGTCTTTAGTCAAAGTGCGTAGCCTACTCGATTTCCTTGTAGATTCGTGGGCACTGCAAGAGAACTTTGTAGCGGACGAAGCGCGAGCGGTGCTGCCTCACGTTGGCGCTACTCGCCTCAACCTTTCCGCCAACTACCTTTCCCTCCTCATCTTCGTCATGTTCCAGAATGGTCTTCTCGATGCCCTGGTACAAATGGTCACTTCCGACGGTGCTTTCAGCCAGCGAGCTTTCAAAATTCTCAAGAACTACCTCTCTTTGGGTAACCAGCTCAATTTATTACTGCGACGTGATGGCATCGTCACTTTCATTTACTCTTCAGTGACTTTAGTCTTTTCTTGCCGGCCAAACAGAAATAATTCATTTATGAAGATTATTCGGATATGTACGCTCAAATCTAAGGTGATTATCATGTCGACCATTATATCGTTGTAGCCAATGTGTTACTTCCGGCTGAGTTTACGACGCAGCTGAGCAGCCTTCCGTCGCTGGTTTCTTTGGCCAGCAGCTCGTCCATGCAGCTATCAGGGAAGGACGCTGTTACGCGCCTTCTGCTGGCCAACACTGATCCCGCCAGACGTTACTTTCCCCACAGCACCATCGAAGCGCCTGCCTCGCTCTTCCTTCAACATATCCTTGAAATATCCCAACCCGTACCTTCTCGTCCTCCTCTTCCTCCGGATAGTGGTCCGCTTGTTGCCGACGTCCATGTTCCCATGCTCCGTGAAGTTTTGTCGGTGATGACCAACAACGAGTCAGTCACCTGGAACTGGCCGCTAATCAGTACCCTCCTCAAGGCCAAGAGTATACAAGTCAGCGACCCAACCGGCTTTCGCATTCTCCATCGCCTCTTGGTCTTCTTCAAAGCCTCGAACAAACTCTACTCATTCGTCCAGCGGAAGCACGACATGGTAGATAAGGTTTCCTGCGATCATTCTGGGATATGGCTAACGTTTGTCACTTGAAATCGTAGGCTAGAACGTTCGCAGCATGCGCGCTGTGCTTTGTGGATGTGTGTTTGAAAGAAAGTCCAGAGTTGCTGGAAGAGCTCTTGACGGACTTTCAGCGATGTCTACGCAAAGCCGTCTCGGATGAAGTACAAAGCGAAGTCATCTTGAGTCCTCTGACGTTGTCGGCGTCCTGTTCCTCCGACTACTTTGTACTGGTGGGCAGAGTATCAAGCCAGGTAGGAGGGGAGATGATGCTGGAAAAGACGGGCTTGGTGGCTCTGTATAACGACATGGTTAAGAGGGAGGACGTCCACGAGTCTTACATCAAGCTGATTATCTCTACGTTGGACTATGGACGAATAGACAATACAGCCATGAGAGCACTTCTTGGCCAAGTGACCAAGTCATACTCGCCGGTAAGGTTTTCTTCGTGGCTGATTCGCCTGATTTACAGTATGTTATATAATAATATCCGGCGGTAATTACGTTAATGGTAGGCTTTACGCTGTTATACGGCCATGCATTTGCGGACGCTGCTGCGAGCTCGCATGACGGGTTTCTCACAGTGGGGAATGGAATTGCTGCTGTCGTTGTGGCAAGACACCAACCTGATCGTGGCGCGCACCGCAGCCGAGGTCCTGGACGAGGCTTGTGACGAGAAGGACAACCTGGACGTCCTGATCAGCCAACAACCAGCCTTTGACGAGACCCTTCCTCTCGGTGGCTTCCTAAAAGCCAGAGTTTTAGGTTCTTACGTCGGCTTTCAGGTTCGACAGGAAGTGGCAAGGTCCGAGTTGGACAAGTGGCGCACTTCTCTCAACACGGCCTACGTCCACTTTGTCGAACGCATGCTCAGCTGTAAGTTGCTGAGCCCTGATGCTACAGATGGCGCCTCTTATCGCAGCTACTCTTTTGGCAGGTGAGGCCGCAGTCAACTTTAGTCTTTCTAAGAAAGAGATTTCTTTTTCCGCAGCGAAAAGTTGATGCCGGAGTTATTCCTACCCGAGCATCTGTATGGGCAGCTGGTGCAGCATCCCGATGGATGTGATATGGTACGTGAAGAAATGGGCTGGCTGTCGCAGACGATCAAGTCGGCCTCCACATTATCCGCTGAAGAGATCAAGGTGGCGTTATGGGCCGTGGGACACATTGGTCGGACGACCGATGGCATGGCCTTGCTCAACGAATTTGAGGTCTTGGACGGTGTGGTCAGTATGGTGGCCGGCCATGACAACTTATCGGTGCGCGGTACAGCCTACTTCGTGCTGGGCCTGTGGTCCGTTACCGAACGGGGCGCCGACTTGTTGAAGAGTCGTGACTGGCTGGCTGTCCGCCATAACCGTCACGAGGTATGGCCACTGGTCGACCAACGGGTGTCCTACACTTGGGGCGACACGTCAACCGAAACTTCGAAAAATGGTACGACAATTAATGCAAGAGACAGCAGAAATGCCTCTATATCTCACTCAGCTTATTTACACTATGTACCGTTGTACCAGCAGGTCGACCGAGCCCTCCTAGTAATGCCACGACTACAGGTAGCGAGCGTTACAAACAGGCACCAGCACGACTGCTGTCTTACGTCTCCGATCCCGATCTCTTGCCGGAACATCGGCCAGGCTGGGCCCTGACCGACGACCCGCCATCGGCCAAACCCTCCTTCTCACCTCCAGCCTTCTACGTTTCCACGACGTTGACCGGCGAAGGCTTACAGAAAAATAGCGGAGAATCTGGCTTCGAGTCCTCCGATGGCCTGACGCGGGAAGGGCGCAGCGAAAGTGCCAAGACCAACACCTCGGACTCGTCGCTCTCGCCGCCAGCTATGGATAAAAGTCAGCGACCCACCTGGAAACGAGCCATCTCCACAACGTCTAATAGCCAACAGAGTAAGGAATTCGACGACTGTCCAGTTATTACTGAGTTTCACGTTCTTTGTCTTTTTTGCAGGAGAAAAGAAGGTTGGACTGGCCAGCGTCATCAAGAGGTCACAGAGTACTTTCTACCGTTCGATGGAGGATGGGCTACGCAGTGGAAAACCAGCCAAGCCAGGTGCGATGACAAGGAGCGAAAGTCGACCCAGCTTCCGAGATATGGCCAGGGAAGGCTTCAAGTCAGCGGGCAACATTCTTGAAAAGATGAGGAAAAAGTCCAGCAATGCCAGCTCGCCCTATCTACTCTCCACCCTCGACGTCACCTGCGTCGGCCAGGTAAGCTCCTCTGGGCATACTCTCTCTTAATCAATACAGTCTTTCTGTGTCGACTGCAGCTATCATCGTCCACTGAGACGAAACCATCGACAGGCACGCCATCTGCCAAGGAAGAGCGCTTCATGGCTATCTGTCTACCGTTGAAGCGTAGCATTTGGCAGAACCGACGGCACACCTCCACCTATCGCGCGTCAATGCCCATCAATGAAGAGTGTCTGCACGGGTCGCAGCGAAGGTCCAGCGTTGACCAACCTGCTGAATACCCTTCAGGCCTGGAGATCCACACTGCCGCCAAATGCCTTGCCTGCTCCATTGCCGGCTGCGACTTGTCCACCGCCTCATCGCCCGATGCTCCCATCGTTTCCAAGCGAAGGGAAGTTCTCAAGTTCGTCAACGCGTTGGCTACACCGTTGGGGCACAAAGCAGCTGAACAGGGACTGCTGCAGTAAGCTTGACACTTTGCCTGATGTTGCGCTGAAACACGACTTAGTATCGTTCCTGTGAGCTGTCTTTTGACGCAGATTGAAAAATCTCTTGCCGGATTCATACATGGATGTCTGTCTGTACAGCGAAGTCTGCCACTTGTTGGCTTCGTACCAGTACAAACTGCCGATCCGACGGCTTATCCAGGAGCTCTTTGTCGACGTACCTCTGCAGAAGGTAAATGGTATTTTTCCATCTGTACTGACTATCTGGCCTTCGAAATCACTTGTTCCATTGTCTGTCGTTCTTTACAGTGCCTTCAAAAGTATTACGAGCTGGACACCGCAGTCTCCGTTCCTGCGGAAGCAGTGGAAGAGATTAATGTTCAAAACCTTCAAGCGGAGCGTATGGCGACTGCAGCGACCACTTCTGTTTCAGCGTGATTTCACTGAACGTTTTCAAGCAGGTAATTTCCGGTTGTAGTCATCCACCAAATGTTTTTCCCACTAAATTTCAAGAATATGAAATGTAGTTTGGGCGGAATTTATCGGTCATTGTCAGCCTGGTGAACAAAGCATCCTAGATTCAAAATGTATCTGGTGGTACTTAAGATCTCTTTCTTAAAAAAGCGCGCAAATATCCGATTTTTACCGAGAGGCTTGTGATTTATGAGGTGTGGCGCAGGTTGAAGAAAATGCACAGGGGGAGGTACGAGGTACGCGATAACGGAAGTATGAATACGTCCATCGCGTGATATTGCAGCGAACTACTGCAAAAATTGCTTGGTACCAGGTCGTCGGCGGAAGTTAGCAGGATGTCTCAACGCTTTAACCGCTATGCTGACTGCAAACATTTCTCCAAGTTCTTTCTTTGAACTTGATAACTGTAGACCATTTAATGCCGAGTGGTGAGGTGAAATTTTGCTATAACATCTAATTAGGCGAAGCTGTAGAATCAGCCATTGCTCAGCTGAAACATCATTTTGACGCGCCGATCGAAGGCGCTCGGGTGCGTGTCGGGTTGGTTCTGGTAGATAGCACTGTGAAGATGAAATGACAACATGACCCAGCTGTGTCGTAATCCGCCTATGGTATGATGAACAGCATTTGGCTATCATGCTTATTCGCACTGTCGAGCTGATCTTTTCAAGTTGATCGATCAACTTTCTGGAAATTATGTGTTTTCGAGCTGACTTCCTCAGTTTAATAATTGAAACATACAGTTTCTGATTCTTGGCTTAGCATATGCACGCTATTCGACGTTAACGAGAACATTAAACTCACAAGCACCGAGAAGACAATACCGCACCGTTACGTGGCACTAATCAACAACGAAAATGCATAAAAAACACATTTGTCTTAAAAAGTGGTAGAACCAATATACCAACGTTAGATGTCAAGGTCGGCAATTATTCATCACCAGTTTTGCGTGGTTCGCTTTTCTACCGTCATAACCAGCTTGTTGCCCTGGTTCAAAAGGGCTTGTTGAGCTTGCTGGTGGGTCCAGCCGGCCACATTCTGTCGGGGACTCTCTCCGATAAAGCACAGGGTATCGCCTTCATCCAAGCCAACCTGAATTTCATTTGATAGTGTGTCATTTGGTACGTCGATTCTTTCAAACATAAAGGTGTGTGCAAACCTGTTGGGCCATGGATCCAGGGATAATTTTGGAGATGAGCAAAGGCTGGCCAAAGTCGCGACCACCGTAAATTTGGAAGCCCCAGGCCGTGTTCTGGTTGGGTCGCTCCATGCGAACTGTCCGCTTGATGACGGAGGGTTGTGCAGGAGCGGGGGTGGGGGCACTCTTTTTAAAGGCGTCCGACTCGATAATATGCTCTCCTCCTCGTTGGACCGTCATTACCAAGTTGTTACCCTGATTTTGAATCATCTGGATGGCTTGGTGATAGGGATAGTTGTAAATGACTTGCGCCGGGTCGCCAACGCTGTATATCATATCGTTGGGCTGAGAAAGAGCAAAATTTTGATTCAACTTCCGGCGTTGCAGGATTTCGTGCCGAGGACTTCTGATCCCTCCACATCGTGACTGTATAATTCGTGCATTAATTATTCTAGCTCTTTTGTGTCCGACACCCTGGGTGAGGCGAGAATTTTGGTTAGCAGCAGTTTGTGTACTTCATTCTGCTCATGAATAGCTTCGTACGAGCCACAAAAACCGGCCTCCTGGCGATTGTCGGATCCTCGCTTTCTTGACGTCCTGGAGGCAGCCAGGACGTTTTATCGGTTTACTTGCACTCTCGGTCCTGTTGCTTTGTTTCGGTTGGTTACTGTATTTACAGTGAACTTCTCTTGTAAAAGAGCCATGTTTTGTCGATTAAGAAGGGATAATTGTTGCCAAATTTTTTGTGGAGACGGCAACTGCTACCGATTTTAGGCAACATCGTGTCGCAGGACTCTCGCTGAGCTACGCTGCCGATGCTTCGTTCTAAGCACTTGGCAGTGCGAGATGACTGCATGTTCGCTTCTCGCTGCCCCCGCTCAACAAACGTGTTGTCATATCTCGATCGTTCTTGAAGACTGTACTAAAGTTTTCAGACTCAAGAGTTCTTTGCGCCTGCCGCGAGGATTCGTCCTAAGTAGCTGCCTTAGGACCTTGGATCGTCTAACGAGACCCACTTGCGTGCAATATGCAAGTCTTCCTCATAACCGCGGCTATGTATGCTTTTGCGAGCCAGGAAGAACCATCCGAAATCCGCCTTGACGACGCGATCAATTAACCATCATGGACCCGACGAGTTACACGCATGCATGCGTAACTTTCTAACTTTCCAAATCCTCACGTCGGGAAATTAGGGCTTCATGCAGCTGTGCTGTGGAGCTACGGCCACCCCAAGGTTCGTTGCCGGTCTTAGTGAATGCAGTTTGCATTTCTTGCAGTTATTAAACCCAAATTTCTTTTTGCGAATCCGGAAGTTTTCGAGGGGACTGCCATGCATACGATAGTGGCAAATAGAGGTTAGATCGGGGACGTGCAACGAATGTCTCACCTGTAAACCAACGTCTTCGGCCATGCTTTCCGGTCTGACACTGGTAATCCTTAGCGGTCCTCCGTCTCCGCCGGCAGTGCGGAAGCCCCAGTCAATGGCCATGTCTTGTCCGGCTCGCATCTTGACGGTCAAGCGCATGATCTCCTGCTGCTTGGGTGCTGGTCGTCCGGCCATCATGTTGCCGCTGTTGTAGCTGTTGGGTTGGCTGTAAGGATCCGGCTGATTGGCTGTGTAATAATTGTTGTTGTTGGAAGAAGGCTGAGCGGATCCGGAGGAGAAAGGCGAAGAGGCGCGTTGCTGCTGCTGTGGAGCTGACAGACTCATTGAGGGACTTCGAGCTCGGTTGTTGGAGGCTGGGGTCGCCAGCGAATTGCTGGCTGGTGGTGGAGACCGTATGGGATATTCACCGCCTCTGCAAAAGACACTCGCGTTCATGCAACTTTGACTAGACAACAAGCCACCAAATGTTTTCCCAAGTTGGGCGTTCTACCGCAGCTAGACGGGAAGTACGGACAGCGCAGTATGTATGCTCATAATTAATTGCTAATTTTACGGAATGCTCCGCGAGCCGGTAGGAAGCACGAGCATCGGCATGGTACGTGTACGTTGTGACGTTTCGCTACATGCTTGGGTAGCCTGGTCCAAGCTGAAAGTGTGTGTACGTTCCATTTCTTCTGTGCAACTTATAACCGATACAGCGACATCCGTCGTCACTTTCTAGACGTATGTCCCATGGCGCTAGACTGAAAGACGGCTTACTGGTTGATTATATCCGACGGATGGACGTTTATCACGGTGCGTGAGCAGTTTATTCTCCATGCTGTCCATGGTACTCTGACTGTCGCATCGACAGTTTCCGACTTGAATAGCAAAACAAATGATTTCCATTCTTGTGATATTGCCGCCAAGAAAAGCTGAATGCGTGGATGAATGGCTCATCCATCGCAAACTGATACTGCTATCGCTCTTGGACACGCACTCAAATTTGTACAAGTCACACTTTGCGCTTAGGGAAGTATTCTGGATCACAAAACGGAGTGGTTGCGAGCGCTTATCCCAAATCTCGACAAATGTGGCCAACACTGGGAGACTTTCTTCTCCTCATATAATTTGGGTCGGAGTCTAGCCCAACGCTTTACCAGTTGCGCGACCTTTCGCCGGTCGGGGATTCGTCTTCTTCGATCATGCCAACACAAATTCCATCACCTACTTTAGCTCGAGGTCCTGGAGACTCCCTGAAGTGGCCACTCATACGGTTTCGACAACGTTCTTGCAGCATAACGACCGCATGACAGATGGCGCTGCGCGTTGTCTTATACAGCAATCCGAATTACGGTAATGGGGGTGAAGCCAATTTGCTGAGGGTCCTCCTGCACATCTTGCTACCTCATCAGATGTCTTGGAGTTATGTACCATGCATTTCTGACGAAATATTCTTGCGTACGCGGTGGCCTAACTGAGGATACGGGTATCGAAACGTTGCTTTCCCGAAGACACATTGGGGGAACGTGCAGGAGTTAATATACTAGAGTCAAGGCTGAAGGCTACACCACACACCGTGAGAAACTTACAAACAATCGATAACTTGGTGAAAACTGACCTTTGAACTGTCATGATTATCTCGTTGCCCTGGCGCATTAAAGCTGACTGTGCTTGCTCGTGGGTCCATATTGTGGCATCCGCCGGCGGATCTCCAATGTAAGTCACAAAATCTCCTGCAAAAACACAAGTATCCTATAGCTTGGCGGTCGTCGTCCCAGGTCATAGCTGCAGACGTTAATATCTTACCGATTAATAATCCCACTTGTTCAGCCAGACTTCCGCTGGTCTGCAATCGATAAGTACCGGTTTTGATGAAGGCTTGATGTTGAAGCAACTAGTGATCATGCGCATACTACGGCAGGACTTACAATTTTTGTAATCTTCAAATATTCACCATGGTCGACGCCGCCGGAAATGCGGAAGCCCCACTTGACCGAGTCGTTAGGACGGCGCATCTTTACCGTTAGCTGCATGATCCGCTGAGAACCCGCCATTCTTTATCGTTCTCGCTGTTGGAAGACCTACAAAAGTCAATTTGGACTTCACTCGCTGCATCAATGTCGTTTAGAAAATCGAAATTGGCACGATGCAGCAGGCTTCTAATCTTATACAGTGTTCGAACTGAAATTCTTTTTGTCGACAGCTGTACGTTAGACTAACTGCTCCGCTTTTCATATCGAAATTATTATCTTCACTGACCATGTTATTGCTAGAACACTTTACTTTAGTCTGTATCGTAGAGAGGAAAAAGCACGACGTTTCTCGCGTTCTGTATTGTACCTTCAAGCAAAACGCATTTCCGGTCGGAAAAACTAAACGATCGTTGCTAGACCGTAGAAGGGGTGTCAAATACCGGTATTGTTTAGTGTATGGTTCGCCTTGCCTAGCATTGTCATGTAAATCGATTAATTCTATGATTTCCAACGAGAATTCCCGCGCTGGGTTGTTCCAGATTTTTCTGTCGAAAACTAGACGATGATTGTACGTGTAAGCCGAAGAGGAAGACTGGGCGATATACGGCTGCTCTACTTGGCAAAACTTGGACAAGAAGGTAAGCTGGTGTCTGCATACAGTCCGCTCCGTTGATTGGCTTCATCCATGCCAAAAGAAGGTTCAAAGCTACTTAGTAGCAACGATGACAACAGTCAGTAACTTTCTCGACTGCTATCGTATTGATATAGGCGAGGTCTCGAATCGCAGCCATGAAAAGAGAACCGAGTTACCCAGCTTACCTGTTGCACAAGTAGCAGAAATATTAAAAGTTGTTTGAAAAGGCAGTCCGAAAGTAACAGTATTACAAAAGTTGACGAACGGAAGGGCTGCGCGCTGAGATCACAGCGATTAACATCAAACGTGGGTAGATGGGCAGTTTCAAGATCGATGGCGGTAATTATTATTTGTAAAATAGTTTACACAAGCCGACAATATCGTTCGTCCTTAAAGATGATGTCTGCCTTCACCCTACGCAAACCTGGCGGAGCTGGCGCTGCTTGGTAGCAGATAGCTACTGTGGATTTCCGTGGTCTGCCACACAGGACGCGCTTTTCCCTTGCCATTGATGAGTAACTAACTTTGTCATTCGTAACAGCCTACGTCCTGTGTGGATCCAACTGTTTAGAACAATTCGGCTGCGAGGAGCATTTGCTAAGAATACACAGTAGACATGACGTCGCTTCTTTCTCCAGTTACACTCTGATGCAGTAGCTAGCCTTCCATAACCTCTTTTTAGAGCCACTACCAACCACAGAAGATGCGTTTTTTGCCACTGGCATAATTACGTTCTCAACTCATTAGGACAGTAATCTTTCCGGTTTGGGCTCAGCTTTCGAACGTGGAACTGCCGGGTTGTCAAAAGACGGTATGTTGAGTTCCGTGATGTGCATGTGCACATCCTTGGTCTTTATGTGTGCGCGTCACTGCGGCATGATCGTCAGGTTTCGAAATCGTACAGATGGTTCGCTGTGATGATGGACCATTTGATCATCAGCGAAGATCACGTAATAAGCGAAGAGTGAGGCCCTGCATCGAGGAGAGACTAATTGACGCATCTGTCTAAAAGCTATTTTTTGTTGGCAAGCCAGCGTCGCCACTAGCTTATCCACATAAATAATGCTGCGCAAACTGTCTCATCTTCGTTTGTTTGTCCACTGACTTGTCGCCTTCACCGAAAATAAAGCGTCGAAAACTCTGCGCTTGGCATTTCTTTTCCTGCAAAGCAAAGCCTAGCTGCTTGTACCATAATATCTTGTCGTTGTAGATTTCGCATTGAAGAACCGTTTCCTTGCGGACTTCAAGGTCGCGGTTTCGTTCAAGAAAACCCCTGCTGCTTACCCTCGAGCTCTGTGCACTGGGGAAGCAGTATGAATATGTAGCGTGGTTACCTGTTGGGTCGCTGATAATCGGTTGGCTTCGAGAGGACGAAATTTCGAAATCCGACAATATTCCGAATTCGAGTACTGTATGTCACTTGCTGTCAAAAGAGCTTGCTGTACGTTTGTCTAGGCTTCGATGTAGAGGCAGACAGAACTTCGATGGCAAGCCAATATGCTATACGAATAATCCAATCAGTCACAACCGACACTTTCCACAAGACTTGTCGCCAGAAGAAAAGATGAAATCCAGCAAATCAGTCAGAATTTGGTGGAAAATTGAGTAATCGAAAGATGGGTGGCGCGAAGACCGCTCGTTTCAAAGAAAATCAGGGGTGCTGCGTCACACTGATTTTGCAGTTATTAGAAAATAATGTCGGCAGAGGTTCTCCGGAGCATGAAGTTCCCAAAGCTAGACATACACCATGGCCTCAATGCGAAGAGCATGGCAGTAAAGGATGCGTTTTATGCGGTTCAAAATAGTGCGTCAGAATGTTAGCGCATAACTTGAACGCAATTCGAGTCAAGTCGAAGGCAACTACAGAATGCAACAGCCTATACGGGCGACCTAGTAGAAGACTACCTCTATTCATCGATGCACTAGCTGTTGAAAATCATAACCACACTCTCGAGCACTACGATCAGGACTGCGCTATGACGGGCACGCCCACTAGTCAAACAGGTATCGCAATGATTTTGTACCTGCTTTAGGTGAGCGAGTTCAATATCCTCTGTAGTGGTCGCCGAGTCTTTCCGCTGACTAGCTTTCGTCGATAAACGGCCTTGCTATGATCTTTCAATGCCGGCTGCACTCGCAACACGACTGACCTCCCTACCTTACATTTGAAAGGCTAGAATCCATGAACGCCATTGCCGGACTCAGCACAGCGCCTAGCTATCGATTGTGAGTTGGCTTACCTGCGGTGCGAAATAGCGAATGTAAGCCACGCGGTTCACCCCTTCAACTGGCTCATATCTTACGCTGTTGTGAAGGCATACTGTACAACCGTTATCTGCATCACGGGGTGGCGGTGCGTGACCACCGACTGCATTGTACAGGTGTGGTTCAAGCAATTATGAATGGGCAAACAGTGTTTAGTCGAGTAAGATCTCTTGCTGTACATGTTTGGCTTGTGCGGAGCAACTGAAAGCGCCGTCCATACGGCGCTTTTCAAGGTGTCGCCCACGGGGGAACACTATAAGACAATGTTCAGGGTTTCGGATGGGGCACCGCGCTCCATTGTAAGTTCTCTACGTCCGAAATGTCCGGGAAGGTGTGGATTACGAGAACGATGTAACAGGAACCTTCCAAAAGTTGCTTTTGACTGAAGATTGTTGTCTCCAGTTGAACCGTATGGTCCAACTCGAGCCTTCTGCATGTGGCGCCACTGGCGCCACATGCGACATGGACCAGTGGTGCTGCATGGTGATTACGCTGGTGACGCCTTCCTCTAGTAAAAAAATCTGTGTTGGGTTCCTTGCTATTCTGTGGACCATGCATGAATTTTCTGGCAGGATCTTCGTGAAAACAGGAAGGCAGTTTTGTTACTTCGGCAAACTTACACTTTCAATCAGACTCGCTTCTTGTAGGAAGCGACACCGACACCAATCAGACATGGACAAACTTCAATGGTATTGGTCTAATGAACAACCACAGGGCAAAAGTAGAAACAAATTATGGGCTGATTACAAAAAGTAACGATTGGCACTTTGAGTTCAAATGACGTGAATATCCGTATGTTTGGCCAAGCGACGATCGCCTATCCGCCTGCTCGATAGAAAAGCAGCCTGTTTCAGGAGAAGCACAATCCGCTGACGTCTTTGCAGCGTCGAAAATGCAGTGGAGCATATCTCACATATGGCGAGTGTTGCCAAAATTCTGACCGGCCTGATTGGCGCCTGTAACGTAGACAAATTTTGAAGACACGCTAGGCGTCAAGAGCTGGGCTGTTTATTTATAAGAGTTCATCCTAGTTGCGTCGGGGTAGAACCGCTCGATTACGAAGGTATGAGCAGTCCGACGCGCACTGAGTTTTTCCCTATGTGATACGGTATTAGGGAAATGTTCTGATACTTGCCTTTATTGGTGCCCATTTGTAAATGAATGATGCCTTCGCCAGCGCGCATCTGTTCTTCCGTGAATTCCCGTTTCGACTGTATAAACAACAAACTTAGTAGTTTAACATACTATATATAGACTATTATGAACTCAAAGTAGGAAGTACTAGCCCGGCTAGATTAGAATTTATTCAGAGACCAGCACTCGTCGTGTCCCCATGAGATCCTATTTACCTCCTCCGAAACCCGCGGGCCAAATGCCGGCAGATGAGGATGTGTCTTTTGCAGCTGCAGAAAAATGAACAATTTGCGAACAAAGACCGTGCATATGGTCCGTCGGAAATATATCTCCTTTATGACTGGAAACGAGTTGATCAACATAAGTGAATACATACAACGCTGCCAAGGGAGCTGAGGCAGTTGGTCACTTGCGAAAGATTGCGTCGTTCCCACAGATCGACCGTCTGGAAAACGTCGGTCTCACGAACTCCCAACTTCTTGCACGCGTCTTGGAAGGCGGCGATATTTTCCATCAGCTTGAACTGCCCTGGTCCGCTGTTGATGCGGGGAATCAATCCTGGATTGATCTTTTGAGCAAACCTGTCAACGAGGATTGGTGTACTCTTCCCCAAAAGGAACACGTCAGGCTGGAATTAAGGGTTAGGCTGTGAGAATGCCGTATAAACTGGAAGCGGAACCGACCTGCACAGTACTTGTCCATCCCGAAGGATATCCTCATAAGCGCCTCCTGGTGGTCGTTCGCCCAGAATGGAGTAGATCCACTGTAGAGCTGCCTGCTCCTGGTCTGGATCCCGTTTTCCTTGTAGCTATAATCGCCCATATAGTGAATAATCACATAGCTGTCTTTTCACTAGTCGTTTTTGCAGATACTTGACAAGACAAACACCGGGCGCTGATGAAGACAGCCCACACATCCATCTAGGGTTCGCCAATATGGTTTCCGCTTTCTTGCAGAAACGCTTACGGAAAGTCTTTCGGGGATTTGCGTACGGTGTAAGGAAGGAAAATAAATTTTGAAAATGTTCAAATGTCAAAATGGAATGGCACGCATGAACAGTCAAAATGGTCGTTCACGGTTGAGGTACAAGAAATCAATGCAGATGCCGTCTTACCTTGCGGGAAACAGCAGCGCTCAGGCCGTAAGATGGTCCGGTGTTGGACATTGTGACGTGTACGATGGAAAACAGGAAGGCGACGAGGATACGACACAATAATGAAGCGTTAGATGGAAGGATAGTATGTCAAAGGCACCTTCCAAGTTGGTTATGATCGTCAAAGGATACTGCAGTTGGGCCTCGCTGTTCGTGCTGGGAAAACATTCGTCGTCAACAGCCGAAGCTTTAGCCGGCTAAAAATGGCTCGGTACACTGTCTGCCAGCTTCGACAGCAAACTTCAAGAAGGGACGCCCACGTCTTTCACTGTACTCCGTACAAGTTGACGAGGCACCGGCAAAAATCTTGGTCGAAACTAGAAAGCCTCCTTGTCTTCCGTTGTAGTCGAGAAGTTTTATAGACTTGCCCGATGAAACTCTGATTTAGAAGCGTGATTCACTCGTCCCAGCCGTCATACGTACTGGCCAAGATTTGCTAAATTATTCATCACCCAGAAGCTCGGCTGATCGCCGTACAGTAATCCGCAAATGTTTACGCAGCCAGATTACTGGTTCAAACCCGAATTTGCTGTTTACCAAAAAAAATATTGACACATTCGTTTTTCTCTTTTTGAGAGCTACTCTTTCAGGCACAGACAGGTGGAATGATCGAGTTTGATCGGTATACATTACTATTTTTCGGTTTACGGTAACACTTGACTCTTTGATACCGCTCTTTGACCTTTTGGTGCATGGACAGGTGCTCTTGTTGTTGAAAGTAGCGATCTGTACGTTTTGTGGCTATTTTGCCCAATCTAAATTATTGCAAATTAGGATATAACATCATGTAATGGATTTGAACCAATAAGCAAGACAATCAAGATGAGTACTTCAGCGTACGTGATGCTGGGCAGGATAATTTGCGGTTGGTGTACAGTGTGTACAGCACGATATCCCAATTTGGGCATGCTAACTCAGCAGCATCTCATGTACCATCTGTCGCGTGGCTCTCACTTCGCACATGGAGACGCCTATCATATCTTCTGCCGTTATATTTTCTAGACGTGCTCGGTCTGCCGTTAAGGATGGCACCCTGTTCGAATGTCGCACACATCTTACAAATATATACATCCGGGCAAATGCGGATGGAGAGATCGATAAGCGCGCTGCGGTATCCTGTTTGGAAATTAGCCTGACGCTTGTGGTCAAAGAACATAGACAAACTACCTGTACGTTTCCGTCCGTCAGCTCAGAACGCAAATAGCCTAAAAAGACGAGTATTTGAGCTGTCACTTACTAACGAGCCACAATACGTATTCTGTAAGCTCGTGGCGCCCCCACAGGGACTCTATCCAGTATCTACTGCACATTCAACACTGCCAGGCAAGATTTTCAACGGCGAGTCATAGGAAGCGTCAGGGGAAACGCGGAACTGCCTCTGATGATTCTAGTGTCGGTAAAACCCTCCGCTTTTATCGACGACGTAAAAGTCCGAACGAATATTACAAAGAAGGCAAGAAACATGGTGGCCGCAAGCCCAAAGATAAACAAGAAACACCACAACAGAAGAAAACAAACTGTGTATATGTCAAACTAGAAAAAAGAACTTTCCAAACACAACAAGAATATGATTCCAGTGGAAAAATCTTGACCAAAAATCGCTGTCAACTTCAAGTGCTGTAGATGGACAAGGCAGTGAGTGATGTTGGTCCAATGAGAATATCCAAAAGGGTCATGGATGCTTGCCGGACGGAAGGTGGACGGCGTGTGGAAAGTTATAATCTGGAAACGATGAGTTGTAGGAAGGAGTCATGGAAGGAATAAACTTACGAAGGGCAAAAGTCTGCTATGGATATAATCTGTGCTGTCGAGGAAGGTTCTCTCCGTCAGGACTTTATGCGGGGTCCATGGAGAGCAGTCAGATGAGCTCTGAAAAGAAGGGAGGGTTATTGTAGCCTTGCGGAATTGAGACTTGAAGCAGTGGAGAACCTTTAGCAGGTAGAAGTTGGCAAAGAGCGGGCTTTATTCGGCTTTGACAGGCCACAAGTCTGAAGAAGCCGCCAGGAATACCTGGAACTAGAGATGAAGAGGGAGGTGAGGGAGAAGGGCAGAAGAAATAAGACGCAATAAATAAAGGAGGTGGCGTACCTCTTCTTCGGTCTTTGGGATATCAAAGATTTCGGCAAAGAGGGGAGGGAGAGTGGTGAGGTACTTGGACTGTAGCCTATACCAGTGCAGCTTGTCGTTGTGACGGGCGTTGAGAGCGCGTAGTTCGGGCAGCAGCCCCATCACCGACTGAAAGATGTATGGGTCGTTATTGCGCGGCCTGGTCAGCTGCATCTTTAGAGCTTCCTTGATACGCTCGTAGGACTGCTCCACCGACTTGATGTCTTGTAGGTGAGCCCGACCTATACAACGTGCCACACAAGACATTCTCTTCTTCTACAATAGAGGCAGACATTTGCTAATGGTAGATATTACTTGGTGTGTAAAGTAGCAGAGCCGACAAAAGTCCAATGTCGGCGTCGTTCAAATTCAGCGATTGCACATCGGCTGCAAACTTGAAGATGCCAGCCGCCATATCATTCTATAAGAGGAGGCGCTGTCAGATGATGACCGTAACTTATATGATGGGTGCTTGTCACCTCCAGTATGAGATCGAGCTGTTGTTTGGTGACGTAGCTGCCATCGTTGAAGGTCAGCTGGTGATGATCGGCCATCTTGGAGATGTGCAGAAGCCATATCTCGAAGAAGGCGCCCTTGATCAGTAGCAGTTGGTCGTCTTGGGAGAGATGACAGAAGCTGGGAGCTCGCTTGGCGAACTCGACGGTGCGCTGGATGGCTGGGTTAATCAAGTTGGCCAGGTTCTGCCACATGATCATCTTCTGCATGTGCATGCTGTCCGGACTGCTGCTTGCCTTTGGCAGATGGTGGCTGCTCAGCGAGGAAGCAGTGTTGAGGTCGACAGTCTATAAGAAAGGTGGCTATGAGGAGTGAGGCCGTAAGCTGAAGACATCAAGTATATAGTCTTACCAGTATGGCCGGATGACGATTCAAGTGGCGTATCTTCTCATCGGTATAGAAGCAGTTACTGTTATGGGCTTGAGTAACGGTCAGGATGATGTCGTAGATGGCCAGGTGTTGTTCGCTGTCGACATCCAGGACGGTCCCTCCGCCGCTGTCATCCAGGCTGCCGTTGGCCGATGAGAAATTGGGCTGAGAGTGGGAATCGGGCGAGGCGCTCTTGACAGACTGTCCCAGGGAAAAGACACTGTCCGAGTTCAGCTGGGAAGCAGCAGATGGCAACTTGTCCGGCAGTCGGGGACGCTTCGGTACTCGGCCATATCGAACCGCTAGACATATAAGTCAACTCTTTGTCATTTGTACCTTGGTCCCTTAGACTCATTACTTACAGTCACGAGACATGCCCACCGCCATGCACTTTTTGAAACGGCAATACTGGCAGCGATTGCGATTGAGGCGTAGAACCAGGCATTTGCCGTCCCTTAGACATCGATATTCAATCTGCTTCTGGATGGAACGTCGGAAGAAGCCCTAGGCACAGAAGACAAAGTCTTGGTCAGCCTTGGCGCTGCTATGTATGCCTACCACGTCTGCTCTATACCTTGCAGCCTTCACAGCTGGTGACGCCGTAATGGTAGCCCGAAGCCTTATCACCGCAGACTTTACAAGGAACAAAGGCTTTGCTAGGAGTGGAGGAGTTGGAATCGGCTGCAGCTTGAACGTTGCCATCTAAGAGATGATAAAGGTCTTACAGCAATCAACTAAACGCCAAGGGAGGTGCGGGCCACATACCGCCGTCCTTGCTGTCGCAGATATCGGAGGTGGTGGTGCTGGCTTCCAGCTGCTGTAGTGCATTGAGCTTGTGCTGGTCGGTGGGGGAGTGGAGGTCGCAACAGTCCAGCAGGACTTTACAGCAAGTGCCACCCGGCCAGGTTGTCGAGTCGCCAGCACGCTGAAGAGGAACTTGGCTCTCTCCTTGACCATCCACCTTCAGCGGGCCGTCACTGCCAGTACTGACCGTCTCTCCTGCCCCACCAACAGTCCCATCACTGCTGTCAGCTGCTCGGTACAGCGACGTCGACGTCGACATAACATCTTTGCCCTTGCGGTACATTGACTTATATTCTTCCTCTCCAGCCCCCTGCCTCCTGCCACTGGCGCCACCTGTAAGAGGAAGACTTTAATCAAGCAGCTGATAGTCCCTCAAACTTGTCTAATTGGCGCTGCACTAACAGTTATATTACAAACTTCAATATTCAACATTTGAGCCTTGCTGTCCCCGTCGACCGCCATTGAAAGTGGCAACTTGCCACAAACTGCCCAACCCAAGATGGATGTACAAGCAGGATGGCATATCTTCATGTCATAGCACCATCTATCCCTGCTTTTTCTCTCTTCATTTGCAAAAGAGTTACCTTAGTGAGGGCTGTAAGAAAAGAGGGGTGGAAACAGCTGAGGCGGTGTCAATGATCGCTTCCGTCTTCCTTAACTGGTCATTGACCACTACCATAGCTTTCTCTGACGTCATTGACGAGGTATGCGTCAATTTAATAGAGGTGAAAAACTCCCTTCCGCTATAATTATCGTAAGAAAGTCACGGGGCAAACTTTCAAGAGTCTTCAGTGGCTGTTAGTTTCATGATGGACACCTATCGTCCAACAGCTCAGTAAGGTTGCCAACGACTTGATTGGTCACTTGAAGTGCTGATATTCTTTCAACTAGTGACTGGTCAACTTCATTGTGCTTGAGGTCGTTGTCCTCTTGGTCTACATGACTTGATTGCGCTAATTTATGGCGACGAAGAATGGCCATAGAATGCAGCGGCAGAAGGTGCGCATATGTCTCTGCCTTTCTTTCCTCTTCCCTACCACCATACAGCAGCAAAAGACAATGCAGCAGCAGCAGAAGACTTGGGGCCCCAATGGAGCCACCGACAATATCTGCCCCAAAGATAACAAAACTTCATCCAGCAAACAAAACCGCTCAAACCTACCATCTTCTAAGCCAATGTCCCTGCCAAGAAGAAAGAGGATAAAATGGGATGAAAGCATGATGACCTTTGTGCAGCTAAATGGGATAAAATGGGAAGGATAATTGCTTACGTTGCAGAGAAGGGAGAGCTTAGGCAACTGCTTAGTCATTGTTGGGAGACGTCGTTGAAGGTATTACTTAGATGAAGCAATAAGTCTCAAGTTGCCTTAATTGCCATCTCCGTGCATAACTGTGTACTGTCAAGGTGTAGTGAGGAGCCTGCAGAGGCGTCAATAACCCCACATTGATAGCAGAGGCTTGTACCGTTACGTTCTGACAGAGCGCAGAGAGCTACCGTCAAGAGAAGCAACCTTGACAGTGACCACTTCCGCTTTACCTTATTACACCAACAAAGAAGACCTCCCTCACACGCTCTGTAACGACTGACCATACCTAATGCCACAAATAGACAGCCTCAGCTCTCTTAACTTGCCCTTCTGCAACACTTTTCCCACAGTCAACTTTTCCAATAAGGATAAAGAGCTCTTCGCATATGACAATTTCATCCATTGCGCCTAGCTCAACTCCTCAACTTTCTACTGTAGCAGAAACCTAAGGTATCGACAACCTAAAGCATTAGCCTAGGCTGGTTGAACGTACACGCTGCCGCTTCGAACACGCTTCAATTCTTCATGGTGCAAAGTGGACTTTGTTAATATTCAGCCGAGTCACTTCCCGGTTCTTTGCCGAAAAACAATCTTGATAAACAGGCTACATACGTACTTGACTAGAAGCTGCTTTCATCTCTAATAGGGATGATTTTAAGGAAAGATGTTGCGGGTGAGCGATTATCAAGCGGTCATTGACCTCACGTGATGAGCGGACAGTAATTCGGCACGGCCTTATGGCCTTCCGCATTGAGCGCACACCGCGCCGTGCCTGCTTTCGCCACTTTTCTACAGTAAGACCAGTCTTGCGTCAGCCATCCAGATGCACCGTAGAAAAGGGGCCAGAGGTACGCTAGCAAATGCTGCCAAGGCTGCTCAGACTGGTCTTTGCTGCTGGCGACTAGCCATACAGTCTATCGATCTATTTCTATTCACTTCCATCATACCGGAAGTTCACTTTGACCAGTGTGATGCAACAAAGTCAATACCAATTGCAAGGCCAAGTTTAAGCAACGTGCGCAGTCTTGGCAACTGCTGCATAATAAGCGCTTAAAGTCAGTGAGAAGGCTTACCAGTTCTGTTCAAAATGTGACGTGCAAAGTTCCCAACTCACTGAGCAGACAAGCGGGCATTCCTTGGTGTAATTCCCGAAAATGAGATGGACAACAAGATGAAGCGTAGTGTGTTCTTCCGCCTGCGCTTCATTGGCGGAAAGTGAGGACAGCGCTTACAAGTACAGAAGGACGGTCGACCATGATCAAGGGCTTTGTTCCAGCACAAACCACAAAGCTGCAGCGGCGCTGGCGCTCTCGTTCACGGCAAAGAAAGGCTTGCTGTTCTGTCGATGCTTTAAAATGGCACTGGACAATGGGCTGATGGGAGACGACGGATGCGGAAGAAGCGATGGAGAAGGAAGTCAGCCAGCGACGTGTGAAGATGAGGGCTGATGATGAGTGATGTATCGTGAGCACGATGGACAGAATGAAGCGCGAGAAGCCAGAAGCCAGAAGAGAGAACGATGTTGATATGTCTGGTTTAACGAGGAAACTTTCTTTCGAGCTTTCGGTCTTTAATGGCCTGTACACCACAGCAATGTCTGTCTTTCACTTGCAGCTTCGAGCTTCGAGCTTCGTAGTTCGGACAAGGCGTACGCATACATGCTGTCGCTTTCTGTTGCCATTCTCACTTTAATTTGGCTGACCAGTGAAACGAGCGCGCCGACTGAAGCACGGCATAGGCCTTGACCACTATAGGACAATTAGGCGGACATCATACTTCCGACCAGCTGGTCTTGCCCCAAGATGCCTCGCAACCACGTGATGATCGATCCGCTTCAGTGAGGGCTGCGAGCATTGACTTGGGCCAACTCTAACCTTACAGTGCCTTCCATCGTCAGGCGTGATGTCATCCTGACAAAAACGCTTCACTGTCTACTTCGTGACGTCGCCGGTCAACTCTTACCTATACCACATGCAAGTCTCCTTCTGCTAAAACCTTCCTCCCTCTTGATGACCCTCATCAAAGCTTTATTTCTCTTTGACTCCACCATGTCTCTCGGAAGTCAAACCTGCCTAAAGATCACCATATCAGCATGGTTGGAGGATGTTCGCCCACGGGCCATAAAAGGTTGCAGTCTGCTCTTTCTGTAGGCACTATACTCTGCTTTCCGTCTTGATTGTCAATCTTCTTCCACTAGAAAATCCATATGAGCGCTTCTGCGTCTCTCCGAAGATCATCGCGCTTCTCAGTACTATGTTGCCTATGGGAACAAAAGATGGAGAAAGGGTCGACGCGGCTGAGGAGCCGAAAGATCGCTACTATGCCACACAATACGTCATTACAAGTCCATAGGGGCCGATGCAGATGGCGCTGGGCTCGGCGCCTTCAATACTGCATAACAATAACATCATTTTAAAAATGAATGACTAGTTACGTTGGCCGTCAGCAGAAGTCCAGCTTCACGTCAATTAGCATCCAATATGTCATTGGCGTTTACCAGATTTCCCGGAGCGTGCTTGGAGGTTTAGGGTTGGCAGGTCTGGGATCATTGGCAGGGAGCAAGTGCGCTGTCACCTTCCTTTAGTTTGGCAGCAAAAGCTTCCCGATGGTTTCAAGCTACAACCCGATAGTTATCGATTACTTTCCATCAGCCAAACTTGACAGCTGTAGTACTGCTGGGTATGTAGGTCCCCAAAGACCAAAATATACGAGGCACAGCAGAGTCAAACTTCCGTCTTATCCTCCTACGCATGCAGTTTCGCTCGTCTGTATGGTGAGGGTACTTGTTTCTTTTCTTCAAGAACATGATCTCGTTTCCTATGTCAATAAATCCTTTCATTCCATCTCGCCGATTCCGCATCAACTGCTTTTTGCCAAGACCTTGACATACCACAGTGTCCTTCGCCTCGAACCCCCCTTTTATCCAGAGTACGATCGCCATCCAGCCTTCTTCCATTCAAGTCTCAGACCAGCAACTGACGACCAAAATGGTGCTCTCCGTCTTTAACACAACTTGATTCCCTTTCTCTTTATTGCATAAAAGCAGCCATTCCTCATTGCTTGAATTTCTCCTGCCAGCAAGATGCCCGAAGAACTGGACCGTACCGTCTCTTGTAAGTTTTCATCTGTATCTACCTGTACACGTCTACAGTTCTCCAAATGATCGTGGCTCAACTACCCGCTCAGTTTCTGACGTGAAATACAGGTCAACTATATTATCTTTCTGAATGTGATTTCCAGTGAATGGACAGCTGTGAACATTGTTTCCTTCTTATTGGAAAGTAATTCTGGTTAAGAGCAGAAAGAAAGCTGCAGTGGCATGTGGTTTTTGATTACTGGCTGACTTTTTCCCCGGTATGTAGATGGCAGCACCATGTCATCATCAACGAGAGCCGACCAAGGAATAGTCATCAAATGCAAGAAGGATAAAGTCAGCCCCACGTCGTCTTCCGGGTCCAGCGGCAAGGCTCCAACTTATACTTTACAAAAAGCCGCCCGGATGGCAGCTCGTGTCAACCATCGTTGGGTCCGTATTGCCTCAGTCTTGGCTTATTTAGTGGCCATTTCTTCCGCCGGCGTTGTCCTGGCTCTGTACTATATCTTCTTCTACAATCCCTACGCCAGCCTCCAGCTGACGAACCCTCACGACGAAGCCCCCAAAGTTTTCCAGCCTGGAGATCGTCACATTCGTTCGGCAGAGGATCTAACTGCAGCTCCAAATTCACCACCGTATACATATACATCTCAGTAAATTTGTCCGCTCCCACATTCCATGACCTTTTAATTCAATGGACTGGATGCTCAGTGCAGTATTGTCGTCGATCGCGGGCAACTCTTCATCCTCACGGCCCTTGGTCCTTTGAGATTAACGATACGTCATGTAGTAATTGTGTTAGCTTGTAAGAGTGCAATATTGTACAGTAAGTAATAATTGATGAGCGAAGGACCGCTTCTCAGGATCAGCCGTGCTCAATGCGGGGAATTTGTGCGCTAGTATTGCGGACGTGGCGAACTTGCTTTAAACGCCAGGTAAACAACGCCTGCGTACCCGATAGTTTAGCGTCACGTTTTTTGGACGTAGCAAATCGATGTCGACGGAGGGACTGGAAGGCAGGGCGCCCTCTACGTCTGCCAGGCTTTTCTTCCACGCACCCGTATAGTGCCATACATATGTTGTACAGAGGCTGTACTGGTAAGCCGTGCCGCTGCTACTGCTGCTGAGAGGAAAGGGCGGGTACCATGTTAGACTGATGGGCAGCGAGCGGATGCATCCATTCCATCCAGGCTAGATTTGGGGGGAGCGAAGGAAAGGCATTGTGAAAAAAGGAGAGCTGGGTCGCACGCTTGCATTTATTGATCGATGTCAGCCGCTAGCGTTGACTGCTGCCTTTCCCGACGGAGGCTTCTGCCTTGTTACATCCTGACTCGATTGTCAAGCTTACAGTTGTAGGTTCCTTGTCGGTAAGAGGAGCTGGCTGGGTTGGCTCCTTCCTTTGCTTACTCCATCCGTACGCAGTTGGCACCCATGCATCTTCGGGAGTAAATCACGACAGAACGCGACAAATTAAGCTGTCTCGTTATTCTTCCTTAGTTGGACCTTCCTCTTGGCCATTGCCTGTACAAGATTGTCGTTGCGACTTCACTGTGATTGCCACTTCAGCGACAGCCATATTGCCTCTGTTGGTCAACAGCCTACTTGCGCTCTCCCCTGGCCTTCGCACCGACCATTCTCTCCACCTCCTCGTTGTTTCCTGTTACAGTCATACCTTGCGCTGGAACCGTCTGTGACTGATGCCAACACCATCCTGACCATCGTGCACTCCAACTGTGACCAACAAGTTTCCCCTGCGACATCTTCGCGGATTTACGGAGCAATTCTCACCTGCCACCGCGTTTCCATCATCCAGCTGCTAGCTGAAACCATTCCATCCAGCTGCACTGTTCTAGGTAAGGAATGCCTCTTAGCTATCCTAGAAACTACTGAACTGTGTGGGTCGACCATGAAACGAAACACTCAAAGAACCTAATAAGGGTCTTGCTGCGCGAAAAACGTTCACTACTTGAAAAGATGTTTGGAAGAATCGTCGTCAAAAAGAGGATCGAGGCCTTTGGAGGACGTGAGGCTGCTGCTTGGGCTGTTTAGCTGGTCGCAGTATCGGCGATCTGACTTCCGGCAGCGCTTTGACTTCAGGCCAGTCGGCTGACGTGACGCTTTCATGCGCTGTCTGTTCACAGAAAGAATTATCGTTGGCAAATCAACAGCTATTTACTTGCAGGAGGCAGTTCTCTTTTTTCCATGACATTGAGCTGATAGAAGATTATAGCGATGACGCTGCGGAGATGTACTAGCATGGCCGTCCTTTGAGGATAATGGTCCAAGTGCGCCATAGCGTGACAAGCTTGTCATATCGCTCGTTGCCTGCGGCCAGATATTAATGAAACAGATGCCCGCCTGATCAAAGGAAAGCTTCCTGTAATCTTCTTCCTGGATATTTGCAATTATCAAGGCTGGCTGCTGCCTCCTGTGTAATTATTCCTAGCCTTCGCCCATCGCCTGGTGAGGCAGGTTCTTGTTACAAAGTGCGAAACTAACCATTGCTAATTTCATTTCCTGGTTGACGCGGATCAACAGGCCCAATCCTACATTGGCACACACTTTTTGCCAGCTGAACTTGCTGCATTGTTAGAAGAGACTTGATGAGTTTCGACCACCCCAAAATAGCCAGCGCCACGCCTTACCGGCAGAAAGGTACAGGAGGAAGCCCGCTATAGGTTCGATTACTGCCAACTGCTTTTTCCTTGGTATATCTCTGTAGGGCTCATCCTTCCTTCCTTCCTTCCTTCCTTCCGTCCTTCCTGTGCTGCCTGTCCTTTGACAGGCGATTGTGTGGTGCAAGGGCCCGGGAGGAAGAGGAAGAGTGGCGTATGCAGCAATATGCATGGCTGCTTGTGTTTGCTCAGTGTTTTGAGGCTTGAGCGGCGGCTGAAAGGCGCCATCAAAGCGTGGCAAGTCCAGGACAAACACTAAACCCAAAAGTAGAAAGCTGTGATGCCATGGGACGAGATATGCCATGTGACGCAACGAACCAGTCCGCTGCCTTCGTCAATCGATCGGGCCCAGCTGCCCTTCCTTCTTCCTTGCCGGCAGAGGTCCATGACTGAGCACCATACATAACCACCATGGATGCATGATCGATTAAGGTTTATGATAAATGCACTGGCAATTTGAACAGATCGACAGGAATTACATCTAACAACTTACCAATAAGGGCTCTGCACCTCTCAGATCGCATTTCCTTCCTTCTGGCCAATTCATACTTTACATTATGCACCACGACAAATGCTACCCAGAAGAGACATCCAATGCTCTTTTGCTCCATCGAGTAAATATTCTTCCATACAAGAAGGTTTAGGATCAATTACTACGTGCTACGATCCTCATGCCCTCCCCCTTTCCAATATATTCCTGACTGAAACAGGTCGACTTAAGAAAGTATGAGAGTTGTATTTGACATGCAGGTACTAACGCACTATTTGATTTAAAGGCAACGACAAGGAATGGAAGGCCTAAAGCTGTGGAGAGGAAAGCGGCAAGAGCATGTGAATGATAAGCATGCCGAACACACGCTGGAAGAAGAGGAGGAAGAGGAAGCGACGACATCGCGACCTCGAAGCACCAAGAAGATTGTGAAAAAGACTACCACCAAGAAGGCTATTAGTAAGGCCAAGACGGTCAGCAAGAGCAAGACAACCAGGTATCCCGGTAACGCCACCACCACCACCCATTCCTCGACCACTACCCACCATTCCACCACGCTGGACGATGACGACGACGATGATGACGATGACGTCACCGTACTTCCCGGTCACACTCTGCCAGGCCACATTCCTGATGTCACTCTCCTGCCCGACGGCAAAGTTCGGGCCAAGACTAACGGCGAGAAAGCCGCCGAGAAGATGATGACCAAATTGAAAGATATGGGATGTTAGTACATGTAGCTATCCTGTAACATACCTTGGTATTAGAGCCAACCAATGTTCCATTGCAGTACCGACGGAAGCAGTTGTGGCCATTGCAGTGGGTTGCTGCTTGGTATTTCTGCTGATTCTGTACTGCTGTGTCCGTCGTTGGTGGAAGAAACGAGGAAAGAACAAGGGCGACCAAAAGAAGGGACTAAAGGGCGTCGTCGACCTGAAGAGCGTCCAAGTTATGGGTAACACCATGAAAGAGAAGGTAAGAGACTGAAAGAAAAGGCCCAAAGGTCGATATCAATCACTTACATAGCGCGCAGCATATTGCTCAATTTTGTCCATATAGGCTGACATGGAAAACCTGGATGGGGAAGTCGATGGGGAGGCTGCAGCAGCAGCGGTACCGGAAAAGGAGGAAATTAAATACTTGGGCAAACTGAAATTTAAACTGGACTATGACTTCAAAGAAGGACAGGTACTTTCCTGACATTTGACCACTTAAGGCTCCGCCTCAATGTGAGACCTGATTCGGTTGGTTGCAGTTAACGGTGAATATTCAAGAAGCAGTAGATCTTCCGGCTTTGGACATGTGCGGCACTTCTGACCCTTACGTCAAGGTTTTCCTCATGCCCGACAAGAAGAAAAAGTTTGAAACCAAAGTCCATCGGAAAACCCTCAATCCAACCTTCAACGAAACGTTCGTCTTCAAGGTAGGTCTCACCTTTTGCTGACCGCGTTGATCGCACTTATCTAGGGATATTTACAGCAAGTTCCTTACGCCGAAATTGTGTCGAAAACACTGGTGCTGGCAGTGTACGACTTTGATCGCTTCTCCAAGCACGACCAGATCGGTGAAGTTCGCCTGCCACTAAATCAAGTTGACTTGGGACAAGTCTTTGAAGACTGGCGGGAACTACAAAGCGCCGAGGTTGAGGACAAGGTACACTCAAGAACCACATAATCATTATACCATCTGCCCTGTGGCTCACCAAGAGCGGGCTGTAAACCTTAAAATCATTAAAAGTTGTGATGCTTATGAAAGAAGAGACGTCGTTGTAGGTTGACAGACTGGGCGATCTGTGCTTCTCCTTGCGCTATGTACCGACTGCCGGCAAGCTGACGGTGGTCATTCTGGAAGCCAAGAACCTCAAGAAGATGGATGTGGGAGGTCTCTCAGGTATAGAGCATGACAAACGGCACTTTGCCCCTTTACAAAGGGCACTTTTCTCGTACCTTTTGATTGTCTGCTACGTAAGAGGCCATGGAATGCGCCCTTAGTTCCATTGCCCTGGTGGATCGTCTCTCTGAATTGCACTCTTCTAGTTGCTTACACTCCTGCTCCAGGCCTTATTTGTCGCATTTGACAATCTCCTATCGGTACGCCACAGAATAGTGGGGGTTCGCTAATTAAGCGAATTTTCTTTGTAGATCCATACGTCAAGATTGCACTGATCCTCAACGGGAAACGTATCAAAAAGAAGAAGACCAGCATCAAGAAATGCACACTGAACCCCTATTACAATGAATCCTTCACCTTCGAAGTGCCGTTCGAACAGATCCAGGTATTGGCCCAATTAATGCACAGTTTAATGAAAGGAAATGGGCGTTGATGATTTACCGTTGCCTGTCAATTGCAGAAAGTGTCACTGTTGTTGACGGTGGTGGATTATGATCGTATCGGCACAAGTGATCCCATTGGCAAGATCCTGCTGGGCTGTTCGGCGACGGGAACGGAGCTACGGCATTGGAGCGACATGTTGGCCTCGCCGCGTCGACCCATTGCTCAGTGGCACACCCTCAAGCCACCCGAAGATGAGAAACCCAACGGCAACGGTTAAGGACATCGTCATGGCAAAACTACTTGCCGCTATCATCTACATGGGTATAGAAGATATCTTCTGTTTCTCCCTTCGTTCTCCCCTACTCTTGTTATCTTCTCGTCGACGTCGCTATTTTAAAAGCCTTGTTCGTCATCGTTGCCATTTAGCTCTATTCTCCTTCGTTCGACACTTTGTCAGTGTGCTGGATGAGTTACCCGCTGGTACTTCGAAGCTTTTCTGTCTTAATTGCGCTTCTTTCATGCTCTAGCAATCGCTGTTTGTACCTGTGACAATAGACTGAATTCCTGTACCTAGACTTTTCCTTCTTCACTATGACATCTACAGTCCCTTAATTACCGTGATTTGTTGTACTCTATATAAATCTCGGACGGCTTCCATCCTCTTTTGTCTTCTCCCGTCTTGGCCTCTGTTTGTATCTTGTAATGCTGCTTATCCAAAGCACCCTACCTGTGGGAATTTGTCAAACCTTCCGGCGAGGTCGCAGGCAATATTCCGCAACAGATAAGCCAGATGAATGTCTTTTGGAACTGTGCTAACGGTGGTCAATATGGGTTTTCTACGTGACAACTTGTAACTTCTCCTATAAGTGCCCACCTCACTCGGAATATCCACACCGAGAAATGGACTGCAAGTTGGCTTGCTTTTGTTCAATATCCTGGAGGACAAGAGTACTACAGTCATTTGCGCAATGCAATATGTACAGCGCCGTTTTCTGTTGAGCAATTATCGGTGTTTTTGTTGAATAGGGCGGACAAGTGCGCAGTTTACGACCAAGTAAAAGCGCCATGAAGGGCTGCATACATTGAAGACTATGGTGCGTGCTGTATTTGATATTTGCGCAAGCCGTTAATTAAATGGAGCGGCTGCGACTTTTTCCAGGGGCTCTTCAACGGTGATGGTCAGGCATTACCTGGCCGACGTCGTAGCCTCTTTGCTGCCCGATAAAGATAGTCTTTACTTATCATTATCAATGCCACATCCCCTTCTTTACAGCCATCTGTTTTCCTTCTTCGACCCCAAAGTCGCAAAGTTATTCACTTGAACACTGGCCAAACAGGTTTTCCTTTTGACAATCAATGTAAACTGTCATGTCTGACTAATAATGCATCATCGCAAACATTGCTATATGCACAATATTCATATCTTACCCGCAGGTTCTTACTTGTATGTCGGTATACGGCACTCGTATATGTAGCTAGAGACGCTGTGAAGCGCGCGCGCCACTTTCCAGAACAATAACCTTTAGACGCCAACCTGTCTAGTTCTCCACCTGCCGTCCTTAAAAACCACCATGCAAACAATCATCGCTAGCATTGAACGGCTCTGCTACTCTTCCTCCCTGAGTCCCTTTGTCGAGCCTTATTATGCCCTTTAGTCGACCTCTACGGTCGCCGCAAGACTTACTGCCAACAGCGACCTTGGGATGGGGGACTCGACATATTCCCTAGAGAGAATCTTTTCATTGCATTTACAGAATCTTGCTTGCTAGCCCAGGCACATGTTGAGTGGGGGTAGATTTTGAGGACCTGAGAACTGTGAAAAAGAGGAATGCTAGGTGGCGCCGAACAAGTTGCGCTTTGTAAGCTGGCAATTAAATTCCCCTGTGGCGATCCACTCGCTACATGACGTCCTTCCTGCTAAACATGATCGGTTGGTCGATGCCGTGTATTCCTGCCTGAATGTTTATGGCTGGCAGTTCGTGGCCATTGCTTTTCCGATACAGTATAACGCTGGAAAGTCCAATGCTGTCTGTTGGGAAAGTTGTACGAGTTATATAGTGGTGACGCTAGTGCCGAATTGCGACCGTACGAAGAAGGCGTTAACGCGTTGCTTCCATCTCCTTTCTTTCTTGGCGACTATACACTCCGTTCTGTCTACTCTACTGTGGCGCACTGGTATAGCGCGTGGATATGGCTGATGCGATCGCTCCTGACAGTTGTGCTTGGCGCTAACCAAGGGTAAACTTCCACCGGAATATCGCAGTACATAACGGACGTCAGATCTCATCCACCGCTTGGCGTACTGGCAACGTACAATCCCCCATCAGCCCCTATATTTCCACTATTAGCTCTTTCATAATCCCTATGTTGCTATTTTGTCTAGCAGCGCCGTGCTTCTTGTGGAGAAACTTCAGAGATCCCATTGTTCATCCAAAATCTTCTCTGGATTACTACCTATCTTGTATGGTTTGAATTTGTCGATCGACGGGCTGTACCTGTAATGGAATAGTCAATTCAATATTAAAGCTAAGGGCAGTTGCACCATGTGGACGGGGTTTTGGAACAGCCACTTGCTCCACTGAGCTTCCCTCTACTGTGCCACATAAGACTAGCAGGTTGGATTAACCTCGGGGATTTTGGTGCTAACTAGGAAGCGGAATACTTGATAGTTTATGTCGGAGTGGGCAGCGGAGAACCGCGAGGTAAGCGAGGAAAAATAGCTTGTCTGTCGCCTATAGGCCAACTTTGGCAGAATACGCTAGCCTTTGTCTCGTGTATTTCTCCCTCTGCACAGACGACCTTCTCCTTCTCTCCGGCGGACTGATATTCTTCAAGACGAACAGCTGTCTCCCTTCTTTCCGTCTTCCACTTCTGCCACGACGGAAGGAAATAATGATGAATGTAGAGCATTGAGGGCTAGTTATGGTCTATGAGGAGAGGCAGAACGGGCACGACCAGCGGTCAAGATAAGAAAGCACAGGCTCTGCTTAGTCAGGCAAGAAAGCCATCAGCTTTGGCGCACGCACTTTACGGCCATTTTCAATCATTTGCTGTACTTTTTCTCTCTTTGCGACAGAAGAGAAAGTAGTGATGGAGGATTGGCATCAGATTTAGGAGCAAAGCCATGCAGCTAGCATATGCCTGACTGCCTGCAAATTGCCTATTGCCTTCCCTACAGGCTTCAAGTCGAGCCCTGTCTGTAAGCCCCCTTTGTCCCCCAACTTTTGCCTTCTCTCCTTCCTCCTTGACGCCTTGCACTACAGCCATGAATAAATCTAATACTTTTTCCTTTCACTCCCGATAGGCTTCACTGCCTTTTGTAAGACAAAGAACCGCTATTTGGTAAAGAACCCTCAAGAGGATAAGAAATTAAAATTTCACAGCGCCTGTGCCCTTTCATCTGACCGTAGAAAGAAGCCGAAAGTACAAGCAAACTTTGATCGTAGAAAAAGGGGTAGTCTGGTCAGTTGATTTTGCTGACCACCCGGCTAATTCTTTAGACGGATTTTTACGTTTTCACTTCTTTCAATTTCGTCTGATTTTTGGCAACCAACGCTCAGCTTTCTTTATGTGTACCGTACTGTTAAGGCTTCCAAAAGCAACATCGCAAGTAGAACGAAGAAGAACGGGGTGGTGTTCGCCTGGGAGGAAATGATGCCTCCTTTTTCGCGATCTGTTGTCAGTTTTTCGTCGAGGCAGGAAACTTGTCAACTTATAATTATTCATCCTTAACCTTCTTTCTTTCCTTTGCAGGCAAACGCAAGGAAAAGAGTTAGTTGACGGGGTTGTCGTTCCAGCGGTTGAAGATACCAACGAAGTGGAACAAAGAAGGAAGGATGCTGCATATCAACAATGGCTATGAATTATGGTCCCTCGTAAACTGCAGCGCTTCAACGGTAATCATTTCGGAGACCCTATAGCTATAAGCACCTCGACAGTGTAAACTTTTGCAAATTGTCGTGCCTAGAAATAGGACGGACTGATATATTGTTTATTTGAGCATTTTCTGTTTTTGTGTGCTGTACACATTCCGATCTGTATCACATATGTACACATACTGTAGTTTTCTCTTCAGGGCTGAATGACGGTAAGGACTACCCGAGCCTCGATTTTCCTTTCCTCTGTGGATTATCGCCGGAAGTGGCGACTTGTACGCTTCCGCTCATCGTGATTTGATCCTCCTTCCCCTTGCCGTCGTCTGGACTATTTTTCCCTTTCTCTTCTTCGTGGTACGTTGGTTCATTGGACTGAGTAGAGGCAATTAACATCAGAGTGGTAAATTCAATTGCGCACTTAACACGTTGCGATTGATTAGAGCTGCAAGACCTTCCGCTAATTGGTCTTTTCAAAACTGAGATAATGGGCGGATGACGACAATTGAATTTATCGTACGCTAATTAATATTTCTTTTGCTTTGTTTTTGCAGGAACCTGGGGGGTAAGGGTTGAACCCTTTGGAGTAGTGTCGGAACTATGCAAGAACAAGCCGGTTTGATGAACGCCAACATGAAGTACTATCAGCCTCAACATCAAACCTACACCACTAGCACGCAAGGTAATGCTTCTTATTTCAAAATTCGCCACTATCCGACGAGTTCCTCCCAGAAAAGAGATATAAAATACATGACCTGGGGGTGAAAAACGCATTGCGAAAATCTGATAAATATACAAATAGCTGAAAGCTTTCATACTGCCTTTCTGGTCTTGGCGATGTTGGGTCTAGTCGCAATCCTAACTTCAAGCTTCTTTTCGTTGGGTTTAGTGGAGAATGATCGAAGTTTAAGTGACGTAATCACAAGACTGCTCAACGCTCTTTTACTTAGGATAGGAGCTAACTTGGTAGCCAGGGATGTTTGAACGAGGGCGTTGATACAACTCATTCCGACATATTGCCTCGACGAGTTTCTTGCGGCGCTTAGAATAATCATAGAGGATGGATACATCCATTAGTCAGCCTCAACTTTGACCTCTCCTCTAAATAAAACCATCCATGTTGAACAGTTTTTGTGAGCGACCTTACTTAAGGGGATATCTTGGATTGCAGGAGCACGCAATAGTGGGGGACAGGGAAGCTCCGGCGGAAGAAGTATGGGCAGCACGGCAGACATGTCGGTGCAGGAAGCCTTTGCCGGAAGTAGCTGGCCTTCGTCTTCCAGTGCCTACGCCGTCCTCCAGCCAGATGCCAACAGCTCCATGCTACCTCATTCCTCGCTGACCACACTGTACAACAACCCTTCCGACAGTCACTCCATGGCCTTTTATGCCAACCAGCACCGTTCACCATCGGCCAGCCTGAAGAACCCTGCCTATGCTACCACACCCTACATCAACGGCATGACATCCACCAACGCCTATTATCCTTCCGCACAGCTGGTACGTTTCCAAAAATGGTTTGCTAATACCCATCGAGTTTTCGCATTGGAGAACCTTGAAAAGTGATACCGGTATGGTCTGTAGATGGGAAATGGACTGCAAGATGGCAGCTTGCACGGTGGAATGAACACAGCGGACAATTCCGCTGGCCTTTATGCCAACTCGTATCAAACGAACGTCAGCAAGCCAGATAAACGAAACTCTGGCATGTATTATGGTAAGTCTGAGCCACTTCATACCAGCCAGAATAAGTTGGAAATGTACAGGAACATGGCACTATGGGAAGTAGCCGAGTTATACTCGATTCTCTGACTAATTTGCAGATGGTCGAAATGGAGGAGCTGGCAGTGTGACCGACGACTCGTGGCGAACCCCGACAAGTTACGGCGTTTGGCCTTCCCAAAACGGCATGCAAGGCGGTGGGTATTACAAGAATGAGGCCTCACCAGCTAGCCTTTCCATATCGCCCATATCCGTCGGCGACCCTCAAGTTCAGGAGCGCTACAGCACTTTACAGCTCCCTTCCATCCCCTCCTTCGTTGCCACTGACCCTTACGGCAATCCTTCGGCCGGTGACGCCTTGGGCATTGGTCGGGCACTCAACGTTCTTAGCGCTGCTGACGTACGTTTATCCTTCCTTTCTTGCTTCATTCTTCCTCTTTTACTATATATCAACAAGATGGAGTGTGCCACCTTCATCTTACAGGGCTATCCCGACACGGACCTTTCATGTACTGCCATAAACCGCCTGCCACACGACAACAGCCTATGGAATAGCTCTTCCATGCACATGAACCCGGAAGATGCCAATAACACCATGATGAATCTCGAAGGCAGCATGCTGACCAATTTGATGAATATGCAGACACCTCGTTCAACCAATAGCGGTAGGCACACACCAGCCTTTGCTCATAGCCTGGCCAGGTCAGCTGCAATATAGTAGTTGCTTATGTGTCATTTCCACAGGAAATGCTTACAAAGGGCAGCCTCCTTACGTCAAGCCATCGCGTAGCCGAGCCACAACAGCCCTGCCTTCTAATGTCAACGCCGCTCAGCCATGGAACTCTTCCCTTACTCCATCCGGCCTAGAACCTGACTCGGGTGTCCCTTACGGTGAGATTATACTGTTAACTTACTTGCCCTCAAAAGCCAAATGTCTGATGGCTTCTGTCCTACAGACTTCAACACGGATGGAACGAGGCTTTCTACCAGCTCGGAAACTATCGAGTCTTCGCTTGACTCCAAAAAGGTTTTAACGGAGTCGCCACTCAGCGTCAACTCATCCTGTACCACTTCCGCCGGCGAAGCAAAACCATCGCGTGGCGGTGGCAAACGCAATCGCAGAGAAAAGTCGACGTAAGTCAACCTGCTTTAGCATTTACTTGTCCGTATACGTATGATCAAGTTGGTCAACAACTACAGGGAATCATTGGAGCATGATCCCAACGAGACACCTGAACAGCGGCAGCAGAGAGAGAAAGAGCGACGTTTTGCCAACAACAGCCGCGAAAGGTAATTGTGTCGTGGTACTGCCCAGTTTTTGGAGTATTATAGAGCCGGAGAGTGCCAAAGCAGTTTCTGGATGCTCTACGTGCCCTTGCTGGCTGATATACGGGAAAGTGCCAAGCGGAATATGCTGATGGTTATTTGTTGCAGGGTTCGCGTAAAGGATATCAATGAGGCTTTCAAAGAGTTGGGTCGGATGTGTGTTCTGCACGCCAAGCAGGACAAGAGTCAAACCAAGCTGGGCATCCTGCACTGCGCCGTCGACGTCATCACGCAGCTGGAGTCGCAAGTACGTGAGAAGAATCTCAACCCCAAGAATCTCAACCTGAAGCGGCGCGAAGAAGACAAGGCCGAACTGGCTCAGCAGCCGCTGCAGCTGTCTTCCCTCAATGCCCGCAACCGCAGCAGTCCCTGCAGTACGCCCATGAGCACTCTCTCCTCACAAATTAACCAAATGGCTTCTCCGGCCAACCTCTTTGCCCAAATGAACTCTCAGTCCACTATGGCTCTCTCCTCCCTCTCCCCGCCCAACCAAAGTCCAGCTTTCCCACGACAACAGTATCAGCAACAGCAGAATCCCTTTCAGTGTGGAAATCTGTCCATGTCACAACAGCCACCGTCACAACGACCTCCTGATCATGAACAATGAGCCTCCTATATCTTCTCGACTTCAAACCGTAACCATTTTTTAGATAAACAAGTTGTCTCTGCCATACGACGGGAAGAACGATCTGCAGCGACCCCTACTTATAAACGCTTCTCCACGATCACCCTCCTAGCGATCTCTACTTTCTTCTCCAGGATCTGCATCTGACTGCTGCTCTCATCGTTCACATGAACAGCGAGCAACTGTCGCCCAAGAGCTCCACATTCTGCAGCATACCTCAGCGTTCTTCTCTTTTTATACAGAATTCTTTGTATCCTCTTCATTTTTATCTGTTCAGTTCTACCTGGTTCACGTCTCATTTCCTAAATGCTTAATGTGGTCATCTCATCACGTTGATTTTCAATTTTGCTTCTGTCTTACCATTTATTTCTACAGTACAGCAGGCGCGATGTGCCGGAGCGTCGCAAACGGGCTGCTTCAGCCAAGAAAGTTTTGGAACCTCGTGCCTTTTCTACGTTTCAATTATAAGCGGCCAACGATCATAAAGAACGCCACTACCTGGGGACCTTTCAACTGCATCAAACGTTGCGTAACATCCTCTCGACACCATGGGCGAACTCGTTTTCGTATTGGTTCACATGTACAGAAGTACAGTAAGTTAGTTGCCTATGGCGTCACTGCGAAACAGCCTGTGGAACCGCCATTCGCCAAAACGGCGCGAGTTCAAGCTAGGTGGCGACTCTAAATCCGCAGACACTCACTGCAGCATCTGTGTCCGACATGTATCACTTATCTTACAGGCGAAAGGGCGAAAGCACATGCTTTTCTTTTGTTCTCCCTGACCAAAGGATTAATCCAGTCGGCCTTCTCTAGCAGCCCTTCCATGCCCCATCTGAAGTAACCAGTCGTTCCTTTCTCTGCCGACGAGGAAGACGGCAAGTCGAAAGGTTGTATCGAAAATATTACAGAGGACCGTTATCATGTCTGCCGTACGGCGTACGTACTATCGAAGGCAGGCGTAACGGCGCATTCCGAGATGACTCAGCTTGCAATCTCGTGCAGCGCCTTCCTTGTCAGCTGCTCAACCTTCTACTATCTCGTTTGCTTATCATTATCCATCGACGCCATGAGGCGTAGTCATTGTGAATATGCAATGAAGTTTCCGTGGACACTGAGCCAAGTTCTTGCAAATTCGGGCAGGGAAAAACGATGCTTGTCCGACTATTCAATCCACTGAGTTCCGGCGGGTCCTTGTTATTGAGTATTCCAGCGAGCTTACCCAGACGAGATGGCGCAGGCTTTGTTCGCACTGATTCCCCTGTTCGTGAATCTCCTTTCCTTCCTCGTGCACGCTAAAATACGGCCGTATAACTCGCTTGACATCGCAACAGAACCATCTTATCACTCATGGAAGGAGATAGCAGAATGGGATTACCTTTTATTCGTCCAAAGATGGCCACCATCCGTTTGTGCAGACGAAGACGACCAAACTCTCCAACATATCCATCCGGCCAAGAGAAATTCGAGAAAATTACCCCGGGATGGAGTAAAATGCGCTATCCCTCCCGTCGTGTCACGCAACGTGAGTATAAACAAACTGCTATAATGTTGGAAAAATGAGAACCTCACACTCGCGTCAGACATAGCAATGGTAGTTTTACCTGTCACTACGCGCATTTGAAAAAAAAGTGCGCGAATAACGAATGCCTGCTTCAGACTTGTCAAGCCAGTGTATGACGTCATTGATTTCGCCAAAATGACTAATCTTTCGGGTCCAATCGTGACGACCTGACGGAAGTCGGAATGCTTTACGAAAACCATCAGTCGGAAATCTAGGCGAGCTGGCGTCACTTCCGTGTTGAAATATTCCTCTATTTCTTTTAGACTTGGGTGATGCACGGAGTTTGGCCAACCAAGAACGGAACTGAAGGACCGGTCAACTGTCAGAAAAATGCCACTTTCATCATCAAGCCACTCGATCCAATCTTGGATGATTTACGGGCCTTCTGGCCCAACTTGGAAGCTGATACAGCCGAAGACAGCTTCTGGAAGCATGAGTGGCTGAAGCATGGAACCTGTGCCCAAAGCCTACCTTCCTTGTCCGGGGAGTACAACTATTTCAACATGGCTCTCCACATCCGCAACAGCAAGTATAATTTGTATCAAGCCTTGGCCGACAAAGGAATTGTTCCCAGCACGACCAAGCACTCTTCTCACGCTGATTTTGTACAAGCTTTGAAAGAGACTTATGGCAAAAGTGTCCAAGTATGGTGTGCTTACAGCAAAGCCACCAAGCTCCATTACATCACCGAGATTCGCATTTGTCTGACCAAAGATTTCCAAATGATGGACTGTCCATTTTCTCCATCTAATTTAAGCTATTCTCAGACCAGTCCCTGTCCTAAACGCATACCTCTCCAGTATGCTCCCTCTAATGACACTCGCACCTTTATCGAGTAAAATGGCCTTCGTACCATTACGCAAAGCATAAATCGATTTTCCCTGTCTACTACCACTGCTCCACAATGGACCGAAATGATCCGAACAAACATACAGCTAACCAGACTACTTTACCGCAATATTCAACTCACCCAACCAGTCCTCCCTGCCTGCTGAATCATCAGGAAACAGGACGAGAACCTTCGGGTCCCACTCCACATGTAACCGTACCCACACACAACAAGCTTCTCCCAGACATCTCACTGATATCCCTTCGGACCACAAAACAACCATATTCCACAACTACTCACGCGAAAACTAAAGCTCAAACCAACTACTCATCAGACAGCACGAACAGCATTCAACGTACCACAATCACGTACGAACTCAACCCAACTGAGTCACACCACAAATGAATGAACTCGCAGTCCCATCTTTTGATCTTTTCGCCATAGACTCACGCCTCCCACAGTTTTCCCAATTTAAGAGCTTAGAATGCTAGAACAGCTTTCTACGATGACTCAAACGGTCTATGATTCATTCTAAGCTACGCTGGAAGGCCAGCCTTTTGGGCGGAGCTCTTGCAGAATGTCAGATTTCCAAACGACGAGCCATACTTACTACCGTCTCGTACTCTTGCGTGGACAACGACTAGGGCTCTAGGAACCTGGGACAAAATTTTTCTCAGAGTTTGAGGAGGCCACTACAAAAGCACGACGAACGCTGGCTAAAACGTAGAAGGGACTCGACTGAAGAATGAAAACTGAAAAGCCAGTTGCCAGCATGCACGCTCTCAGTGGCGGCCAATGGGCAATGGCCGCCGCTGCCTACGTACGATCTCGTATCTCTTTGAACGTGATACTGTCAACCAACCAAAACACATCGGAATTGCCTTCTCCTACTCTTGGTGGAGAAATGGGTCGTGGATTGGGCAGTGGCCAGTGGGAGGGGGTACGTACGTTGGTTGCGTAGTGCACCCACGGCGACGGACGATCCAGCCTAGGCTTCGTTTTCGCGCGCGTCTTGACGGCCATTTTGAGGGATTATTTCAGGACACTTCGTGTGATTGGCAATTGAGATCCCATGCCACGTTTGACAGGATACTTGTCACTTGAAACTGAGCTCAGCCAGAGAAACTGTGGCTCAACCATCAATATTTGCCAACTGTCTCGGACATCTGCCACCGAGCCTGACGGTGGACACAAAGGAAACAAGAAGATTCAACACGTTTCCTTCAATTCAACGAAGTGACGTCCATATTTCATCATCACCTCCAGAAAATATCATTCGAGATTCTGCAGAATCCCATCTCCACAGCTCCCTCGCGAGAATCACCGAGACCACAATGCGCTTAGGCAATCTCAAGGATTTTCTCATTTGTTTTTCGCTTACTATTAAATGTTAAAGTTGTGAAGATCGCCCTTGTATATTAATAGATAACGAAGCAGCACAGCGAGTGCTGCAGCCCTACGCTTCTGCATACAGTACACGTGTATGAATAAAAATAACAGGCTGTGCAGACTACGAGGTGCCATCGTTAGAATGATGGTGATTGAAATCAGGTTACACTGTTAGCGTTATCCCGTTTGCCGGCTTCTCTTCAAAGCTAATGTTGGAAGCGTCGCCCTGGTCGTGGTCGACATGTTCAACCTCCGGTTCGCTTTCGTCATCATAGTCAGGAATCTGGAAATCGCTATCGTCAGCTGCCGTTGTGTCTTGCTCATTCACCGTCCCATCGACATCTTCCGAGTGTAGATACTCGCACTGCTTGGCGCCCATTCGACAGTACGTCCCGAAAGAGCACGGCTGCAATTAAGACCTCATGATGTTCTTGTCGAACGAGCTGCTCTTAATGTACTGTAACACAGAAGAACTTTTCACTTACCACCGGTTTCTTGTGCAGAAATTGACAAGAGGCATTGGTGCACTTTGGGTAATAGTTGCACAATGGCACCTTCGTTTGTAGCCTCCTTTCGTTTACTAAACAGAAAATCAAAGTCATCATCCCGCACACACAGTAAACGCAATGACAGGAACAATATTAAAGATGGTACTAATTTTCCCTAGACCTCACACTGTACCTTCTGGAGCTGTGCCTGAGTGATCGAAAACACAAGAGATGCCGAATTTACAGTCTTTGCCATTCCGGCATGGTGGATGATAGAATGGGCAAACGCTGGCCTTCTTGGCACAGTGCGGCAAAAACCTACAATCAATTCTCAACACGTCATTCACAAGAACTACCCGGGCGAACACAACAGTCAGGATCGCTTTTCCAAGTGGCGCACGGTGCCAGCCAACAACAGTGAAAACGTGCACCGCTTGGAAAAAACCATGTTATCGACTTGTTTGCCGAGTTCCCATCTTACAAATCTTCCAAGAGGCAACAGGCAAGAGAAGGAAATAAAGCTGTACCGGCATTGGATCAAGGAGGTGTCGATGGGATTCGGCTGGACTCTCTTCTGACGCTTCATCGGCGGCATACCGTTGAAATGTTGGCCTTCCTCGTAGTCCATCCCTTCTCCATAGCCTACACAAGGAACAAAACATTCATATGATAGTCTAACGGATCCATTTGATCGTTCCTCGCAGTTCTGCGGAAGCCTTACCCGGAGGTCTGAAGGGTAGTCTGCAGTGGGTATTGGGATGGAATCGATGAAGGCCAAACCTGTCTGGCGGATGAAGCTTGATGCGACTGAGAGGGTCGTACGACTGGGCCGGCATCACGACCAGCAGTCCGGGGATGTTATCCTGGTCCATAGGCTCATTCTCCTCCATCTCTTTTTCCGGTACGACCAACGGCTCTTGCCTGGCTGCATAGACGAAGCGGTTTCCGGAAGGATCGTTGGGCGTTGTGATGGCTACCGGACGATGTGTCAGGATCCTCTCATCCATTGAGACCTCTTCAAACGACCTTTTACTGGGTTGGGTGTTCCGCGATACTATCCTATATGATTACAGCACGTCCAGTTATGTGGCCGTACCGTTACTACAGATGGGAACTGGACAAACTCGCTCAACAAGATTGTTCGCCCAAGTGACGCACACCTCCAGCCAATAACATCAGAAAAATGCGCTACTGTAGAAAAACGACCCAGTGAAGTTTGTTTTTTCCAAATGGAGTACGTTATCATTGTTTTCGGATGCAACATCTACTTGGAAAAACAGTCTGGTCGAGTTTTGTTGACCGAGCTCCCACATAATTGTTATGTTGACTGTACTTTAATGTCATGACGGCAATACAGTCTGAATGTGTAACCTTACGTCTGAATGGGCCTTGCTTCTTCCATATGGTCAACTGGCGGTGCTTCTTCCCGTGTCAGACGTTTCGGCGATGGAGAACGAGCTTCTTCTGGTACCTTCTCCTCATTTCTTTCTCTGTCTTCATCACCTTCCCACTCTTCTTCGGCTGGTCGTTCGACTTCCGGTTGACGCTTGGACAAGTGAGACGCACTAGCCACTCCGACAGCTTGGACCGACTTGACGGCATCACGGGCTGCCTTCGACAACATTTGCGACGCCACTTTCTTCTCCCCTCTGTAGAGAAGCGATAAGTTAGAGTGAAAAAAAGCTGAGGGAAAATTTAGACGTACTGATCCTTGGAATTATCGGATGTTTCGACACTGCGATGCTTCTCGCGGCGTTCCTTGCCCGTTTTGTCTTTCCGCCGTCGGCTGCTGGATGACTCCTTCTTCTTCCTCGAGCTCGTATCGGTTTCTGTCGGGGATGAAGGAGCACTGGCGTCTTTGGATGTGCTTCGACGACTCAAAATCCCTTCTAACGCAGCATCCTCTGCTAAAAGCAAAAACTGGCACTGAAGAAAAGAGCCCAACATAATGCAATTCGGTCTTCTCGTCCAGGTAAAAATAGCAGTCCAAAGTTAGACGCTCTACCTTTGATCGACTTGGGGTTGGCCGTAGGAGTATGGTTGGAAGGCCGGGCGGATGTTGAGGTGTCTTCTCTGGACTGTGATCGCTTCGTCCGTTCAACGCTGGCTTCCTTCGATGTCTGCGGTGTATCAGGGATTTCTCCAGCTTGCACTGCCATACAAGAAAGACAGAAAGGTACTAAGAGCACAGCCATCATAGTCAAGAAAGACTCGGGCTCAAATGGCAATTAGGACTGGTTGTGTATACCTTTGGCCACTTGGTTGTCGACTTGTGAAATGACTTTGGAGAACCATTCCACAAACTGGTCCGTCTGCTCACCCAGGAAATCCTTTAGTTTGATTTTTAGAGCTTCTGGCGAGTTAACGGGATCGAACAGCACAAACACATAATCCACCAAGGTTTTATCTGCAAAAGTGAATCAACAATCAGACAATAGGACAACATGTTCCTGCCGTTCGAACTTCGAAGCTCTCCTCGTCTCTGTCAAACGTGTAATTATAAACATTCTCGGCAAATAGCTTTCGTACCAATTTTCTCTCGTCCAGTCAACTCCTTCAGCTTGGCCTTGATGGCATCCTACAAGACAAGCGAACAAACGAGTTAGGAGGACAGAGTGGATTCAAGTTGGCATCCAACGCGGCAGTCCATCGCGTTCATGATATCCTCTCGGCTCTCACAACATCGACTGAAATCCATCGTTCCCGTTCTACCAAGAGCTAGATGCAAAATTCTTCAGCATACCCATATTCTGCATCCGACACGCTTTGACAAACGCTGTAGCAACGGCATCGTCGAGTGTCCGAGCAAAGCGGGATTCGGACGAAGTTATCAGGACCGTCGATGCAGCTCCAGCTCAATCCTCCCTTACGAGTTACCACTGTGCTTCACACAGTACTGCCGCCGTATCTTCCCTCAACGTCCGCTTAACAGATATTGCGAACGAATGTTTTGTTCCAGATGAAGAATGGGCAGCTCTAACAAGGAGAAAATTGAGAAGAGCAACAGCAAAACTGGAGCAAAATCCATTCGATGAACGACTTTGATTATCGTACGGTGCGAAGCGGATATCAGGACAGTACGACAAAATGCGAGGCGGCGGATCGAGTATGTGACGTAATCCTTTCCGTGGGCGTTACCAACTGGCTTGACTGGGTGAAATTTCCGTTATCCGCAAATGGCATAAACGGCAATCCACGAGCAAGAAGGTGATCGCCTCCGGCGCGAACTGCAGTTTTCCTTCGAGCTTGAAGCGAAGCAGCCGATGGTGTGCCAAAACATGCTAAAACGCGGAAAGAGCGTGGTGCAAGACCCAGACGCTAGAGAATCGGTCAATTAGGACATGCGCCGCTGAACCGAACCGGCTTTCGATCCATGCTGAATTATGTTTTTCTTCCAAACTTGCGTTTGGATGAGCAAACTGTCAAAAGAATCAACTGGGGACAACTCATTGCCTTATTGGACGATTTGAACGAGCTTCGAGACTAATTCAATTACCAAATTTCGGATCAGATACTCAGTTCCATGATTTCCATCATGTAACATGCCATGGCAAAACATGAGCTTGCGCTTCGAATAGGGATTTTCTTGTCGATCCATACGGGTCGTTTCGATATCAGCAGTCAACCGGAGCCTGACAAGCCAGATTGCGAAATTCGACCGTAAGCCTGGAACGGCGTGCCATACCTCGCGATCACTGAGGATTATGGCTCAGCAATCCGTGCTTTCTCCCGGAAATTGAACAACAGGGTTTCTTGCGCTGCTAAAAAAGTTTTCCTGCCACAGTGCCACTTGGTGTGGTGTTTATGCGGCAGAAAAAGTGTATCAGTCGGTGTTCTAGATGAAACCTTATTCCTTATCGGCCAACGTGGACTAGGACTAACGATTCTTGCATGACAAGCTTCCGTGTATAAGTTTCCTTGCAGATCTTCCAAGCGTCGCAAGATGTTACAGCTCAGGATACACGTCTGATTGCGCCATGTGTTTCGCGAGTTGAATGTGGCTGTTCCAGAAGGATTTCCCTCAAGTCTTCCCAGTGCCTGACATGCACCATTGTGTGCTGTATTAGCCCCGTAACCCTTTTTATATACATGCTCTATTTTTCTACCCAGTCATAATCCATTCAGATCAAATCATGGCCGAATACGGTGTCAAGGTTGAAAACCGGTATGTCGTTGTCTCGCTTGATTGACTGATGCAGTGCCGGCCGTTTCTTTTCGATAAAATTAATATAAAGTGATGTGTTGCTTTCTTGCCGTCAGGTTCGCCTATCTGCCAAGTGATGAAGATGGTGACAACGACGAGAATATGGAAGATCAGCGGACCAGCAGGACGAAAGCTGGAAAGACGCGACAGCCTGACAGCTCGGCCAAAGGCAACGTCAAGGGTGGCAGTGTGGCCACTTCCGGCGCGGACAGTAAGAGCAAGACGGCGGCTGCTGGGCCTGCAACGGCTGGCAGCGGAGTGGCTAGCCAGAAGAAGGCTCCAACGGAAAGCAAGGTAGCCGCTGCTCCATCGGGCAAGAATGCTCCGTCCAAAGGCACTTCCGGCAACGTGCCCACCTCAGCACGCGCTGGACCATTCAGGCCCAACTCGTCCGGCGCCAACAACAACAACCAAAATGCTGGCAGCGAACAAAATTACCGCAATGACGATGGTGGAAACGGTGAGTTCTTTTTCCTCTTCCTGTCATTTCGAGAAAGCTGTTCGCTTTGCGCAATTTCCCTGGCGCACAACGAAGAAGAGCAGCGCCGTCTTCTTGCTGTGTGCGGGGGTTGTGACACTGGTTTGAGTGGGGGGAAGATAAAAACAGCTGATCGAAGAAGGCTTCCGTCTTCGAGTTTCTCTGGTTCAGAGGTTCGTGGTCGAACTATCAATGAACTTTCTCATCTGGACTGTCTTCGTTTTACCTCTGATCTCAAGGTTGGGACAGGGATAATGAGGTGATGAATTGGTAGCTGTGTTGTGGCAAGAATTTAGCTATAATGGTTGGCTCTGATTTCCCGTCTTGTTGGACCGGTTTGGTGGGCAAAGTGCTCTGATGGCACTTTCCTATTGCGGGCACGTGGAAGTGTGTATTAAACGCCAGCTTTTTTTCCACTGTGTTGCTGTTATTTACGTTGTGTAAGACGACGTAACTTCAGAAGGCGATAGTGACAGGCGATAAGTGTTTGAAATGGAAAGTTGGTAACGTCCGACTGTGCTTGCGGTGGGTGGAGTGAGTGATATTCTTGTCTGTTGATTGATAGGTCGGCCACGTTTCGGTGGAGATCGCGCTGGCGGAGAACGGTCGCAACGGGGCGGCTATGGGGGAGAGCGCATGAGCGAAGGCGGTTACGGCGCCCACCGGGGTGGCCAGTCGGGACAACGGGGTGGCGGACGTGGTGGTGGCCACTACGATCGCCAGGATCGCCCACCGCGCGACCACCAAGAGCGGCCTCCGCGCTTTGCCAACAACGAGAATGGGCCGGGTCGCACTCGCTTCGGGGGAGAACAGGGCGGACAGGTGCGCATGGACGATGGACAAGGAAGAACGCCTGTCGCTGATCAGGATATCGGGACCAAATCGTAAGTTGACACCACCAGGTGATTTCCTTCGCAAGTGAGGTAAAAGAGGGGCGTGCAGGGCACAGACCTCTTTGTGGTTTCGTCAGCATTACGTAGCAGAAAGGCCGAAGTACCAGCAGGAGCAGCTTGAAAAATAGCGGTTGCGTAGTGGTGTGGCGGCAATGTCTCCTTTCACTGACTTGGGATCTTTTTGTCGTCGGCAGAGGAGATATGGATCGGGATGGAGAGTTTGGGCGGTCGAATGACTTTGCCATGGCTGGACGGGAAGGTGGCATCGAAGGAGAGCTGTCACGTGGTGGACACGGCTACAATGGCGGGCGGACATATGATCGCGGCACGGGACGCCACGGTGGCTATGGACACCGATATGGCAACCGCGAGGAAACGTCGGACGGACAACAAGCCACGGGCTACGATGGGCGCGGCAAGCGCTATCACGACCGCCATTCCGGCGACATTCGCACGTAAGTCTTGTTTAAGCCTCGTTGAGATGGAGCTGATGGCTGAGCTAACTGCCTGTCGTTTGTGGCAGTGGGGTCAAGACGGTCGGCAAGAAGGATGGTGGTGGACAGCACAACTGGGGAAAGGAAGGCGAAGAACAGATGGACCAGGTCATCACCGCACTGGACGCCAACGATATCAACGGTCAGTCGCTCTTTTGACCCTTTTTGTCTAATCAGCTGTGCGCTAACTGACGACAAGTCTTTCGCTGGCTGCAGCGGACGGCCCGGATAACGAGAGGGCCAGTCGCGAGCAGATGAGCGAAGAGCAGCGAAAGCGCGACCAAGAGCGGCAAAAGCAGATGGAGGAAGACGCCAAGAAGATGACGCTGCAAGAATGGAAAGAAATGCAAAAGCATGAAAAGGTGGAACCGCAGTTTAACCTGCGCAAAGCCAACGAAGGAGACACCAACTGGATGAAGGGCGTCACCGTTGTCGGGCCCAAGGCCAACCAGGAAGACAGCGCCAAGGTAAGGCCTTGCTGTGGTACGATGACAAGGGATGGGCTTTAAGATGGAGTGTGTGGGGTTGTAGGAGGAGGAACGACGCAAGGAGCGAAAGGACAGAAGCAACCAACAGACGGAGCAGGACGACAATGAGCTGCTGGCCAAGGAGCTGAGCGAGGGTATCCACTACAGCCGCCCCACGGAAGATCGCGAGCGAGGCGGACGGGGTGGTGGTCGTGGCGGTTTCCGTGGAGGAGATCGTGGCGGGTAACTTCTCCTTTCAAACGAGAGCTCTGATAAGAGACTAGGCACTATCGTTTTATCAAGTGGCGCACGGTGCCAGTGTTATCGGCTGAAAGCGTGCGTGACTTGGTAAAATTGTGCTCTTCTTCAGTCTGTTGCTTTTCCAAGTGGCCCACACCTCCAGCCCATAATTTTGGCAGCCTGCGCCACTTGGCGACACGGTCTTGTCCAGTTTGTTCTCCCGGGTCCTGATTTGATTTAAATGCGGAATTTTGGTGTTGTTGCTGTAGACGGATGTTTCACAGACGAGAATACGAGGAAGGTGGTAGTGGCGGTTACGAAGGAGGACGAGGCGGTGGTCGCGGGGGCGGTCGAGGTGGCTACGATCGGGGCTACGATGAGGGCCATCAGGGACAAGGTGGGTCGTCGCGTGGCGGAGGATACGGTGGTCAGCGTGGCGCTGGCGGTGGACGACAGTCCAACGCACCGGCCATCAACTTGGAGAAGGACTTTCCGGCACTGGGTGGAGGAGCAAGTGGTGGCGCTGCCGGTAATGCTCAAGGCCTCGGTAGCACAACCAAAGAGTGAACAAGAGTCGCCTCCGCGCTGTCCTCTTTACTGTTGTATCCCTTCTTTCATCTTATTCTCTGTAACTAGTCTTCACTTCTTCTTGCACCATTCTTCACTTCACTTTATGACTTTGTAACTTTGAGCTTGTTGGTGGGATAGCGACAGAGAGAGGATAGAGTTGGAGTCATCGGCCTACTGGTGATGTCGTCGACGGTAATCTTTCACATCCCTTCCTGTGCTGTAATCACCCCTTCATCTTCTGTTGCCGACAATCCATTTATTCCCGCGCTGGCTCTTATTCTATCATCATTATCGTCCAGTATTTAGCGTTGCAATTTGATCCTTAATAACAATTATCGTGCTGGTTCAGAACACTTTGCGTCCAGATAACAGCAGTGTTGGTGAATCGGCCCTGTAAGGTATTTGAGGTGAAGTTCCCTTTTTTTTTACGAAAACTCTTGTCGAGGTGGTGCCGAGCCGTGAGCAGGGCCTCATCGGCATTTCCGTCATAAGAGGGTAGAATTAACAGGTGGCGCCATTGTACATATCTCCCGTTGAACGGTAGTAGCACTACCGTGCTTTATTGTGTGACGGCTTCGGTTCCTGCTGGTCAGAGAAAATTCCCTCCTTGACGCGTTGTGGAGAGGTGTCCGTCAGTGTTACAGGTCTTGGCGGGAAGGTGTGACAGGTGGAATGATGGTCACGGTGATTATTTGTAGCTTGTGTCGACATGAATTGCATAAGAGATTACGCCACCTAATGCGCCAGGAAGGCGGTACGGCAGTGTACGTCGTATAGCGAGGAATGGCGTGTATTGCTAGTGGCATGGCCAGCCCAGCAGGCGGAAGTGAGCGGTGATGCCATTTACAGTTACGACATTGCTTTTAATTGAAAGTAAATCTCATATGTGGTCTATGTTTAAGTTTAGCCGTATACACTATACACTACCGGGATTGATGGCGAACAAATATACAGGACCCAAACAGAGCGCCGCGACAAAGCCGTGACAAGGAAGCTGCCACGTAGCCGCACTTTTCTTTTCTTTGTCATGTATTTGGAGCACTGGCAACTCTCACACCTACAGCGTACCGAGCCAGTACTCATATTCATACTTCATTTCCTACAGTTATGATGAGTATCAACGTTGACGCTGGCATGAATCGAAAATTTGGCTCTGTCGTACATAAATCGGATGAGGAACAGATTAAAATTTCAGCGGTGCGAACAGTTGCCGACAAGGAAGTTCCCCGGCTACCGAGAAGGATATAAAGTCGAGGTTCCTACGTCTTTTTGGCCAATGTGTCTGCTGGTGTCCAGTTAGCGATTCAAGGTGAAATATCAGGTGGCCATTAGTAAGAGCAGTCTTCTGTTCCTTGTGTTAGATCAGTTTGACAGTAGCGTAATTTCTTTTAGCTACGAGCCGTGACTATTACATCAGCGTGCGGCGCCGCAAGATACAGCTAGTCTAGCGCTGTGATTGCTGATTGAGACAGTCGAGTCGACACTGCATCTAGCTAGCTGCACGCGCGTGTCTTTGGGTCCACCGTACACCTTGGCCGACTGCACCGTCTTGATCTGCCGTTTATCTTCTCTCTCTTCCGCCTGTAAACCAGTTGTCTTCAAGAGGATCTATACTGCCGCTACCGGTAAGCTGATTGTCCATCAATATTCATTCTATATACAATGGAAGCCCTTACGCTGAACAGTAGCCAGCTTGTCGTACCGTACTCAGCGCTTCCTCTTGCTCTACTTCTGCCCTGCTGTAAAATGTCACTTTGGTCAGAAGCCAGTCGATGCTGATTCATCGTAATTAGTAAACGCTGTGTCGGAGCAATTTCTTGTCGAAAGATTTGTCGTTTGCCCCCCTTGTCGACATCTTTTGTGCAACAGGTACTTTGTAGCCGCTTACATACGGTGACTTGTCATTGTATATGGAGCTCACATTCAGCAAATTTGCTGCTCTAATGACGTCTCCATCTCCCTTAAGCTCCTTATCGTCATGCTTGCCTCAGCTTTTCACCTTAAATTGCTGATTATGAGCCTAATTACGCCGCAAAGGTGTCGACTTGCCTCGTCTTATCCTTTGGCTCTTGCTGGGAACTTACAGCGGAAAAAGATTGCTTGCTGCATCCTTTGACTTTAATGAGGAAGTTATGGAACACATGAACAATATCTGGGGGCTATCAGGTATGAGTGGATATGATTAAAAGTCTATTGTCCAATTTGTCCGTTACCAAATGACGCATGTGTGGAAGTTTGTAAGGTAGAATTACGGCGCAGGTGGTTGTGGCACGTGTTTTATGAAGATGGTGCATGATGCTCACTTGTTCAAGATTTACATTGTGCGTCTTGGGTTGCTGGCTTGCTGCCTCTAGCTGGTTCCCTCACTTTAGCGGTGCTGCATGATATGAGATGCAGCTCGTCCGTGTTCTTTGACTGACTAACTTGGACTTTTGTACGGCACCCAAGACGGCACCTCGGCCAAAAGAGCCAGCCCGTCATTACCAACGTTGGAAAGTAGGTTTTCTACAAGTGAAGCTGTTGCTGATTGCAGCTTATATATACATATCGCCGTTGAAGTTTGTTTGCCTACTGTTGCATCTTCATCGCTGCCTCGTCTTGACTCTCGATGGGCCGACGCGTACGACGGCGATGTCGTCAACAAGTGTCCTAACCAAGAATACCTCTCCATGTGGATAGCAAACTCACAATACGCTGTATAAAGCTTTTGGGAAAGGCTTCGAGAATCGCAGAATGAGGATACAGTCATTTCCTCTGCTCAGAGTCCTTTCGGGCAAACCGCCATGTCTTGAGAGGGTCGATACCAACTCAGAACAGTGCGGTACGTTGGCGTGGCTGGCAGTTCCATGTCCAGGGACTGTATGAACGTTCTGACACAGATATCCAACTCTGTTACGGAGGAGACCACAAGTAAATATTTGTGGCATTTGGGCAGCCTAGCTGGAGAAGTGTGATGTCACAGCCAAGAATTTGCATTCCTGTCCAAGACCTCACATTTTTTTGACATGTGGTTTGGCTATTTGTCAATATTGATTCGATCCAGTTACGGAACTACGAAGCAGGAAGTTGAATGGGTGAATAGCCACGCTAGGCAAGTGACGCATTCATCGTGGCATTTTGATCGGTACATCAGAAAATTGAATCATGTCAAGGGGAATGAAAGTTTTGTCTCGTATGACTACAGGCTGCAGTTGTACGTAGGTGCATGATCGTTAAGCTTTGGCAGTTTCATGGTTTTACCGGCCTTCAAAAAGTCTGCTGGCAAGTGTGGGAGTGTTTATGAGTGGCAAAGTTGATAAAATGTACGGCATTTAGCACCTGACAGTGTAGCGAGGCAGATCTTTACAATTTCTGGTTCTGTCCGTGACTGGCTACTTGCGGGTCAGGCCATGTCCAGGGGTTTGAGCAGAAACAGGCACACAGATTCAAGAGTACCATAAGCAGTCTGCCGCTTTGTCGTCACTGGTCGGTCTCCACTTTCCAGGTTCCTTGTTGCTCCACACAGTCCAGCTGCACAGTAAGGTAAAGTCGTTCGATTTTACGAATTTCGCAGCTGATGGAATTTTGTGTTTGCCTGTCTGCTTACTCTGCCAACACGCTTTTGAGGTGTGGAATGAGGACTTTGAAATGGCTGCATGCCTGCTAGTAATTTGCGAGCTCGAAGAGGCGGCAGTCCGTACTCTACTTGCTCGGAATATTGTAACAATTTTTTGCCACCGCACTTTAGCATGTCTAACGGCGAATTTTTTCTTTTGCAGGTACACAACTTGATCTAACCAGCATCAACCGTTCATTCTGAACCGTAAAAAGTCTCTACAAGTTTTAATTCTGCCGTGGTAGTGACAACAATTTCGCTCAAGCGACGAGAACGCGGCGACTAAGTCCACCATTATTGAGCTCTGCTCGTTGTCCATCTCGACCTTGGAAACTGACCGTCCATCCAGGATACTGCTTCGTCCTCTTGATTCTTATTCTCCTTCGGATCTTTCAATGCGGCCATGCTTTGGGCTTTTGGGACGGACATTGGTGGACATTACTGACAGACCATGTGGAAGAAGCTTCTAAAGATCCTCAAAGTTCTGCGGGAAGAAACTCTCCGCTGATTTCCCCCCTGCATCACTATAATCATTTGCAAGACTAAAAGACGACCGGTTACGGTGTAGTCCTCGTGCCGTCCTATCAACCTATCACCTACAACAGGTAATTTTTGGAGCTCTTGTTTGGAACTTGGCGTACCCCCAATTGGCGCACTATTGATCGCCAGGCGAAAATTTCAGCAACAGTTTGGGAGGTAGGGTAAAGTACTTGACACTTTTCTACGGTATTGGTAGCGACTTAGGCGGCATCCGGCACGGCCAATACATTGCCTTGCTTTGGACCATCGTAGAAAAGTGTCGAGAAACCCGCATCGGCAACGTTTTTATTGATTGACCGAACCGGGACCACGTAACAATTTGGAGCAAATTTGTAGCGGCCAGTCTTTGGCCGGATAGTGAAAGTTCAAGTGCGGAATTTCCAACATTGAGATGATTAATGATAGCGGAACATTGCAGAATTCAAGATGAGGGCTGATTTCATTGCCAGATTTGTGTTGCATAAGGCTGACATTCCGACGTAGGCTAAACCATAAATTCACCCATTGAGACGCGGTAGGTAAGATATTAAGCCTCCCACCTGTCACACTCCTGTGCCAACGTAGCGCCACAGTGGTCAACTTGAATCTTAGTTCCTGCTTCTGTAAAGCACAATCTGCTGCCAAACATGAAAAGTTAAGTGGATCAAAAGTTAAGTGCTTAAAACCCCAACGTTGAGAGGGGAAATGTGCTGAACAGCGTTGAATACCATTCCAAAACTTGGAAAGAGGAAAAGAGAGCGCTAAAGTGTTGAATAGCATTAATTCAAAGCCAATGTTTGAGGATTATTCACCCAGTCAATGACATTCGACGCAAATCCCATCGGCTACACAAATACATTTTGACAATATACCCAAAACCTGCCTTCTCTGCCGGATTTCCATTTCGATATAATTCTGGCCAGCATTGACGGGGAAATTTGATTTCGTTACTCAAACGATCCTGATGCTCTTTGTGAATGTTACATGGCCTAACATTTTCATTCCGCTGTTCCCTCCCCTCCCCTCCCCTTTGTTCATCAAACAAGTCGCCCAATAAGCCAGCAAAAACTTCTCCTTTCTTGCTTTGAGAACCTGGCTGCCCAGGTTGTGGGAACCTGTTATTGGTCAAGAGGGGAAAGTTCCAGCGGTAAGTTCCACTTATGAATGACCTTACTGTAAACTGATTCCTGTGGGTCCCTGTTATGCAGATCTTCGAGGTTTGACTTTTAGCCTGATTGAATTCAGTAACCATCAGCCCTATGATCACTGTCTACGTGCTTCGGTTACGTGCTTTCTTTCGTCAGATCAATCATCAATAATCATTACAACGTAATATGACGTTTAACATTGAAAGTGAGTATATGTACGCTGGGCGGGATAATAGTATAGATGATAGGGGTATGCGTCACAATAGCTTGGCGTACCTTGAGCATGAATGATGAATAGACCAATTAGTATTCAGTTATTATATCATCGCGAATTTATTAGACGGCAAACTTCCACCGCAGAGAAATTTGGTATGATTTTACGCTGGAATTCCGTTTGGAGTTGGAAGATTGAAGGTATATAGGGCCAGTTTGTCAGAGTGCCTGTAGCAACGTCTAGTCAGCAAGCCTTGATTACCCAATGGCCAAAAGTCTTGCTTGTTTTGTCTTACGAGGAAAGACGAAGGTACTTTCTGTGTTGACAAGCTCTTAACGTTAAGCCGCCATTGTTATCTTTTGACGATGCTTCTCCTTTCAATTATGCGAACTGCCCTACTTTGAGAAGATGCCATCCTTCTGTTGCGCCATCCTTTCTGACCTTGAGAGCGGCTCGTGGAATATTCGGCTTGCAAGGTTCCCTCGGGATCTTTAGTCTTGATGCGCTTGTGCCGGGGAATATGCCTTGACATGTAACTTGGAGGTAGGCACGCACGACCATTATGCTTCAATTAACCACGTAATGGCCAGCGATAATTGCACCGTCAGAACATGTTAGTTTTGTCGCTGATGACGATGATCAGTGGGAAATATGTCGGTGTAAAGGCATGCTAAACAATGGAGACTGAATATATTGTGAGCTTCTTCGGGTTTGTACGGACGAGTTGCGGTTGGGCGGGGGAATAAGATGGACAAGGAAGTAAAATGTCTGCTTGATGGAGGAAGTGTACGTTGGGATAAGGTGGCGCACTCATTCCATCTGCAGTTGTTCCGGTTATGGCGCCTAGTTTTGAATTAGTCAACAAGGAAGTTGAAGTTTTGCAGCTCCGCTTCTACGTCTTGTGCATGACGTAGGTGTGTCGGAAAGTGACGACTGGCATTTTGAGCGGAGCCCGTTGTGGTTGAGATGTCGACCCCAGCGTAACGGCAGCACGCAAGAATTAGTGCGCCGACTCTTGCTGTTGCAAGTTCGTGTTTTGGGGTAATTGTTAAAGATGTTGCGTGTTGCATAGAATGATAGTTTGCGAGGTTGTTGTGCTGGTTTGTCAAGAGCGTACATTCGTTGTGTTGTAGGAGGATCGCGATGCGAGGGTGGTTTGACGCCTTCCGGGAGGGTGGCGGACCGACACTGTACGAGTCGGAACGGACAGCAGCCAGCCACGACAATATCCTCATTGCCATCTACACTTCCATCGGCGCTCTTTTCCTCGTCTTTCTCCTCGTCATCGTCCCAGCCATCAGGCGCAACGTACGTTTAATTGCCACCTTGACAGAAGAATAAAGTCTTGACCCAGCCAACCATCCATTGATCATTGATGTAAGACATATCTTGCAGAAAATACCGACAGCAGTCTTGATGGGTGCCAGTCTCTATGTCCTTGCCAGTATTCTCCTGGGCCATTTCTCCACCAGTTGGCATGTCTCCTCCTCGGATATCCTGACCACCTACAAACACAGCGCTGGACTAAGGTTACCGGGGAAGATTGGCGTCAACATTGGCCTGATGTACTTTAACGTCACACTTCAAAGTAAGGCTAGTCTAAATCATCAATACAGTGAGGATGTACTGCTGCTTAGATTTCCTATAATCAACTGGTTTCTTCATGGCACAGTGTCCGAATCGAATGGGACGGACAATTCCAATTCCCATGGGCGCAACCGCTTATTCTTCAACGAGCGGTTCACATGGAGTGAAGTGGACGAAGTGGAGCGGCAGCTACAGGCTTCCCTCCAACGCGGTTATCCCTCGCCCATCGTCAGCGTGGCCGAGACCTTGGCGCTGGATGACGGAACCTTTGCGTGGGGCCGAAGTTATCGGATAGCCGGCTATTACTCCGATGTCATCCTATGGTACGTAATTCAGCCATCTCTCTCAGGACCAGGCAAAAGAAGCAAGTGTTGGATGTCGTTGCAGGACGGCCTTGGCTTTGTGGATGATCAGCAACATCTTGTTTTCCCTGGTGCCACGTTTTAGTGGCTACTTTATGTTGCTGACCGGCGCCTTCTTGTTTCTCTGTGATGCCATCTACGCTCAACTCTTGCCCACTCCTGCCCTGACCATTCGCTTCGAGGACACTCTCCTCTTCTTTCGTTACGGCTGGTGCTTCTGGATGATCCTCACCGCCGGTTCGTCTACTCTCAATCTCACAAGATAGCTTTGCTACACTAATGTTTACTGTACTGTCGACAGGTTTTATTTGTGTATTCTTCGGCATACTGACCATCATTGCCGACATTTTCTGGCCGCAACTGATTAGTGAGATCCCGGCTAGTTGGCGCCACGAGTACAGCTCCAGCCCTGCCGTTTACAACCCACTGCTGTACTCGTCGCCCACCTCGCCCGGCAAGATGGCCATTTCCTCCTCGACCTGTCAAATTACGGTCGATTCCACGGCCGATCTCCATCATTCCCTTCGTCGCCCTCTGCCGCCCTCATCTACCCAGTGGACCAGCGAGCCCACCTCCAAAGCCAAATTTCCCCTCACACCTTCCGAAGCTCAGCTGGAAGAGATTGATCGCGTCTCCAACTTACCGCGCCACGGCTTCACCATCGCTCCGTCCACCGACTCGCTTCTCTCCAGCGGTTATCCACCTCCTTCCCCAACAACTGAAGAACCCAGTACCACAGTGGTACGGGAGGGCGGAGCGTACGTTAACCCCCTCCTGTGGGACATCAATGTACAAGAACGCCACGAAGACGCTCAAATAGCAGGACATAGTCGCCAAAACAGCGGCCTGCAGATGGCAGCTCTAGATCAAAGAAGTCAGCAGCCGTCGTTAGAGGTAACGCGACTATGAGTATATCCACATTGTCTCCTTGTTTGTTATCATGTCACGTTACGCTGAATCCATGTCGCTGTTTCAATTTCAATGTCTTTCCTGAAGAAAAGCTATTGTATAGTACTTTACGCAAAATCCTTATCCCTATATTCTATGCAAAGCCTTCGTTGATACAGTTGCCAGTTGGAATAAAGATGATCATCCAACATGACTCAAGTCGCTTGAAAGGGAATGGAAGACTGTAAGCGAACGAAATTGGACAAGACTTATCACATTGTATCACAGGGGCTTTGAACATTTGGAGCTTGAAGCGGAAAGCTCTCAATGATCATGGGGCTAGTTTACAAGCCAAGTGCAGTAGTCGCCCGTCGGAAAGTCGCTGAAACTGACAGTCCAGAAACTTGTGGCGACAAACGTAACACAGCCTGGGGAAAGAAAAGCCATGGAGCTGTGATATAATTAATGCTGTGGAAGGGGCTTGTATCTCCTTTACCTTTCGTCAGAGAGGACAATCTTCTTTCGGCGATCTTTAAAGACGGCGACAGCGGCCATGTAGGCTTGACGCTGTGCCAGGGAACATTCAATGGAGGCTAGCCGTTGGGTGTGGACAGTTCGGCGCAGGGCGTTGGCCAGGAAGCCTTGGAGGGAGGAGAGGGGCCAGTTGGCCGGTAGCATGTTCAGGACCTTGATGGGCTCAAAGTCGGCTTCCTCATTGTTCAGCAAGCGTAGTGCCGCTTGGGCAGAATCGGCCGTCTGTTCAGCCGGCTTAAAGTAGATGCCTAGGAGGTGGTCGAAGAGTTGGCGCTTAAAGTGCCGGTCGGCGCTGCCCCATCGTCGGCAGTAGTCGATGGCTGCTTCGCTGTCTTGCATATCGTGAGCCAGAATGTACAGTGCCTTCAAGTGTTCCCCCGCCTGGAAACGCACAATCAGCCTGCACTTGGGAAAAAATGACAACTACCAAGAGAAAGGAGCTACTTTTGCCAGCAGAATGATCTTTTCGGCATGCAGTTGCGTATGTTCGATACGCTGGCTGATAGTCTCAATGTCTTTGAGACAATCTGACATCAAGAGGGCTTGTAGCTTCCGTCCAAGTTCCACCCTGTCAACTTCCGTCTTGTCCAGCTGTGACCAGTCGGTCAGCAGGTCGATGTAAGCATCAGCCAACTTCATGTACAGCTCGTCATCCTGCAAAACTGAGCATCAGACAGTTAGCGCGGCACTGTTCAGTTCACTTGACTTACCTTGAGGTGTTTCTCAAAGAGAAGATATTCCAGGAAAGCCATCTGAGCTTGGCTATGGCCGTCCAGCACCTTCAACAGGAGCGACGAGGTTTCTTTGAGGTGGCCCGACTTGAGGACGTCCAAAGCTAGCCTCCAGTCATGCTCGAGCAGCCATGGCAAATGCCTCAGGACAATATTCCCCTCTTCCATACTGCAACGACAGCTGATTAGTTCTCTTGCTTGCAGACCTTATGGGGATAATAAGGAGGAAATGTTAGATCGATACTTTTTCAAGATGTCAGCAACGGTGTGAGCGTCAACGTCTTGTCCGTTGACTTTATCCGTGACCTGGCCGTCGACCAGCCCAGTCAGCCACTGTAAAGCGCTGTCGGGATGGCCGATTCTCAACTCGAAGAAGGCCAAGGCCACATAACACTGATGCTCTTCCAACAGCGCCTTGCTTTCTTCATAGGGGAAGATGTTTCTGTAGCTCTTGACGAAAGGCAGCAAGGCCTGATCTCTGGCCAGGGCGAAGAGCTTCAGCAAGACCAAGTTGACTTCCGGTGTAATCTGCACTATGCGCCGGTATTCATCCAGGTAAGCCAGCAGGAAGGCATTACGCTCTCCTTCACTGATTCTTCCCCCTGAAAGGAGACAAGTTGACCCGACAGCTCTCGACTCATCTCTTCTGGTCAGCACTTACCGGTAAAAGGGTTAAGCAAGTCGTCTGCTGGCTCGGCGAAAGGGTCGTTGTTGGGAAGAAGGTCCGGACAGAATTTAAGAACTTCCTCGGGTGGAGCTTGGCTTTCCAGAAGAAGCTCTTTAGCCGACGTCAACTCGTCTTTCGACAGCTGGACGAAAGCCGCACGCTGTAAGACAGCCTTCAAGCTGGCCGCATCGTCTTGGCTGGATGAAAAGGTCCGCGCCACCTGGAGAGCCTCTTCAACAGATCGATCCTCCAGCAACGTCTCCACTTGCTCTTGCCATGGAATATTCTCCAAAGCCCAGACCTAAAGCAAGCCCCATCTTGTCGCTGTCGAAATTGATGTCAATCATGCTCTGCATTCCTTACCTGCGTTGCCGAAGCCATCATGGGCGTCAAGCGTCCCTCCTTGCCCTCAAAGTCGGCCCTGCACAAGCACTGGCACTTGTCAAAGGGTAAGCTCTGTTTGGGCTGCTGATTGATGGAGCTGTAGACCCAGATGTCGGCTTCACTATACACCAGTATGTACGGAGAAGCGTATTGCATCTTTGTCACCAGCAGTTCCGCCCAGTTGATGGGTAAACGAGGAGCCCCTAAAGACTGCGCAGACACAAACATGCCTAACCCACCCGGACCAGATAACACAAACTCGTGCGTTTCGGAATCGGTGATAGACAGGATGACCGGTGTATCGGGATAAGGGAAGAGATTGTGCACTTCCGCTTGGCTGTGCTTGACGTTGACGATCTGGTATTCGCTGGTCGAGGCCAAGCAGACAAAGGGCTCGCTGTACACCATCTGAAGTGGCGCTTCCGGCAGTGATATCTCAATGAGTAGGGCAAAGTGGGTTTCAGTGATGCTGTGAACTTGCAGCGAACGCTTCTTCACCACGCAGACCTAACAATAAGAAAACAGCATCCCCGTATTCCTAAAGTCCCGCACACGGCTATGGTTTACAGAGGAAAACGTGCGCCACTTCAGGATGGCACTGCAGCGCGTTATTTCAGGTAGAAAGATGTAGTACCTCATAGGAAATGAAAGGGTTTTCTGGATCGATCCTGTCGTTCAGACTGAAATGCGACACCCCTTTGACTTTCGAGGAACTGGAAGGAACAATCTGGAAACGACAATCACGCAATTAATATATCAGTTGCACGCCGACTTCGTCCAAGACGGGTTCACCTCGACTGTGGCAGCGTCAAGCATGCCCAAGGTGCTATCGCACAAATACAAAACACGATTCAAGGTGGGAATGCAGGATACTTCGACCACCGGTTTCTTCTGCAAGGAGAATAAACTCACGAAGCTTCCGGAAGAATTACCCAATGTTACATCATTATGGCATACTTTTGACTTACAGAAGCAACTTGTTTGGAGGCTATCAGTTTTGATCGGTACAGATTTCGTCCTGAAGAAGATTTCGTCACCTGGATGCTATGTCGCTGAATCCACCTGTTGAATAAAGATACATGCTCGGCACTGTGAAGACTTAATATGCAAGCTATGATACCCGGCGGCTGTTCCCAAGAAGATGTGTCCATCAGCATAATCCATGCACTCAATCTACAATGAAACATATCACGCATCTGCGAAACTATTGATAATCACAGCATGCTGGACGAAAACTGTCAATCAGATAAGCACGAGGTGCAAACACAGGAGAATCTATTGCTACCTTTGCGTGATCGGAAGTCTTCTCGGTAAGGGAATGAATAACTGGGATGAGATCGAACGTCTTCACACTCATTCTGGCTTCTCGCTCCTCCGCTGCAGAGATCAGCAAAGCTATCTCCTTTCTTCCCTATCGGCATCGGGAGACCAACCACACGGCTCCGAACGTCCTTGATTGACAAGTCCAGTCTCAAGTTCGTGAAGATGGAAGCAAACACAGGCAGCAGGAACTGCCAGGAAGTGGGAACCAAAATTAATGATGTGAAAGAGCATCAGATGCCAGCGATGGACGAGTGAATGGCTGAATGCCACTGAATCAGTGTTATTTTACTATGCAATTAAAATTATTAATAGTCACGTTCTAATGTCAAGTCTACATGATCAGTTGACTGCAAATAAAATCAATTATCGCTGACAAATTTCAATTATCAAAATTAAAATTCGATTTCGTATTATGGATCAATCTATCAAGCATACACCAACCCGCACAATTAAAATGATTTCAATTATTAAAATTGATTTCCTATCTTAATGATTAAAATAACACTGGACGGGTGATTTCTTCAGTGAATTATCCAACACACGGGCGGCTTCGCAACCTAAAGTGCAGCCAAACTTTGGAACGGTACTCAGTCGACCAATATCTTTCATATGAAAAAATATCTTTTCGGATGTCGTTTGAACACCAGGTCTCTTGATCATTAGAGGTAGAATTCCCGCACTGATGATAAGATTGCTCGTTGTACTGGTCCTTGACGGGTTGCAGGTGGCAGTTCCGTGATTTTCGATATTAGGCTGAATAAATCCCCCGTCCACCGCTGTTACCAATCAACATTCAAGAATCAAGCATCACAACCATTATGCAACTGCAACTGCAACACGAGATACCCAAGGAACTCTGAATCGCAAACCTACAGAGGAAGCTCGAGCTCCAGGCAGCACGATCCTTTACTCAGGATGCTTGTTCGATTTTTTTCGATTGTTCTAATTTTTTTGACAAATTTCTCCAAGTTTTTGATGCGTCATGAGCTGTGATTTTGGATTTGATCAATCTGTTCTGTACTAACCATTCGAAGATGTTGGCGTATTGATTAATACGGAACTGATAAACCTGGGCGGAGCTCTCGCAAAAATGGAATTTGGATTTTAGATTTGGATTTTGAAAGTATAGAAGGCTCGGCGAAGCTAAAATAAGCCGCTTTGACCGTTCTTATGCATCATTCGTGCTTACGCGTCGGCGACAGAAGACAGCAGTAAAAACGGTGTATTGGTGACGTCATCTATCGCTCTTCCAGCGGCGAAAGTTCTGCGGCTGCAGCAAGAGTTCTTGAGTACGAAAGGTCCATTACTTAGCTTTTCCCGCTCGGTTTTTCGCCTTAACTGTATTAGATGTATTTCGCAACCTACGGGAATCAGGTTGAGCAGCCTGCGGAAAATGCTTTTCTGACGGATTTTCACTTTGGCGCGTTTTGTATCTTCGTGTAACACAACCCCTTCTGTACTCACCCAGCATCTCTTGCATAGAATCTGTTGAGGTATATACTGACTGATCGAGAAATGGCTGATAACGGGGATAACGAGGAGATGCATGAAAGAAATCTTGAAAGAGCAAAGGCAGTCGGCCACTTCCGACAGGTTGTGGTCCATGACACTACATCACACCATATGACATGACCTGACCTCACATTCCGTTTCTGCCGCATCGGAGTACCAACTATGAACGACAGGCACTTTTACGGAAAGGTGCAGAGAGTCAAAACTTAGCGAAAAAGTTGTAACATCATGCATGCGTCAGAAATTTGCGAACCGTTGGCAGCCGCATTACTTGATTGCAAACTTCTCGCCTTTGACTTCTGTGGCCGACGCGCAGGCACGAATAGGGCATTAGCCGCGGCTAAAGCAGCTAAAATACTTT
>BDGG01000006.1:168826-202452 GCA_001949185.1 Ramazzottius varieornatus
ATGAGTGAAGACGAAGCAGTTGTCGATCAGTACCTGGAAGAAATAGCTTGCCTGTCGAAGGATGAGCTGGATCGTCGACTGGGCAAGTTCGGAGTGAAGCCATTACCCAAAGCCCAGGCTGTCGCCTTCCTCCAATACGTCTATAGGGTTAAAGGTATGAAAAGTCCGGGAAAGAAACGGGCTACCAAGTCCAAGAAGAAGAAGACTCCGAGAAAGAACACGCCAAAGAAATACACCAAAGCGAAAAAGCCAAGAACCGCAATGGAAGCCAAAGATCAACCGGACAATGCTCCGTCAACATCGACTGCTGCCGTCGCCGATCTGCCTTCCGGACATCAGGAGGCCCTTCCAAAGCAGAAAAGAAAGTCAAAAGGAGACGACTATAAAGTCAAACTCTTGAACTCTTCTTCGGATGACGAACGAGAAGAAGCAGAATCAATAACGATCAACACGTACTAGCATTGCTATTTCGATACAACTTTCACAGACGTGCAAACCATTCTGTCCATACCTATTTTGTATGAGCGTGTGCACGTGTGTGAGATGAGTGATGAGGATGGCCAGCGGCTATCCCAAAGTATCGTACTTTTAAAGTATGCTATATACTGACGGCCGAGCGGATAACTGCATTATAATATGTGGCTTTAGGCAGGATGTGATGGATATTCCCGTGGAAGAACTGGAGGAAGGTAGCGACAGTGCGCCAAGGCCGAAGGTGGTGCTAAGGAGGCTGAGAACGGCGGAAGAAGTGGACGCCTTCATGATGCAGTACATTCTCGACCGTCCGGACCTTCACGAAAGAATACTGCAGTACGAAACCGTCTACCTCAAACCGCTATTGAAGCAGCTGAAAGAGGAAGAAGGCGTAGTTCCAAAGGCTGATCTCTTGATGGACTTCTTCGACGCAAAGGTAAGAAACCAGAACGCACCGAAAAGAATTTTCTAGGGAAGTCTTAATCTCAGTTCGTTCCGGCCTTACATCTTACTTTCGACGGCCTTTTTGTCCTTCAGACGATATGCTTTTCGCAACATAATGCCGAGAAGCCGAGGCAGTGGGGCGGAAGTAAGGACAAGAAGAGGCGGAAACGTTAACGACAAACAGTGACGTGCATCTTGTGGCAGTTAACTGAGTTGAGGTTAGTCTCTGTTGCATGCCCAGTTTTTTCCTCATTTGGAATCACCCGGTAATTTTCCGAATGTCGTTAACGGTCTCTTTCAATAGTTTCCATTAACATGGTCTTTTCAAACTTTATGTCTGTCTCACGCCGAGCACGGAATCTCTTTCCATTGGGCATCTCATTTCTTGAAGGAAGAAAGCTGTACAGTGCGTACAACCGCTAGAAAAGTTTATAATAAATTTTAGCTCTTGAGAAGAAGATTCACCGAATGGCACGTGTCTGCGATTTCTGCCACATGTGCACTTCCTGTCGAATTTCGCGGACAGTTCGTTCATAAGGCGATCGTACTCTTTCAGGCATCTCATCTGGATTGGATGGCCTTAATGGAGCTCCACGACTTTCACCGTTGACACCTCGGTCTCGAACTCGCCGCTCCTCTTTTTCTTCCCGTTCCTCCGGAGAGGTGATCCTACTTCTGTCTAGTGGTACGTCTCTTTGTCGCGTTCTATATGTCCGCGGCGGGTCGATTTCTTGTGGCCCGAGGCTTTCTTCTTGATGGTTAATTGCTGTGGTTTGTGATTCAGCAGCTGGCTGTATCATCCTCCTAGTTGGCGGAATAGGTTGCTGAGGTATCGACGGCCCTTGGCCATTACTTTGTAGTTCCAGACTCCCTTCCAGCACGGTGCTGCTGGTCAGCCTCAGTGGATCGACGCGATTCGTCCTGGGCAAACATCCAGTAAGATTAGGGTGAAGTCAGTTAGTATTTCCGAGTATGACTTACTTGACGACAGATAGAAGCCTGACACGCTTGTCCGTATTTGACGGTATCGCATTTGTAGGATGGACGGTGGCTATCCACGAATGCTGACGGAAGGTACGTGGCTCATTGATCATGCGAGGTGGCTTGGCTGGGGGAAGCATGGCGGAAATCCTTTGGCGGAACTCGGGTGCATACTGTCCATTGGTCGGCAAGGGTTCTTCTGGTTGTGCATACATATCATCAAACGCCTGGTTGGTATAATAAGTGTTGTAGTTGTTGTAGGAAGACGGATAATGCGCGGGATGCTCGAGGGTGCGAGTTGGAGGACGGTCTGTCCTGCTCAGTGTGGCCCGACGAGGAAGTACGACGGTTTGAATACCTTGGTCCATCGATAAAGGCTGACCAGAGACCGGTGGTGGAATGTAAACTACACCGTTGGACTCGGTCGTAACCACCACCTGCAACCAGGTATGACTTTGGTTCTATTGGACGTTCTGCGCAGATTCGAATAAACTTGGGATATTCATATAGACTGCCATGTACATTTTGTGGGTCCGTTTTGGACGGTTTCTTGGTGCATTTAATGTAGATGAGGAGAACGAGCCAAACGAGAGCGATTGTCATCAGGACAATGGCCACCTGAAAGGGGTTAAATCTTCAAGGGATGTCGAAAGCGTTAGGCTGAATCAATTTGTTCGATGGAACGAAGCGAGGACAAACATCAGGATGGATGATGGACTGGCCAACGAACTGACTTACTCACCGTGGACAAGGCCACAACGGCAGCCAGCATCGACCACGAAGTCAAGGCATTCGGCGCACTCACCACTGCCAACGGACCGCCAATGCTGCCGTTCGATAACGTCCCGTTGCTTCCATCGACAGCCGGTAACACTGCTCCAGAGACCCCTCTTTGGTAAGTGAACTGAACTTTGAACAGAACATGCCAATCAAGATAAAGAGATGCTTATTTACCAGTTATATTCTGTAAGACAGTAGCCTGTAGAACTCTGTCCAGTTCTTCGTTGGTTAGTAGGGCGAATCGCTGTGCGACTTCCCAGGCAGGTAGAACGTTTGTGCCATTTCGCACAGTAAAGATGGCACTGGCATTCCTTGGAGTATTTGGAAGACTGTTAGTCAGGAAAAGCTGTGCAATCTGTCAACAATAAGGAGGAAACAGGTCAAGAGTTGGTTACGTTAGATTGGCCGGAAGTAAGCTCACACCTGAAGGGAGGGCGACCCGGACAGAGTGGTGACGGCGGTTGAAACAGTCAAATTACTTGCGACAAGGTTGGAAACATTGAGGGGCAGTGTAGAGTTTTGTATCAAGCTGTTGTAACGGGACTGTCCCAGACGGTAAAGTTGCAGAAGGCGCTCTTCCAGACTGTGCAGTAGTTGAATGTCCGTAATTGCAGGTTCCCCATTCGGCAAACTCAGTACTAAGGTTGAATTAATTTGGCTGATTATTATGACAAACTCACAGTTGATTTGGTAAAGGGGTGAATTGGGCGCTGCCTACGTGTGCTAAGGAAAATGGGAACAGGTAGAGTGGTGGTGTTGTGTACATTTGGCTGGCTTTCCGTTCTACTTGGCGTTGTTGTGGTAGCACCAAAACGTGAAAGTGGGTCGAATCGAGGCGTTGATCGTGTCGTTTGGAAGGGACTCCCGGCGGCAGCGTAAACAATGGTTGGCGGCATCCGGCCGTCTTCTATGGTGGCACTGCTAGGCGTTGATGCTGAAGATGGCGTCGTCCTGGTCGTTGTAGAAGTGGGTTTTCTGGTGCTGCTGACACTTGTTGGGCTTGTGGAGGATGTTGTAAAGGTTGGAGAGGTGGAATATGTGATCGAGGTTGATCTTGTAGTGAGGCGGGATGTTTGAAGACTGGGGCTGGCGGCTAGTGTGGTGAGAGTGGAAGGAAAGAGGACGGAGAACCAGGAAGGGCGAGTGACCGCGGACTGGTCAAGGGACCAGTTGAGGTGGACGGGATAGCGGACCGCTTCCGTTGTTTGCCCATCGTATTGTATGATGTCTTCCACATCGCGCTTACGCACCTCCACTGTAACAAATGTTTCCATTAAGCGCTTTCTGACGTTTTTTGAAATGCAGGAGCCATTACTATATAATTATTATGCCCAACGTACTTGTGCTTTGAGAAACGGCGAGAGATATCATGTTGAACAAACGAAGCAATCCGACGAGGGCAAAAGAGGGGCAGAAATTCGGCCACATTCTGTCGGAATGGCAAGGCTATTATTCCCATCGAACAAAGTCCAAATAACCAACATGGCTCATGCTATTTGTCAGAAAATCAGTCCTCCGCTGTATGCTCTTAATGACAGTATTCTTTTCTCGTTGTAGATTCTACGCCAAGCTGGCGATCTTGGGAAGAGAGTGGTAAAATTGGAAGTGGAGGCCAGTGTAGAGTGAGGGAAATATGTAAGTCGATGGGCACTTGTAATCACGGAAAGAGAGATGTGTGCCAACCTGCTTGCTCATGCACCTTTACGGTAGGGCAATATGGACACAACAGCTCATCTCATCCCGTCCCGAAAGAGGGAGACTATCGAATGAGTCAATGCTCCGATGCGTCATGCTGGACAGCGAAGGGATCGTAAGAGCAGGGTAAACGGTCGCAAGGGCCTCACTTGCTTGACGTCCATCAGCGTAGCCGATCGATGCTGGCCTGATTCCTCGATGGCAAAAAGGTGTTTGGGATGTGTCTGTAACCCGTAAGACTCTTCCCTCCTCCCCAACCGATCATGCTAGCTTTGATCCTGGATGCAAGGCCGCTTTTGTACAAGGTGGAGACTGAAAGGTAAGCTGGGACGGGGCAGCGTGTTGCGCACAATGCAAGGCTGTGATTTGCCTACATCCACTCATAATATTGATTTGCCATCTATCCAATGTGGCCATAAAGCAAGGGACCACGTCGGGTAAACCGGTAAGTAATTCCCCTTTGATCGACCCAATAACCTACCTCCTGCTATGCATACCATTTGCAGGTGCTTATAGGCTACCGCTATGTACCGATACCTGGTCAAGTTGTCGGCAGAGGTCGCTGCATGTCATAGTGCCCGCTCACTGCCTTCACATGTACGAGACAGCTTCGTTTTCCATGGCGTTATTGCCTTTATTTTCTACTTGTAAAGGTGTGAAATTACTTTGCCTGCATTGAAGGTGCCATGGACCACAGGTGGAAATTAGCGCGGGAAAAGTACTCCGAAGACGAACTTGAAACAAAGCAAATCTCTAGCGGACACTCTGCAGTCGTCGACTACAAAATAACGTAAGTTAAGTCACGATGACACCATAACGCGCTACAGGAAAAACGAGGAATAAGTTTGCTCCAAGAGCACAAGGGGAAATACGACTTTGGAAATATACGGCCTTGGAAATTCACAATTAACGAGGGGATTTTTCCAATCCGCCGCCTCTGATCCTCAAACCGACATCACAGGTGGATAGAGAAGAGTTTTCTCTATAGTCTGAACCGGAAACCTGGTCATATTTCCGTTCCTGGAATAAACTGCAGGAACCGGAAGTTACGTCAAAATTCCAACACAGGTGGCGCTACAAGTTAACCTGTTACTTCCGTCCTCGTAAAGATATCTAGTGGAAAATTCGAAAAAACATTAAGGCAGGTAGATGGTACAGAAATGATGAACATCATAGAAATGGTGAAAACAGAGGCGACCTTTGCACCACCCACAGACCAGAAGGACAGTATTCTTACAGTTATTATGAATGCAGCGGCCATTCAGCTTCTTGAACATGAAGCTTGAGGGGTTCACATACTGTACCCGTTCATCCGTATATCCCGACTTGAACCAGGCACGTACAATTAGGTTCTCGAATCTGGGTGACTGAAGCTGCTGATACAGTAAGGAATGAAGTTTTAGGATTACGTCCCTATGATGGACATGTACAGGAATATCATTAACAAACACGAAATTTGAGATCTTTTTGAAACATCCCTTGTACATCCGGAAGCAAAGAACATCCAACGGCTGGATACTACCAGTCACTTTGGGAGGTATGGTGATCATCTCGTACTGCAGCTCTTCGGGCTTGAGTTCGATAACAGCGTCCTGATCGGTGAACGTCTTCCAGGAGTCAGCCAGAAGGATACAGCGGTCTTCCATATGCGGAAACAACACTTTTTCGGACCATTCCAGGTAGAGCTTCTTCGTCATTTTTCCCGATGTCGACGCAGTGATGTACAGGTTATCAGCTTTGAATATCGTTTTCGACACGATTGGGCCAAAGACTCCTTTTTCTTCTTTCAGGGTGATGAACAAAATAGGATGAAACTTTCGTGTGCCGGGAGAGATTGTCATCATGACAGTATAGGAATGAGTCATGGAATTTTCGGACTGGGTTATAGCCTCGACGTGTTTCACGCCTTTCTGCTCCAAAGTTCCCCCGGGCCTCATCTCATATTCAAATCCCGACTGATCCGTGTTCCAAAGACAGTCCAATCCGTGCTCCGCTATTCTGGATCTGACCAGCGCAACACACTCTTCTGCACTTTGCTTGACTTGGGAAGCTGCTTCGAGGGACTTCTTTGTGACGAACTTCGTTATCTTTCGATCAACTATTCCGTAGTACCTGCCAAAATAGCATAAATGTCATCGGAACACTGCCAGCAAATTGGAAAAGGTCGTTTTTTTCAAGTGGCGCCGCTGTCACTTATTGAGTACGGTAACGTGCGCTACTTGAACTGACGATTCAGGTGAAATCGTTTGCCGACGTTCAAATACAGAAGATTTGCCTTCGTTAAATCGATAAGTAAATTCTTGCACGATATCAATTACCGTTTGAATTTTGACACCCAGTACGGCGAAGCGGTGAAACCAGGTAGATCCACATCATTATTCGCGGTTATCGCCCATCGTTGAAGATCCAAATCCTTGACCACTTGTCTCTTCTGCTTGGCCATGAAGTACTGCTTTGCTGTCTCCAAGCGAATGACTTTCAATTTGTCGAATCGAGATCCGCCTTCAGCTAGCTGTTTCTTCCAGTCTCTTAGCTGTCGTTCGTCCCGAACTTTTGTGAAATGGTTTCGGACTGAAGACAAGCTCCGCCGTTTCTTTGCTGTAGCGTTACACCAGTAATCAACAGCACGTTTCTTGTAGTCGAGATTGACAGCTTGGCTTGACGGAACTCTTGGATCTGGGAGTCGCGGAACAAATATTTCGTGGGACGAAGGTTCAGTGTTACTTGTAACGGGCTCGTTCAAGCGATCATCTTCGAAGAAATAACGTTCGGCGCTACCGCTCAACAGGTTAGCATCACCCGCCGTCTTTTCAAAGTCGTCGAACGTTAGCCCGTCGAGCTGTAGGTCCCCCTGCAAGTCCTCTTCAACCTCCAGCACAGGACTGTCGCTTCGAGCAATTTTGATGTCAATAAGATCTAGAATATTCCAACAATCCGGTGAAACAAAACCTCTTACTTCTGCACTGAACCTTCGGAAAAATACCTACCTTTGATAAGGTCTTTCAGCTGCTTGTCCGCTTCACTTGGCGCATCGTCCGGTTGATACCGGAGTTTGTATTCCTCTCCCAGGAGCTTTAGCACGTTCAAGGGATTGATGGAGTACATCGCAGTGTTGTGGGAAGATTATGGAGGAGAGAATCAACAAAAGATGCGTCATGCGACAGCGACAAGCTCATATGATGGAAGGAACAATCAATTTTGGCCAATCAACTATGAGTCAATCAAACTTATTGATTGTGCCTCGGTCAATGTACAGTACCGCCCTAATTTTGACGTAACTTCCGGTTCCTGCAGTTTATTCCAGGAACGGAAACATGACCAGGTTTCCGGATCAGACTATAGAGAAAACTCTTCTCTATCCAACTGTGATGTCGGTTTGAGGATCAGAGGCGGCGGATTGGAAAAATCACCTCGTAAGCTGCAACGGTTGACGAAAACAATACAGGGAGGCACATTGATGCAAATGGGGGGGAACAGTGCTGCTTTGGCTCTCTGTAGTACTTCCACCGCACAACAAGTGTTGTGCAGCATGGTGTTGAGCACTGACAGGACAAGGTTGCGCCGTCGGTTTAGGTTCTCTTGAAACAATCTATCCCAATGCCGTCGTTATCACATTCTCGCACGAGATTCCCTGTACGTCAAAAGGTTTTCTTGCATGAGGTTCTTTGGGTGATGTGTCGCTACTGTACACAACGTTGATAGTTACCGCTAGGAAAGACAGTTGCTTTGCATCGGCCATTATGCCGTCGTCCGGGTTTTCCACTAGCTCCCACCCAGCAATCAATCTTTACGGCAGCGAGTCGCGGGTTCCTCCTGACTTTGTCGTGCTGGCCCTTGAGATTTCTTTGCCAGGGTTTTCCCAAGCTGGCGGAGCCTCGATCGTTGAATACTGGGCCAAAAGAGGTCGTTACAGTCATCAGCCAAGCTATGGCAGGACCTCAACCACTTTCCTTCGTTGACACACCTCAAGCTGGCGTCGTTCTGCTGGTCGAGATTGTACCTTTGGGATCAGACTTCAGCCTTCAAATTTGACGCCAGCAATGTGATTACATAATGCAGGATGAATTAAACAGCTTTCGGAACTGACTGTTGCGGCCAGTGATGTAGATTGATTGGACCAGATCAAACACATGTGCTATGGAAGTTGAAGATCCAAAGGTATCTTCGGCGCTGCCGCTGGATGTCTTGTCACGTGGAGAGGTCACACATCTATCGCACTGTAGCTCTGTGGGCGTGATACAGCTGGCAGGCACAGCAAGAGCTGCCAGCAGATGACCAAAGTTCGTAATACGCCCAAATCATGCAAAGTCTTGAACAAGATCATCGAACTACAAGTCTACCGTGCCTCAGTGGGTTCCAGTCGCTAACACGCCGCATAGAATTTAATGGACCTTCACAGGCAGGAAGAAAGGAAGCTGAGGATTCTTGCTCGTCTATTTACACGTTTACAACTAGGCTTGCCATATTCTAATTCGGGTGATTTTCCGCAGTACCGTCGATGCTGCTATATTCGTTTGTGGTTTAATTCTTTCTGTCGAAGTCAGTGGGGAATGGCGTGCTTGAAATGGGCTCTTTTGAGGAATGATGCGTATATGGGAGATAGCGACAGACGCCTTTTTCTTCGAGATTACCGATCTACTCCAAACTGTGCATGTGGGAAAGTGGTGGATAGTCTTTTGCAAAATAGTCAACGTCCAGCCTGTGTTGCCCTGTTTGTTTTAGGTGTTGGCATTTCTCAAAGTTCAACATTTACGTCTTAGGGTGGACAGTAGTGTTTGATTAGCACTGAGCATTCCTTTCAGCGTCAAATTCTTCAGCTACTTGACTGTAGAATAAGTGGCTTAGGCCGACTACGAAAAAGTGCTGGATATCACTTACAAAACAAATGAACGAGCGAGATGTTTGAACCTCGAAAAGGACAGAGGCTTGATGAGCCTCGCTGGGGTGTGCATGCGCACGGAAGGCGGCTCATCAGAGAGAGCAGAGAGACAGTAGCTTGTGTTTGTGCTGACATCTTTGCCCAATTAAGACGGTGTCCCTTTACATCACCTATTATCCATCGACATGTGACGGACGAATAGAGCTGAATAGAAGGTGCAGTGTTGCTCGCAGAGGTCATCCGCGCATCAGCAATTTCTTTTAACAAACCACGAACCGCAATGGGCGCTGAATTCCCTCTTGTCTTTTCCATGGCCTTTGTGCAAAGGCAGCTCGCCTTGACGGCCACCATTCACATATTGCATCATTGGACGCATCTTCGCTTACCTTCTTTACCTACCCGACCATTTTCCGCCACTTGTATAGTCATTGACAGTAAGGGTTCCACAAAAGGTATTCAACGCTCTGAAGAGAAATGTGTCGAACAGCGCGTTTACAGGGAAGGGGATTATCGAAGATAGGAACTTTGCCTATTTGTAAATGGGTATATTCCGTGGTAGTCTAAGGAACGCCAAGTATATGAGCGTTGGACGGCAGAGGGACAAGTAGGATCGTCTTTCACCGACGATGCACGTCTTTTTCTTCAGTAGGCCCTAGACTGTATTATGGGCAGAAGAGTAAAGTCAAATAATTGGCCAGTGCAAAGATGCCACCACAACGTCTAGTCTAACTTTGCGCTTAAACCTTCCTTGCTTGAATTCCGTCCATCGATCGATCGATGGATGGTCATTCGATCGCCATCGATCGATCGGCCGGAGCGGATGATCGCCTTTACAGACTACAGGGTGGACCAATGGTCGACATTTCCTCATAGCTACAGAAATGATCTGCTTTCTTAGCTTTTATCCACACAATGAGCACAGCGCCAAGCCCAACAAAGATGAGGCAGCTCCGCTTTTACAGTTAAGCCGCCAGGAATTTCCAACTTGTCACAAGTATTTCCCTTCTCAGCCACTAAAGCCCAGTAGCAGTAGGCAATGTTGACTTTTTCGATTTTTAATCCTTTCAAATCTGTTCAGCAAAGTCTCACCAGCATGCTGTCGCTCACTGCAGCGTGGTAAAGATGGTGCTATGTTCTGTACACGCACGACGAGATATTACGGGCCAGTAAAAATTACGGACCAGGCCTTTTCGCTACGGCGGCACGGGCAGGTGATTCTTGCTTCAAGTAAAAACCACATCGAAGGCTCACTGCTGTACGTGCCTGCTGGATATTGGGCCGAGAAGCTAAAGCTTGTCATATTAATCAGGCCGAGCGAAGCGAGGCCCTTTTAAGTCTGTCGAGATTTCAATGGACGATCAGATTCTTCGAGCTTTCAGATATCGCAAACACAGTACTGAAAAAAGACACGCCACTTGATTGGGGTGATTAAAAATTTTACTGCGGAACCGTACTGTGAGTCACAAGTTACGACTTACGATGGCAGTACATGTAACTAGCCTAATTATTGGCCTGTTATCAATTATTGGCCACCCGTTTATTTCGACGATCAGTGAGTGACTCGATTGAATCGACTGAAGATCATCCACATAGCTTATGAACATGGCAAGCTGGCAAATTCTCCCGTGATACAAGAGAAAGTTGCCGAGGAAAAACGATTACTTGCATTGCAGTAACGCAGTAAAAGTGCTCGCTCTACAATGGTTTTCCTCCTTTGCTCGGCCTTTCCAGTGGTCAGAACCACTAGCTAGTGTTATAGCAGTCAGATCTCCATTATACCTTCAACAGTTCAAACTATTCCAAGGCTTCTCCGGCCTCCGGGAGAAAGTCGACAGCAGCATAGAAGCGTAAGAGTAAAACAGCTGATCAGCTGATGGACACTGTCCATGACAATTTTCGACGGTTGAATTTTACTACGCAACGTCATTTGTGCGATCTCTGTTTCTGACTTCCATACAAATTGTAAAATTGCCGTTTTTTCCGCCTGGCCCGTAATATCTCGTCGTGGGTGTACTGATATCGATGCTCGTGACGGACTAGCTTCATTTTTGGTTTGCAAAGTTTTCTACTTAGGGCAAAGCATCAGTTAAGGGGCATGCATATATAAACGGACCTGTCTGGTACCTTACCCCGTTAATATGATGGCTGCAGGATTGCTTCTGCTTAATTCTTCCTTCTTGCCTATAGCTGGCATGTTTTTGAGCAGTACAATTTTCCCTTGAGTGGCCGACTATTGCAATGAAGGATTTTCGAAACCTCTGAAATTTAAGGAATGGCGGCAGAATGTCGGTTATGTTGAGTTAGTGAATCGGAAGGTGAAAACATGGTATCAAGGGTGTCTAGTTTTGCAGTGGGGAGAAAATGGGCGCACTTGAAAGACCATTGTGCTGGGTAAATGGAGGAAAGGTGATGCTATGTAGTTGAAAGTGCCGCACACTTGTCTCTTCTTGCATATGCTTAACCCAAGCGCCGCTAAAAGACTTCATTGGCTATACCTTGTCCTTACCAACATTTGCCGCATTGAAATGTCCTAGACGGAACTCTTCAACCCCAACTTCCATCTTCTCTCCTGCTTCACCCTCAAGTGCTGACTTATGCTCATGTTTTAGAATCATCAAGTGCCGCTAAACATCTATCCCCCTCCCCTCTTTCTCCCTCTTTCGCTTTCGCTTGCCATAACCCAGGCATCAATTGCAAAAGCTAGGCAACTTTCGCAAGACTCTCTAAAGTATCATGTTGGCCCACCTCTAAGAAAGCATAGTTTGTTGCCAAAGAACCGGCTGACTGTGTCAAAGTGATTTGGGAGGTTGTGCATCAGGGTCCGCAGGGTTCATCAGCCCAAGAAAATTAGAAGGAAGGGAGGCAGATTAGGTAAGGCAGACTAATGGATACAAGGGCCAGAAGGCAGATCAAGTTGCGCAGCTCAATTAACGGCCAAGGGGTAAAGTCAATGTATCAAGGTATGGAGTTGGGCTTGCTTCCGAAGGCCAAATGGACAGAAGGTGGTCGCACGAATGTCCAAAAGACGAGTGCAACGTCAAGTGGCCATCCGTCTCAAGATTTATCCATTCAAACCCCTTGTCGTTAACCTTGTTGCTCATCGTAACTTACGATAACTTATTACTCCAGCCAGAAACCGCGGCCTTTTGTTATTGCACAAGTTGAAAGATATAGCCGGTAGGTGCGCCGATACTTGCTCCTTCATCTGACGTTGGACAGTGGAAATGCTAAGCAGAGAAAACACAATGGCACTGTTTGCCGGTTGAAGAAGAAGATGTTTGTGCTCTCGGTAGGGTCTGTATGTACTTGACAAACGGCGGTGACCAAATAGCCGTTGATTATTTGCGCATTGTGAGACGTTTGAGGTCGCTGTATTGCTCAATCAACGGCACAAAGGCTATTTGTGACTGAAGATCGACAGCGGCTCCCTGGGTCTTGCAAAAGATGATTGATCTTAATATAGCAGATGAACGACCTTCCACACCTACTATACACCATATTATACCTTTAAAGTTTCAACTACTGTAGTATGACAACTTGCCGTCGTAAACCATGTCTTTGTTGGTGAAGAGCGTATATGGGTCCGTGTAGCGACTAGTGTCTAAGCACATATCGATTGGGCGGACGAATGTCATGTATCAATATATGGGAAATGAGGAGTCATATTACATTGAGAGCCAATGATGTGGCGGCATTGTTTCATGTCTTAGGGCAGAAATGTGCTAATGACTTTTGATTTGATAACCTGATAGAGGCTGATGGAAGGCAGTTGCGCCCAAATATCCAATGTCACAGATATTGCGCCTCCCTAATTTGTCAGGCGACACTGACAGTTCCCACCAAAGGCCCCCCAACCTTCTATTCCTCCCAAAGGGGCCGTCCAATAACTACGCTGAATATTCACATATTGGTATACAGGATTTGAAGGGGAAAGTACAGTAAGAAAGATAGATGCAAGGCTGATTTATTCGGGATACAAAAAACAGCGAAAGTGTCTTCACTGGGACCTTAAGGAAAGTGGTCGTCCGATGTAGCAGCGTTGAGCGTGTAGCGCCTATGTTGGATGGGTAATGAGGCGAGGCATATTGAGGGAAATATGAGCAAGTTACACATCCGTTGGTATGTGCAGATTTGAGATGGTTCTTGTCTGTTTGTCCAAGGATACATGCTGGCGGTCTCTTTGTCTGACTGCGGCCTGCATGTAAGATATCTTCTCCTACTTCTGTCCTCTTCTTTTATGAGAAGACGATGGTGGCCGTTACACTTTTAAAACTGCCCTGGTGCCATATAAGCCCTTTAGCTGATGGAGATTTGACGGCTCCCACGTCGCCATATTTGACATTTCCCTCACATATGACCGCGCTCTCATTTTCTTTTACTCTTTTGATATGATTTGATCGAACGCGCAGCTTCTGCATGTCTATCGATCGTCAAACAAATCAACATTGACCCCAACTGATCGTTTCCTACAAAGGACCATGCCTTTTCGGCCAGTCTTTCGTTGTGCCAGCTCGCAGCACCTCAAGTTTGCGGAAGCAGCTGGGTTTTATCTGGACATATATGAAGGAACTGTCCTGACAAAGGTCATCGACCAACCCAAAACACTGCAATATCCAACACAGCACGGCGCAAAGTTGTGAACGGGTTGATTGCAGAGACTATAGAGTATACACAGTAGAAGACAAATACTGACGATGGACGAACTGGGCTGTAATCAAAGGCAGCAGAGATGTACGTCGTACGTTGAGCGGGTGGACATTTTAAAGAGTGGAAGAGATTAGGAGTCGACGTATGGAAAGTGTTCTCGTTGTTGCACATGCAAATGAGCTAGCTGGCAGCCAACTGTACAGGGGTCTTTTTTAAGCTTGAACACTTCCAGCTACATGTCCGTCCCCTGCCGATCGAGCGATGGCACGCTACACTTGCTTAAGCTGCCTTCAACAAGGCACGACCAAAAGCCAAGCGATGCTTGTCGTTATTACTAAAACATTCTGCCTAGATGATGGCTGCTTAGCTTCGCTTCGGCCCAAGTTAGTCGGTGCATAGCCTAGCCAACGCTCCATGGTGTTTTCGTGACGTTTAATTTGTCCTCAACAAACCGCATCATCTTGAATAATAATCCCCTGATTACTTCATCCTTCTCTCTCTCTGCTCTGCTCTGTCCCTTCTTTATCAAACATCCCAACTTATCCCTTCACATCCTTGTTGCCTGACTTGTCTCTATGCACTCTTTGATCATGGCGTAACGCTGACGGAGGGGGATAAGAGACACAAGACCCAGCAGCAACAAGTACCCGACCTGTGGCTGCAGCAATTACCCATCTTCTATTAAGAAGGTCGCGCGTACCTTTTGTTGCCTTGATGGTTGTTGAAGCCTCTGCCATTTCCGACCTGGATTCATACCTGACCTCTGATATGGGTAAACTCTTTTCCGGCAAAATTTTTTTTCATGTAATAAAGGAGGAAAACAGTATTTTTACAATTAAGTGAGCTACTCCTCACAAGTTAGGTATAGTTAGAGAGGAAAAGGTCATGGTGATCGATCATGCTTTTTGGCTGTTGATGCTGGCTGTAACTGGCCAATGGCAACCTTATTTTGGATTAAACCATCTTACACGTGATGGAGTAAACGTTTTCCATCAAAATGGTCGAGTTGCTTTGCGCAGGTAATATAGTGAGGCACAAGTCAAAATAAAGAGATGGGACTTGTTTTCCGCGGTTGATCAGGAGCTTGAGCTAATGGTGTATTTTGTGTGCTAATTTGTATACAGTACGTAAGCAGTGTGGAGGAATTGGGTGTTAGCGGGCGGTCGTTAGTATCCATTAGGTGTGATGGCAGTCGGGACCTTCTCCGCCTCCGCAATATGTAACTGCCTGATTTTTCAGTTCAGGCATGCGCTGGCCACTGCTTTTTTGACATTTGGCTCAAACTGTTGCTTTCACTGGGCTTGTTGTCGTGGTGGTTACTTCCCTGTCAAGAGATGATGACACTCCAACGGCAGCCCATCTCTTGACAGCCTTCGTTATAGCTAGGCCGACCATCGTGATCAGACAGGCTATAAAAATTGCTGAGCCGCCACTGTAAACTCTAACTAAATACACACAAGCACTTATATTCGCCCCATACTTAATAACCATGCACCCGCAACCATAACATGCACCACTTTCGCCTTTCCTCCTCGCTCGCTGAAACAACAGAAAACCCCCCAAAATGACATATCGGTCCTAGATATGAGCAACGCTGGAGTACAAGTACCTTTTTGATGCAGGCTAGAGAGATATTTGAGCAAGCCGCATTTTCAAACCAATTATAATGGAAAAACGTGAAGCGAACTAATGGCTTTAGAAAAGAGATTAAGGGATTAATAAGACAGGTAAGATGGGTTCATTCTGTTGGGTGACACGAACTTTCTTCGAGGGCTGTTCCCCTGTCGCTGAAAAGGTCAATGTTTCCATATGTTGAATGTGGGTCTGTTGTTGCTGTTGATTAGATTCGTCGTTGAGCGGTGCCTTCGGTGAGACGAACCAGCTGGGCGGTGTCTTCGTCAACGGCCGGCCGCTACCGGGGCAGGTTCGGCAGCGCATCATCGAAATGTCCATGATGGGAGTGCGTCCCTGCGACATTAGCCGGCAGTTGCGCGTCTCCCACGGTTGTGTCAGCAAGATCTTGGCCCGCTACAACGAGACGGGCTCCATCATGCCGGGGGCCATTGGCGGCAGCAAACCCCGCGTCACCACACCCAAGGTCGTCCAGCACATTCGCGAGCTGAAGCAACGCGATCCCGGCATCTTTGCCTGGGAGATTCGCGATCGTCTAACCAGCGACGGCATCTGCGACAAGTACACCGTCCCCTCCGTCAGCAGTATTAGCCGCATCTTGCGCAACAAAATTGGCGCATTACCCACCGCTCTTCTCCCCATCAATGCACCTGACTTGCAAATGCACTCCTCCTACAACAGCGCTTCCACCCCCAACCATGGCAGCGCTGCCCGAAACCACCATCATTCGCTACAATCAGGTGTGTCTATCTGTCTCGCACTCGCACTACCTCCAAAACAACCTTTCCTCAGGTGGCGCACGTCTTCAGTAAATAACACTGGCACAGTGCGCCACTTGTCAAAACAATCTGGACAAGACTGCTCTTGACAGTGACGCATGCATCCAGCCATCTGCACCGGGAGCGTGCGCCACGTGGCGAAAGACTCTAGTTGAGTTTATTGGCCGAGCTTTTCGTTGAAGGCGCTGGTGGAAAACATTCTTGTCGTATAATGTTTTCTGGGATTCATTTTTTTGTCGGGTCATCAGGAGAAACAGTGAGGAAGGATTTCTCTTTGTAGGATCGCAGCGGGGCACGATGAACGGAGAGTGTGGTTCTACGTCGTACCCTTCCAACAACAACAACGAGATGACGTCGGATGAGTGTAACCAGCTGTACTCGGCTTCCCTGTACCAAGCTGCTGCCTATTCGGCTGCTGCAGCCGCCGCCATCACCGCTCACCAGCTGCAGCACAACACAGCCTCGACAGCGGTCATACCGCACTTTAGCGAGCAGGCCACACGCACCAACTGGTCCAACGGGGTGCAGAGTAGTAACCTGGACAGTCTGGTATTTCCCTTCCATTCCAGCGCTAACCTGATGATGGCTCCACACCAGCCCACCTCCCTACCCTCTCACTCTAACAAAGCCTTCCGTCCCATTCCTTCGCCCACCCACTTTTCACCTTATCCCCTGCATAATCCCACCAGCAAGACCACCGCTTTCCTCAATCCGCCACTGCTGGACTGTGCCAGCAACTCTCATCGCCCTAATCTGGCCTTTCAACAGCAGCAACACCAACGAGCAGCACAGCATGACCAACAAGACTGCCAGCCGGATACCGACTCCAAAGCCCTCTTGTCCGCATAGCTCCATCTTCTATCCGTAGATTGACTTCTTTTACAGACCGCAAACTCTAACCAACTGAAAAGCCCTAAATCCGTCAAGACATTCTATCTCGTATGTTTTGTGTAGTCAATCTTTCAATGGCCTTGTAACGGTGTACGCCAACGCCGGTAATAAATGACTTTGTAGACACGCGTTGTTTAGGGATCGGGGTTGGCCAACTGTGTTCCTCGTCGCGCATCTGCCAAGAGTGCATTTGCCTTCTGCCGGCCTTCTGGCCGAACAACAAAGGTCTGTCTAAGCTGAATTCCCTTTCTTTTTTCTCCCAGTATTTTAGGAGCGCCGAAAGCTGGAGCTCGTCGGGGATATGGCAATGGATAAACGGCGTCGTCGTGCTAGTGTCGTAGAAATTGAAGTTTAACTTGTTCGATTGGAGCTTTGTCGAACCTTGTCCATTCGTTCGGCCTTTGACGTTTAGCTCACCAGAACGGCCAAACACGATAATACTTATGGGTTGGTTAAGACCTCACAGCAGCTTTACGTCATCGGGGAGCACCTCTCCGAGTCTCCGTCCTTTCGCGTGCGCCCGACTGTAGCTTCCGTACTTTTGCTGTCAGGTAGATACTGGACCGAACTAGAAGATGATTAGCTTTCCTCTGCCCCGTAGGCAAAATTGACCTGATTGTCGTTGGTTCGACAGAAGCAGAAGCGGCATATTAACCGAGCCAACGGGTGGCAGTTTACGCTTGGTCATGTGAGTGTCTTCCCGTAAAACAGTAGCCGATTTAGCTGGACCATTGGCTTTCCTGGAGATAATTATTCTTTTCTTTGTCTGTGGCCATATCTCTTCGACAAGAGACCAGCATCGGCGCCAGATAACGTTTTACAGGCTGTGCCTTTTGTTGTCGCTTCCGGCATGGCTTTTAGCCATACGGACTACTCAACCAGCAGTCGTCTTCAATGCATTACATTGACGTTAGGCGGTGAGGCTTGCAATAAAAATAAAAATGGTAAAACGATTGCTCTGTAACACGTCATAGGTGGTCTGACGAGAGGGAGAGAGAGAGAAAAAAAGAAAGAAAGAAAGAAAGAAAGAAGTTCCCTGGCAGTACAAGAGCCAATTCGGAAAAGTCTTACTTTACAATAGAATCCCGCAATGAAATCCTGCAAAAGTCTACTACTTTTCGAAAGTCCAAGGAGTATGAATATATACAGCAATAAAAGAGTCGAGACGAGCGCAAAAGAGTGGTGTAAATCTGGAAAAGATCAAACTAGTGCTGGGGTGCTCCCGCCAGAAGATAGTTCTTGAGTAGTGGTTCTGGAGGCTGTTCAACACCGAATTTCTCAATGTGTTTATCCAGCCATAGAAGTAGAATAGCCAAGAAGGCGCAATCCATCTTGTCAAAGCACTTCTTGGACAGACTAACCCCAAAGCCTTCGGGGAACTCTAGTGTCGTCTCTGCCATGGTCAGTTCGCTGAGCACATCGTCCCGCCGACTTTGCCTACAAACAGACAAAAATTGCAATACAAATATTAAGTTGTAACAGAACTGCAGGCTTTGTGCTTTGCGCTAAAAGCCGAGACTCACGTTGCAAAATGATCATAGATATTTTCGACAGTTCGTCGAAGCTTTGGAGGAAGCTTGTTGATGGTGGCCAGCAGCCAAGCTAGCTGTTCTTCACCATACCGCCACAGGTTACCTCTCTCATCCAGCTTGCAAGCTAGCCACAACTGTGGAGAGCCATCGTACTCCAGAGCGAAAGGACCCGCATAGTCTTGCGCTGTCAGAACAAAGCGCGCCACTTCGACAACCCACTGGTACCATGCGCACTTGTTTTCTTCCTCCCTCAACAGGTCGCACAAGTCCTTTTGCTCGACATCACCCTTTTCGTTCCCGTAGGAAAAGTTACCTGAGAACGATCCACTCCTGTACAAACCTAGAGCGCTGCTCCAAAAGAACGAAAATGCCTGCTTACCCAATGGTAGGCTAGCCAGAGCAAAATCACACTTGGTGAAGGTAATAGAGCGCACATAAGACGTGGGCTCTACCAACAACCGCTCTGCTTCATAGATTGTCCACGGTATCAATTGGCTGCCATTGTACACTGTCACTCTTGAAAACTTGGATACGAAGACTTCATTGAACTTGGAAAAAGGCCAGGGCATCTGTTGGACGTGGAGCTGCACCAAATGGTTCTTCTTGGGGATGCGGGCCAGTATGCCCTCCAACAGGGCTGGGTTCTTCTCCGTCTTTTCCCCAAACCTCCGCCAGTAATTCGGTGAGAAGCCGGCATGATCGAAGCCAACTACTCCCTGGTTGGCCATTTGTGCTGACTCGTTCAGCTCCTTCCATTTCTGCGATACCCTGCACACGCCAAAGGATTAGTCCCAAACTCACATGCTCCATCACAGCTGCGCATGGTGTCACACGTCGTGCTAGACTAAGTACAGCGTGTCATGACGAAACGCGCCACTTAGAACGGAAAAGGCAAAGTACCCTCTGCTGACCTGCGGAATCTCTGGCTGTGCCTGACATCAAACTCCTGCAATGAGAAGCCACTTAGAACGGAAAAGCCAAAGTAACGTCTACTGACCTGGTACACGGCAATGAGAAGAGTGTCGGGAAGCTCCGTCAGCTGTAGGTTGCTCCTAAAGTTCAGGAAGACATTGTTCTCGTCGACGCCGTCCACGGGCAGAGAAGTAAAGCCATTGGCTCCATCCATGTGGCTGTCGATCCGACGCTTCTTCATCAGTGGCAAATTCATGTCCTGTGGTTCGCTTCCATTTGACCGAGTCATGTCTAACGCAGAAAGGTCCTGCACAATGTCGGTAAGATTGTTTATCATGGCAGAGGAATGCAGGGCTCAGAGACAGCGCTGACAATGCAACGCTAATGATGAATGCCTAATGGCGATGCTTGAAGGCTATATCTCATATTTGTATTTTTTTGTTGTCATACCATTCAGGTCCGTGCTGGTGCGCAGCGTTTGACTTACTCGTACTTTTGTGTGCTCGGAGATTCCGCCTGTCGGACCAAGGACGTGGTGTGTAGAGATCATTGGTGTTTGTGGCCCGGACAGAGGGAACGCTTTTACGGCACATCCTTCAGAGTCTGTGTGCCAGATGTACGTACCACGAGTGGAGTACGTTATAGGCTACCTATAGCCACTTTTAATACTTCAAAACGCCGCCGTGCCCGCCGCAAGTGCATGTATATGGTCCGTATCAAACGAGTGTTGTACGACGGGGTACGTTTCTGCGCCAGCAAGCACGGCGCACAGACAACGTTGCCCACAATTTAGGCAAGTTGCACTGAGGGAAAATCCCGGAAGAGCTTGCCAGAGTGCTATGTGAGTCAACAGTTTGCTTCAGTATGGGAAGCTCTTCCGGGCACCAGTCCATAGACTGCGAGCATGTACTGTATCAGTCAGAGCGATCAAACGATCGCATGCGAGCCTTTTTCGTTACCCTACACAGGCGTCATGCGTGCTGATACGTCACGTTCTAAGCAACCAGTCAAAAAGTTAGCCTAGTAAAACCGGCTGTAACTGGTTGGGCTGCGCTGGGAATTGTGAAGCCGTTCCATGGTTGGCGTAATTCACTGAATAAATCACCCTTCCACCGCTGGTGCGTGTTATCGGAAACAGCGATGGCCGGATGATTTACCCAGCCTAATATCAAAAATTAACTATTTGTCACGTACGGCCTGCTTTGAACCGGTCGAAAGAGGAAATTTGTCATCGGCGCGTACATTCTTTCGTCCCAAACCGGAGATCCGGTGTTCGAACCCAATTTTAGCGGATGTTTTTCTTTTATTTAACTTTTCTGTTTAATTAATTTTTCCATTTAATTTTTTCACTTGGTTCTTTTGCGTGGTTTTGATTTTACGCGCCCTCTGTTTAATTTTTAGTTTTAGTATTCATTTGTTTTTCTACTGTACTTGACTGCTTACTATTTGGCCACCGTGTTGTACAAAACCAGCAATAACAAACATATCTGTATGCTTGATTGGGTTGATTACCGGTCATGAGGTTGGCTGTATTTGATGTGGGAAGCCATTCTGTGTTTTCGGTAATTCACTGGGTAAATCATCCGGCCATCGCTGATCGGAAATCTGACTTTTGCTGCGCTCGAAAATGAAAACGCCGTCGTTCGTTTGGCATCTTTCTTCTTTCTTCTCACTGATTTTGCTCCCAATGTAGGCTTGTATTGAAGGACTGTACTATGATTCTTTATTTCATGATTGTGGGAAACGCTGAATGGATGCGTGTTAGAACGGCTCTTATCGGTTCATAAGCTTCCTGTGAGTTACTTTGCCAATTATCCGCTTGTTCTTTAGTGCGCAGGTTGACGTCATCGCTTAATTTGGGAAGTGACTGTGGTGCGGTGCTGTGCCAGTTGTCATGAACTTGTGATGTCATGCGTCGCTTTGATGGAATGAGTGTCGACCATTGTCTTGTTTTATTGGGGTCTTCTCATCTAAATGCAAATTGTGTATTTTGCAAACCTTATCGTCGATGCTGCACCCACTTATCCAAACACGTAGTGCTTTATTCGTTGTCATTGGAAAAGGAGAAGGATGTTGTGTGTTTTAAAGATGGATGGAGGCGATATTTGCGTCTAGACTAGGCGCATCGATCTCTCTATACGAGGAGGCATTTCTGCATTTAGCTCGTTTGTTCTCAAGACGGTTATTTGATTCCTGGAGGAACCTACAGCTGGCTTGACGCCTCCATTGACAGCCCATAACATGGCTGTTTTGTGTGATGGATAATAGTCGACACGAAGGGATGAAGATGAGCAGTCCGCAGCAAGCTTCGACGTCGTCCTTTGACCATCCCAACAACCTTCCTCCCAACACGGCTGCTCCACCGCTCCTCACTGATGACCAGCTAGCCCGACTTTCCAACCACGAAGTCATCAGCCTTTTACGGGCCAGGGAAGGGGAATGTGTTCGCTTGTTGAAAGATCGGGCGCAGTTGATGAAGGATGTCAATCGCACATTACAGGTTGGCCTAGTATATTTCATTGTTGATATTGCTTGCTGTCAATTAACCAGTATGTTTTATGTATTTATAGTTGCATTTAGCAGAAGTTCGGGGGCTTCGAGAAGTGAATCAAGCCTTGCAGAAAGACAATCAAGAGTTGCGGGATCTGAGTTGTTTTCTGGATGACGATCGGTTGAAAGCACGGAAGATTGCCAAAGAATGGCAAAAGTTTGGAAAGTACACGAGTACAGTTATGCGCCAAGAGGTGAGACGGAGGCCGTTTATGACTGGGCTTTTTGTGCAATTGTAGCAATGCAGGTGTAGATATCATAGCTGGCGGAAGTGTGCGAGAGTAGGCTGCATCGTTGGCTGCTCTTGGTCGGAGCCGAGCTGGTTAACCGGTTTTATCAGCGTGGCCGCACTTGTTCACGCTTGATTCAAGGGCTGACAAGTGGCCAGCAGGCCGACAGCGTAGATCGCCCACTACTGTCACCGCTTTCCTCAGCTCGACCACAAGCTTTTCTTGAGGCGACTTGTCCGCTTTGTCCAGCCACTTCACGTCAGCCCTTTCCGGCTTCCACAGCTCGTTCCGCCTCAGCCACACCATCACTAAACAAATCGATGACTCGCCTATCAATAACGGCAATTCATCTCTCCCCTCCCCCTCACTAATTTGTTATTGCGAGAATTCCAGCCCAGGTTCTTGAACTCTTGAGACTTTGGCACTTCTCCCGGTTTCACTTTCCAAACTGTCCGAAATGATATCTAAGGTTGAACTGTCGTTCAGATTGCCCCGCGGAAAGGCTGACATAAGAAGAAGGGTAGCTTGGGCCCTTCCGCAGGGCGTGTTGTTGAGAGCGTGTTTAGCATACTATAGCAGGCACTGAAAAATTGTAGCAGTGGGGGGTAATGGGATTACAGGGTGTTGGTTGGTGTAGGTGACTGCCTACCAGATGAAGCTGTACGAGCTGGAGCAGAAGCAGGAGGCCTTACTGCGGGAGAACATGGAGTTGAAGGAGTTGTGCCTGTATCTAGACGATAGTCGGGGCGAACCGAGGTCAGTCATGCTCCTCGTAATGCAATTACGACACTTGACTGCTTTTCAAATCTCATGCCTTACCCTGCAGGACATGCCATGTGCAGCCGCTGCCGCCCTCACAATCCCAGTCGCGGCCTCAGTCGCGCGAGAAACCAGCTCGAGGCGACCCTCCTCCCCAGACGGAGCAGCGTCGTCCCCCTGTCCCTCCGCCTTACGCCGCTGTCGTTGCTGGCGACGGAAACACTTTCTCCTCTTCCAATAAACAGCCCTTCACCCGTGGTCCACCCGACAGACCGCGCAATACCCACATAGTACGTACTGTACGTCATATATGGGTCCCGGCCAAACAAACCCGACAGGTTCTCACTCCAAGTGGCGCACTCTTCAGCCCATAACACCTAAAATGTGCGCCAATTGGGAAGACCATCTTGTCCAGTTTGTTTGCCCAGCATCTGAACCTAAACTGATTTCATCTTCTGCCGAATTACGAAAGCTTGGTATTTCATATAGGCTCAAGCCCGACAGATGTCGTCGCAAGAAATGCTAAACCCGCTGACGGCCTTGATTGACAGTGCCGATCTGGGCGCCGATGTTTCCCACGATAGCAACTCTTCCACAAATTCCTTTTCTTCCAACCTTGATTCCGTATCAAGCAATATTGACGCCCAGGTCATACACAGAGTATAGTTTTCTTCCATAGAGAGAATCTGTTGCTGCAATACAAGGCTCTGTAGAAGTTTGTGAAAGCGGCCTTTCCGGCTAGACCAGTATTTTTGAGTTTTCCAGTGACCCGTTTTGCCCCCTCTGAAAATTGGAATCTGAGCCATTTTTATTTTTTACTCTGTATGCTTTAAGCTTAGAGCCCTCTTTAACCCGCATTGTTGCCATTTTTTGCTGTCACCGGCATTACCTGCTTGATAAAGCTGGATCCCTTTGTCACACCGATGGATGTCGAGGGTTGTTCCCACTTCCCAGGCATCATTGATTTGGCCATGTAGATAACTTTGTATCTTTCTGTCACACTACTCGTCCGGAAGTAGTTTATATACCGTAGTATCATAGGGATGATCTTGCTGTAGTACTACTGTTTGATGAGTTGACTAGAGTGGGATAGAGCGCACACTTTGGTAGAAGGGGAGAAGAGGTGATACAAGGGAGATGCTGCTCAGTGCCGACTGCTGGATGCTGGTGTTGCTCCTCGAACTATCTTGTCAATTTAAGAGGGCTACCGCCCAACACACAAATTTCGTCTTTGATAAATTGGGTCAAACTCTTACTGTTGTGTCGGAGCAGGCAGTTGGAGACTGGGGAAACATCGAGGGATGGCTTCCCTCTCACGTCTGCCACCTCTGCCTTCTACAGCGTTAGTCGATCCAGCATTAGTACCAGAAGGCAGTACCACAACAGACAACGAGGCAACCATCCCTTGCAACACTTCCCTCTCACTTCGTGCCAAAACGCATTCTCTATTCTCCAACTTAATCCTTCTGACTTTCGATAATTACTTTAATAATTATTAGTAATTGATAATTTCTGCAATAATTTTACTACGAATTTTAGTCACATGCCCAGAACCGATGGCTGCACTACTGTGTACTGTATACCTATTCCCATGTGCTGGTATACGTAATACATTGGAAGCGGTTTCCGGGTCTCGTTTCACTGGTCTACTCACTTTTCCTGCTCATTTTTTCGACAGCGCACTTTTTATCTGTTCTCCTGGTACACGATAAAATCTCTGCGAGAACCGTGGCGACGCATAGTGGGAAATACAGTAGAACTCACTTTGCAATAAGCTTCTACAGTAGACGAAGCGTACTTGATGATTAGGTAAGTGAAAGCACTGGACATCACGTTTGACCTGTCACATTTGGGGCACATGAATGTTATTAGGCTGAGAAGACTGTGCGAAGAAGCGCTAAAATCTGTCCAGTCACACACATAGGTAGAGGGGCATATGCGGGTCGACAGCGGTATCAAGATGGGCGATTGGGAGGTGTGGATATGGCGCTCTCCCGCCCTGCCGTACTGGCCGCCGCAATGTAGGAGAAAAGGCACAAAACCGAATAGCAGATCTGATCCGACTGTAAAGTCAAAGAGGAAGATCAGTGTAACCTTGTAAGTTTTGCTGCCATCGAGACGTTGTCCTGCTACACTTTCTTACGCTTACCATAGGAGACTTATATTTGCGTTGTGTCACTTGTTGCGTATCAGGGTCTGCAATGACGACACAGTCGGTCAAAGGCTGCAAGTACTACCTTGCAGCTGATACGGGCGCTTACTGTATTCTTCCAGGACAAAGATGCCGCCTTTCTGTGTGAAGCATTTGCGAATATGGCTTAATTGCATGAAATACTGCAAGTGGAAGATTGAGCGGTAAGAGACGGCATGTTAAGCCTGACAATGGCAGAAGTTTGGGATGTTGTACCTTGCTGTTGGCGAAGAGGAGACCTACACCGTCCATGGTTACTTGCAGTAGGCCGCCTTCGCCTGTCCGCATATCCTGAATGGGGAAGTCTCCTCCCAGATCAGCCCCCGGCATGGGCTGTTTGCCCCGAGAGGCCGCCCTTTCCATCGATTCTTTGATACAGTGGTACAGTTCCTTACTCTGCCGCAGATGCATGACGTTGTCAGTATCAGAGATCAAAGGCAGAGGAAAAGGAAGCCATACCTTCTTGCAGTAGTACTGGTTGAGTTTGGTAGGGGCCGTTATAGGCACCAGACCATTGCTGGGCCCACTGGCTGCACTGTCCTCCAGCTCCGTCTTGTCCTGTCGATGCCACAGACACAAGACCTTGGTCTTGGGCGAGAAGGTCATGTTGATGAGGTTGTCGTAGTAGATGCGATCGGCGGCCAGCCCGTCGATACTACGTACCACCAGCCCGTCATCGCGCACCTCCATAAAGGCGATATCCCCCGAACTATCCGTCCCCATCTGCACCGTGAAGGTTTGCTTCTGCCTTTGCCGACTGATGGGCGGCTTCAGGTCAATCTCGTTGCCATTCTATAAGACAGAGCAGAGCCTCTTTCTCATCAAAGGCCGTCTGCCATCTATCATCGTACTGGCAGTTGCACTTACCAGCATGTCCAACTGTTCCAGCAACTTGTGGATTTCCGAACTGTAGGCCATGCCTAAATGACTCTTGCCCAGCAATCGCCGCACCGTCTTCCTCAAGTCGACCTTTCGTACCTATATCGATCCTAAACAAGGTGAAGAGCGCTTGCTGATGGATATAGGCAGTTAGTGCTACAAACCTGCATGGAGACCATGTATGCCACCAGGTTGTGCAGCATGGTGGCCAGTAGGCGGTCTTCGTCGTGCTCCATCCGCTTCTTGTCCGTTTCCGCTAGACTTTTGTACCTGCGGCACAACAAGGAACTTTGCCTTGCTCTCAGCTGCAGAAAGGGGCAGCTCATATTAATTACCGCTCGAGCAATTCTGATGGACCTTGGTCCATGCCGATCAAGTCTCGTTCCAGGGCCACGGCGTCAATGAAGGCATCATCCCAAAACTGCATCTGGTCAAAGACTTTACCCCTGGACTTGCCTGTAGCGGATACAAGCAAGCTTTAGTACTTATCCCTATCGCTGTATCAGTGGTAGGCAGGTAGGCAGGCAAACGTAGGTGTCGTACCGAGGAGAGATTCGAACAAGTAGACGCGATGGACCTCTTCGGTGGTTGTGCTGGCGCCACCTGGCGTGGCTCCTCCCATGGAACTAGCCGCAAAGAGCTGCCCATTACGGTAACGGTACTCTGAACTGATGCTGCTTTTCCGGCTATACGATTCCCCACCTCCATGACTGGCCTGAGGTCAAAACAATTGGGAAATGACACGTCAAATAAGCCTGGAATGAGGATAGGACGCGAAACAAGTCCATGCAGGTAAGTAGAGGACTGGCTGACAGTTGGCTTGATTGAACTTACGGTGTCGTGTTCACTGATTGGTCCATGAGTGCTGAGATTGGTGGTGGTATTGAAAGACGTGATGGACTGATGGCTAATCAGCTTGCGGCGAGGACGGGCGGAGCCCGAGTTGGATCCATCATCGGTGCTGCGGCTGCTGCGACGACTGCTACTGGGAGAGGCAAAGGGCGACCTCTGTTGGAACAACCACAACACCATGCACTGTCTTGCTCATAGATGTATTAGTCGACGCCCAGAAGACAAGGTCATCATGTGCAAATAACCAACCTCTGCAGGGTCCAGGAAGTGTGAGCGCATTTCATCGGCCTGCTGGTGGCCTTCCGCTGTCAACTTGCGGTTGACATCACTCAAGACTGTAGCGCTGTGAGCAGCGTCCGACTGGCTACTTCTTCGTGATGCCGAGGGAGAATCTAGCAAGAAAGAGGGCCATTAAAAAAGAGCTGTGCCCATATCGGATCGTTAGTGCCCCTACCTGGTCCCTCGGTGTCTGGAGAGGATGGAGAAGAAGTGGGCGGCGACCTGTCGTCGTCCGGTGTGGGTAACGTCACCGAAGGTTCCGGCCGGAGCGGCACCATCTGCGGCGGCTGTTCCGACATGTCCAGCGTCGGTTCGCTAATGAGGATGGAGGTGGCATTGTTGGATGCCAGTGTCCGGACATTGTTCATGACGGAACGGAAGCCCGAGGCCAGTTGGTCCGAGCTGATGGCCAAACTGTCCGATGGCTTCATGTTGCGACCATTCTCCGAAGCTACACTGGGTGTCGTCGACTGCCAACCATGCCGTGACTGTTACAAGTGCTTATTGATTGAACGATTGATGGGTTGACCTACTCGTGGCTGGAACATGTTCATGAAGCCACTGGCGGCGCTGTGTGTCCTTTGGGCCTTCATATCGGTGTAGTGGGTGTAGGCCACTTCCAGAATGTGAAAGGTGCTGCCCATACCACCCAGTCCCCAGCTTTGGAAGGACTTGTCCAGGCCAGCCACGCACAGCTGCAGCAGCTTACAGTAGCCTTTCCACTGTTCATTGCCAATCATCTGTCCCAAGCAGAAACACGGCCCCTCAATCAAATATGCAGCTCAAAACAAAAACGCAGGGCTTGGGCTTACCACGTCTGAAAGGTAATGGTCATCGCTCAGCTGTTTGCCAATGTTAAAGTTCAGCCGCGCAATGAGGAAGTTGCGGTAGTTCTCATCCTCTAGTAGCTTCTTTAAGCGCTTCATCTTCAGCCAGCTGATACTGTCGCCGGCCATGACACAGTCAATCATCTCTTTGACAAAGTGCTGGTTCTCCAAGTTCAAGCCCGCGGCTATGGAGTGGTGGCCGCTTCCTCGCTTACTGCTTAATCCTCCCTCGCCACTTCGCTGCTCAAAGGCCGAGCGGAAGTTGGCGCGACTTTCCGGCGGCGACTGTGTGCTATCGTGCCTAATGAGGCTATTACGTTCATTAGGGTTCCTCCGACCTGCAAGACAGACATACCATATAGCCAATGAAGAAAGAAAGGAGGGACAGCCGAGAGAGAAGGGGGACTGTCAGTAGACTGACCGGAGGGGAAGGGACCGAAAGGCTGTGGTCGCGCTGTGTCGGCCACCGTCTTCTCCACACTGTTGCCCACCTTCTTCAGCTTGCTGGTTAGATCGTTGACAAACTTGGCCGACTGGTTGTGGGCATCGGAACCGGTGATGGAAATCTTCAAGGGCAACGTCGACTCCAGGATGTTGTCCTTGGACTGCTGTTGTAAGCTCTGCAAGCAAAGAAAGGCCATTGGCTGTGGACTGCTGTGGTCAGTGTGTGATAGGTCAAGAGACGCACCTTGAAGAGTGAAGTGGCCTTCTGGAAGTTCTGCTTGCTTTTGTCGGCCAGGTCCGTCATGGTGTTTTGCAGCTTGGCCACCTGCTCGGTGGTCTTGTCGCCCAGTATGTCGCTCAAGGCGTTGGAGCCTTCGCTACCGATGGAGCCAAAGCGAAAGTTGATCAATGATGACTTGGAGGCAGGCGTCTTGGGCGTGGGCATTATGGCCACAGCCTGAGCAGAATTTCGACCGCGCTAAACCATGGCACAAAAACAAAAGAGGTGCTTGACATCCATGTGCTGAGATGATGTAAAAGGGGAGCTAGGTGTACCTCGCTGGTGGAGCCGGTGGAAGTGCTGAGTGCTTCGCCTGTCGACCTGCTGGCTGTATCGTTGTCGGGCGAGGAGCAGCGACTGCTGGCCCCATCGTCCGAGTCCATATCGCGGTCGGCGATCGACTGTGTGGAACTACTCTGGCTCAAGAGGTGGCCGGGAAGTTGCAACTGGTCCGGTGGTCGCCACTGGTACTGCCCTTCCCTCTCCAGATCGGGGCAGACCATGTGGTAGACCAGCCGCTCCGTGTCCCTGGACTCGTCAAAATCGGCCCGCGAATAGTCCACGCCGTAGCTGTGCTCCTCCCCCACTTCACCACCGTATTCCCCATCATCGGAATCTTCACCACCTGCAACGCCAGTCTCTCATAACTCAAGTGGGACATGTAACACTGGCCTCTTGAAGGTATACCGTTGGAGAAGGAGCTGGTAAAGTGTAGCAGATGCTCGTTGGAGAGAGCGTAGGCTACCGCTTCGCCGATGGCCGAGGCGCTGTCAAAGACTTGATAGTAGACAGGCTGCAGCTGTTCAGCGAACCATTTCAGCTTGTCACCAATGACTTTGGGGTCGCTGATGCCCGTGTTGGCCCGCAAGAAGGCCACATTGTTGGGACTCAACGACCACTCGGCGAAAAATTCCACCGCCTATAACAGAAAGGAACAGTCGGTTTTTTCTGGCTAAGACTTAGTATGCTTCACTGTATAGTCTTACTGTAGTAGGGATATGGGCTTACCTGAGTTTTGGCAAAGCGGTCAATGAAATGAGTGCGTGTGGGACGAGAGCGGAGGAAGCTGTAGACTTGGAAAGCAATGACGGGTCGAGGGTAGAGACGCAAGGTGCGAATGTGCTCGGTGAGGTTGCCCAAGACGCTGGGTGAGTTGAGGAAGCGGTTGATGGCCATGCGGGTGGCCACGTCCACCGCTGCCGTCTCGCTGCCGTAGCCATAGCCATAGCCGCCCTCTTGCACAGCTGGTACCTTCTGCCCCGGTTGCCCCTCTTCCAGGTTCAGCCCCGAATCCTGGTCGCTATTCATCACCCGAATGGCCTGCTCAATGTGGCTGCGCAGTGTCGAACCTTCCATTTCCGGTAAGGGCGGAATGTCCTCCCCACTAGAGGGCCCATACATCTACAATGTTTAAATCGCTGTCTTTACTGCTTCCGTTTTCTCCAGCCTGCTAAATTTGGCTTTTTTATAGACTAATGTCGTCAGCATGTTATTTCCCATATGCGCTGAGGGAATTAAGTTAGCAATTGCGGGTCCCTGTTGGCTGGCTGGCTGATGTGTAAGAATAAACGAAGGCTCTGTTGGGCCAGACCAACCTTATTAGCGTCCAAGTCAACCAGCCAGACATCGTCGGGGATAGTCGTGCCACGCAGAATGAGGAAGGACTCCGGTATGCCGATAATGTAGGGCGTAGGCGCCAGTAAGAGCTGTCATCAAAACACAACAAACAATATGATGATATGACATAAATCCAATCAATGCCATGTCTTTAGAAATCTAATCCGTAGACTAATTGTTGACTGACCTGTTCAGCTCCCGGTAAGCAGGCCGGTAAGAGGGGGATAACGGGGAACATGTATTCCAGGGGATACAGCATGGCCACGAAGGCCATCACCGTCATGGAGACTGCATTGACATCTTTGGAGCGCAATAATACCTACAACATATATAATATTCATATGCAACTAACTGGTCTTGATAGGTCAGGAGGATGGGATCGCACCTTGTTTTCCAGGAGGATGCATGTCAAGACGCGCAAAGCAGTATCGACGCCCAAGAGCTCGAAGGGCAGATGGAGAGGATAGTCCACTAGAGGGAAACGTGTCCGATCGGGGAAGCCAAAGCGGGCTACCGGGGCACCGTTCAGCGGCAGCAGCTCGACCTAATAAGACAAAGACAGCCATCAATTAACCTGACCACCATTTTATAACAGCTGGGCTCCCCAGTGCAACCTCCAGTGATACCTCCACCAACGTCTTGCCAGGAACCGGCACAGGACAGCACAAGAAACGGAGGATCCACGTCTCCACTTCCCGCACTTCGTTCAGCACTGCCGGGTGAATGTTGTCGATGGCAATTTGACCAGCCAAAAGCTCCCATATTTGACCGCTATAAATGAAGGAAGGGCCATAAGTCAACAAATGTTATAGTTGGCAGTCAGGGCCATCGAAGGTGATGCCGTCACCGACTGACCGATATCCCAGGGATGAAGCCCGAAGATCACAAGAGTCAATGAGGGTGTAGAGGATGTTGAGGCAGTCGCGGAAGGTGGAGAGGAATGGATGATGGGTCAGAATGCAGATGGAAGTTAGGGTGAAACGCGAACTATCAGCGCCGATGCTGTTCTCCCGTCTGTCAAGTACGAAACGATGGCCAGTCTGACAATACTTCCGCTTATGAAGGGATTTGTAGTACCTTCTGGCTGTCGGACGACGCGCTGGTCGGAAGAAATTAAAGCATATGCCATGACGGATCTTGGCAGAGTCTTTGTCGGTCAGGGAGAAAGTAAAGGAAGATGTCCGGCGGATATCGCTCGACGTCTTTGGCCGAAAGGTAAAGTTACCCTCCGGCTGACAAAAGTATGCAATCTCGAAGGGCAAAGGAAAATCCTTGTGGTCATCCACCGGGTACCTGCAACAAGATGACCGCTGGCTAATGAACGGCCAATTGTTTCATAGAGCAAAATACACAATCGAACGTCAAAAAAGTGCAAAACTGTCCATTGATTCTCCAATCTCCATTCGATATCTCGATTGGATGAAATACAACGGAGGCTCACACAATCAACAATCAATGACTGATGCGCTCTTGACTCCTTACTTTACACCCGACAAGGATGTACAGTAAATTGTACAGAGGTACCAATCAAGTAGGAGGTGCGATGGAAGGAAGTCCGGCTATTGTCAGAATTGACTTTGACAAGGCACTCTGGACCAGAGTTCTTCTCCCGCGTGGAACCCGTGGAAGTCACGCAAAGAGTACGAGGACATACCTGCGAAGCATCTGCGGCCTGCTAATGTTCTGGCTAGCGTATGGTTTCCGGTTACCAGCAATAACCACATAGTCCACTAGCCGAGGACACAGGTTCTTCTTGGACAAATCCATTTATAACAATTCGGCAGCTCCGCTGGGCAATGATCAGTCCAAAGGACAATACACTATTTCCCCATCACACAAGGTGGCATGCGACCATTCTTCCAGTCTGGCGCTGGATGACAGCAAAGATGGGTCTCCATCAGTTCGTGATAATTGGGTGGACTGATATCCAAGGATGGGAAGCGCGTGAGGTTTCTGACAAGATCAGAGGATTTACAATATGATTAATCCCTTGTAGTATATATGTGGAAAGGAGTGGAAGATAAAATTATGCAAGACGAGGCGCTAGGCGCAATGACGATGTACTTGAAGTCGTTTGCCTGCCTGTCGAGTCCGACCTCCGACGATGGCGATCGTCCTGAAAAGTGCTATTACTGCGCCTTGGCAGCTTTACATGACATCATCACCGCATCTCCTGCTACGTCAACAGACTTGCTGGCATTGTAGGCTATGAAGGCTTGAGCGAGTTGTCCTGTCAGAAAGGGAGAAGGGATGAGGGATGGAGGGCCTTCAACAAGCTGCGATTGCCACCATGCAGACGCCCTGATGCAATATGCCTCGCGCCATCCACTTTGATCGCTGTAATTTTTATCGATCAATGCTATGCATCCTCCCCTCTCTCCTCCATCACTCCCTCCCTCCCTTCCTGCACTCTTCCTGCCAAGTACGTCGGTCCACTTTGCTTGCTGCCTACGTGGTCGGTGCCCTCCTTGGCCACCGCCGCAGGCGTTTCCATCCTAATCCTATGTACCTTTCATCGGTTGATTCGTCAGGCTTTAATTTACCTAAGGACTTTGCATTTGAGGGCTGCAAAGGGTTCTACGGGAAAAAGACACTGTAGCTATATTAAAAACTTGTCGGCTTTTACAAGTTCAGGCCGGCGTATTCTTCGTCGAAAGTCTTCAAAGGCACGTCATGACACTGCATAACAGCATTGGAATGGTGCTGGTCATTCATCGAGCAGGGAATATCGAGGACCTTATTGTCTACATTCATCCGCCACATTGCTTTGTGACTTCACGACGACCGTTGATAAAGAATTTGGCTCCGCAACTTCCGCAGTAGTCGTTCTGGCAACAGGCTTTGGGGAATCTCGGGCAGTTTTGAACGTCGCAGGGTTCCGCAAAGCACTGAACTTCGGCCACTCCTTGGGGACATTCAACCGGAGCAACTGGTGGTCCAGCTGCAGACATCATGGCGTACGGTGACTCGCTCATTCCACATTTTTCTGCAACATGAAACAAATAATTCGTAACTCATGGGTAATTTCGGAGACTTACATCGAAGTAGGCATACAATGGAGTCTGGGCAAAG
>BDGG01000006.1:202502-374264 GCA_001949185.1 Ramazzottius varieornatus
CCCACAGCCCCAATATCTTAGATATCCTCGTACCGTTTGCGCTTGAACATCCCACGATGACGAACAACACAATGCAAACGGCAAAATAGTAGTCCATCTTGACAAGCGTCATCGACCACACGGGTTCCTCGCAGAGCTTTCAAAATATTCCAATCTCTAAGTTTTCAGTAAGTAAACCTCACAGATAGATAGGTATGGATGTATCTATTCCTTTTATACGGCATATTTTAGGTGCACCACGTGGCTAACTTCCTGGTCCTTGCTGCTCACTTGTCCTGAAGTGTTTTCAACCTTGAGCCCTGGCAGCTGACGCACTTACGACAGACTTTCCCGAAACATTTCTGAGTCTGCACCTTTTTCCTACAACTTTGAATCATCCTTTGCTTACTCGCCGCAAATCTGTGAAAACCTTTCCTTTGATGTTGTTTGTAGGAGGGTTCCGACTTTGTACTGTGGTAGTACGGTGTACCGGTTCCCGGTATTCGTGAGGAACTGATGGGTCGTCCTTGGCTGTCTTTGCCCGATCCGACTGGTAGAAAGCATCAAGGGAATTTACAGAGCCCGCTGAAACGTCTAGCCAAGTTACAGGGCCATAACCCATGGATTGACCATGTCCGGCACGAGGCACAAGCTATTTTGACATCGCTAGACTCATTTTCGAACGAGCGTGTTTCCAGCTCGTTGTTTTGCATAATAATTCTTGGACAAGCAATGGAAGAGCGGCTGTAGTGAAACGAAACACCTTTTACCCTTCTCAAGTGAACAGGGTTCGCTGATTCAGCAGAATGAGCATTGTGGCGAGCCGTGGGGCGCTCGCCCAGAATATTCCGAATTTTCTCGTTATTTTTACTACAAAAAGATCATTTTTCTCGCCATTCTTCCCATTCTTTCTTCGCGACGCAAACTTCTGACTCTTGCGGCCTTCAACGGTCCTACTTCTGGGAAGCAGTGTAGTCTTCCTTCTGTCGTGAAGACATACGGCTCCAGAAGCGATTTCGGGACAGAAGTGACATTCCATCAGCGGACGGTGACGGAGCAGTGCAGCAACGGAAGCATCGTCATCTTTAGCTTGCTGCGGATCGTCACCTTGGCATCGTCTGAAGGTGGGCATTGGAGGACCCATCTCTGGCAGCTTTTGAGCTTTCACGTACTCCAGACGTGTCCCTGTGGGGCTAAAGAAGGATGGACGGAGCAGGCGCTGGTTTGTCGAAACGGATCATCAAGGCAGGTCATGGCCCATCAGCGTTTTGCCTTCCGTGTTCGAATCTCTTTCTTAGCTGATGGTTGGGTGACTTTTCTTCCTTCAGGAAACCCAGAGACTTTTGCAAGAGCCCGTGGTGGGGATCGATGCCATTCCCGACGAGCACAACGCGCGGTACTTTCACGTCGCCGTTGCTGGACCAGAAGGCGTAAGTTGTCAGCTGGTTATTCTGTATAACCCGTGACGTCACCTGTCCCTCTCAAACTCTATCACATGTCTTGCCTATCGTGGTGCGCGTGTTACGTCATGCGCGATTTCAATATGGAACTGCTGACGTAAACCCCCACGATAAATCCATAACGATAGATTTTGGAAAATCATCCAACACTGTAATACTTTGATACTAATCAGCTTTCCTCTTTGACAGTCGCCGTTCGAAGGCGGAGTTTTTAAGCTGGAATTGTTCCTGCCGGAAGAGTACCCGATGTCGGCTCCCAAAGTTCGCTTTATGACAAAGATTTACCACCCGAACATTGACAGACTAGGCAGAATTTGTCTGGATATCCTCAAAGGTTTGTCTACAGGCGTATGACGAACTGAGTGTATGTTGGTCTGTCCGCTGTCCATTACGCTGGTTGTGGGCTTGTTACAGATAAATGGAGTCCGGCCTTGCAGATTCGTACAGTTCTGCTATCTATCCAGGCGCTGTTGAGCGCACCCAACCCCGACGATCCTCTAGATAATCAAGTGGCCGAACAATGGAAGGTGAACGAGGCGCTGGCTGTCAGCACGGGTAGGTCTAGCCTCATCTGTCGCAGCTGTAGGTCTCTCACCCTTCAGCTTGTGGTTGTAGCTCGCGAATGGACCAAGCAGTATGCTAAGCAGTGAGAAAGAAGCCAGCCCAACTTGTCCACGCTGGGCAGCAAAGAGTCAATACTACACTTTCCTGGTCGTCTTTGGATGTACAATTCATTTTTCATTTTCTTCTTGATGGAAACGTATTACGCGTATACTATCAAATATAGGAGACATCAGGTTCCCTCCATGGTGGCTTTCTGCAAGTTCAAGTTGGAATCATCAGAGTGAAACGGTTCTGCAGGACTTGTTCCCTTCTGGCAATGTCTTATCAGTCTAGCTGGCGCGGCTTCATGTCTTGAAACAAAGTTTTTTTATCCCTACTTGATCCAATGAAAAATCAATCTTAACAGAAGAAATGCTCTTAAAAAAACGTGTGGAAGAGAATGTCCTTCAAAAGGAGCAGTGGTACAAGTGCAAAACAACACGGTTAAAACTGTAACAATACAAAACAGATTCGATACAGATAAAAAGACAAGGGAAAATTCAGCGGCGAGAAGTTGTAGGTTTCCTGGCGGAGTTACTGCGAGAGAGGATGGGAGGCGGCGAAGGGATAAGGGCGGGTTGATTGGCACTTGCTGCTTGAGAAGACATGATGGCCGTTGTTGGCGCTTCACCACTGAAGGGTGAATTGGCCATCAAGGCAGCCGGCTGCAGAGCGCACGTCTTGGTCAGGATGAAGTTGCGGCTGCTCCACATGCGACCCAGTGTTTCCATGGTCTTGTTCTTGCTCTGAGCGTCAATGTTCAGCAAGGTGGGCCAAAAGTCGGGCAGCTGCTGTGGTGGCGCAGTGTTATGCTGCGTGGCCGCCATCTGGCGCCGCCAGGCTGCAACGGCCGGCTTCTGCCCTGAGCCCAACATGCCATTCTCTTCCAAATACCTAATTGCAAAGAAGGTTAACAAAGTCAACAAAGTTGCTGTTGGGATGGAGGGTATACTTGAGAAAGACGCTGGTGTGGATGGCTTTCTTGACTTTGGGTGCTTCAGTGGGCAGTGTCAGGAAGAGGGAGCGTTGTTGGGCCTGCTGACTTTGACGTTCTTGCTGAAACTGCTGTTGTTGCAGCTGCAGTTGCCGTTGAAAGTGCTGCTGTTGAGCTTGCAGCAAGGCGATGGTCTGGGCATTGATATTGTAGCCGGAAGGCATTCCACCTGCAAGTCGTAGTAGCCAAATACATTGTGGGCCTTAGTAAGGCAACGATCGTATACTACCTGGTTGCGTGGTGGAAGCGGTGCTGGTTGATGGCAGGGAGGAGGAAGATGTCGTCGAAGTAGGAGCTGTGGTGGGCAGAGGCCCTTCTTTGGCTGCCTTGGCCAGTTCGGCGTTGGCCTTGTTGAGCGAATCCTGCTGCTGCAGCCGCTTCTCCATCTCGGCAATGATGGCGCTCTCGTCCATACTGCCCAGCCCCTTGAAGGTCATGCCCGTGGCCAAGCCCCGCGACTTCAGCTCCGTATTGACAAAGTTGCACTTTTGACGGGCAATGTCTTCCCAGCGTTTCCGCTCCGAGGCCGGCAGATTCTTCCACATGTCCGACACATGCCGACTGGTATCCTAGAAAGCCATTGAAAACAAGACATTGAGAGAGAGACAGTCATGATAAAGGATGGTCGTACGTACCTGGAAGGAGAGGTTAGGAAACTGGTCCTTGACCGACTTGCGGTTCTCGGCTCCGTAGAGGATGAAACCCGAGACGGTGTACTTGGTCTTCTTGGCCGGTGAGCGCTTGCCGGAAGGTGTGGCCCCATCGGGTGTACCAGTACCTGCTCGACGCCGCTTCTTGGGGGCTGAGCCCAGATCGATGGTGGAGGCAGTGGGTGACAGCGGCGTCTGATCGGTGATCTCCGAAGCGATCATGCTGTGCGTCTCCTCCTCGTCCAGCTCGTAACCCATAGCTGGTGACTCTTCCGGTGTCCGATCAACCTAACCCCCAAAACACACAGTCAGACTTGAGCCAATGCAGTAAAGTACTACCACATCTGAAACAGATAGTAGCAACCTTTCATGAACCTGCGTACAAACAATCGCGCCCTCACCGTCGTACCATCGTACGCAGGTCAATGCATATGTACCACTGTCCATACCTCAGGCAGCTGTATACAGCGCACCTTGTAACAGGTCTGCTATACGAGTATGCAGGTACACGAAGCAGTTGAAAGTGATGCATTTCTGTCTTACCTCGACGAGTTTACCGCTAAGCGCTGCTTGTAGCGTGGGTGAGACCACCTTGTGGGGGTTGATATTTTTATCGAAAAAGAGAACTTCGTCGTTGGTAGCGTGGGAGAGACCGGTATTGGAGACATTGAGCAGGCGCTTGCTCTTATTACCCTTGGCCAGCATGCCATTGTCTAGGATCTTGGACTCGACGATGTAGATGCGCTCTTCGGCGATCTCGGTGGGTCGACAGGTGGCAAAGTCCCTGGATGTCAATACAGCGCAGCGTGGACCCAAAGCCGTCACCGGCCAGGCTTCCTCAATCTCCGTCACCTTCTGGAAGACTTCGTTGTGGTAGAAGAGCTTGGCCGGTAACTGCAAATGGGCCGGAATGTCTTTGGTAAAGAGGAAGATGGTCCCGCTGACAAAGGTCACTTCCCTGCAACCACAAGAATATCCAGCAGTTTAGTCAACCATCGTCTCAGCAGTATTGCCATTCTTCATACTCTTTGTCAAAGATCTTGTCAATCTTGATGAGGTGGGCTTCCTTGTCGTCCTTCATGACAGCGAAGCAGTCACCAAGCTTAATGTGCCCCTTGGGCAGCGCCTTCTGTTCATAGAAGACTTGGCCTTCCTGCGGCAGCGAACTTCGGGCTAGAACCGTCTCGCGGACCACATCGATTACTTGGTCGTTGGCACTCAAGGGGAAGCTCGATCTAGCTGCTTTCTCCTCAACGTCTGGCATATCGAGTGGTCGCTGGTTGAGCTTGCCTGAAGCTTCCGCCAAGATGGCGCGGACTGCTGCCAGTGGACGCTGTCGCTTGACCAGCTGAAGGCCAGCGCTGGCTGGTAGTGTCCACTTCTACAACCAATGAACTAGACACTGTCCTATCCTCAATGCTGTTAGCTGAGCCATGCCTTACCTTGATTTTCTTAAAGGTGCCTTCCTTGACGTTATAGCTGGTATGGCAGACATAGACGTCGCGACCATCGGCCAGTCCATGGGGTACCATCTTGAAGTAGTCTTTGCCCTCCAAGACGTAACAGCGCCCGATGATCCTCGTCGGCGCGTGACTTTCCACCCAGTCACTCTGTAGCACTTCCTTCTCGTAGAACCTACAAGGAGGACCATTGTTTCAGTCACTACGCTTGACCAGGCAATCAACCCAGTCAGGACAAGCAAACCTTCGGCTAGCTTCATGGGCCGTTTCCTGTGGTCGCAGCATGTAGCATCCGCGGACTTGCAGCGCCCCTCCCTCGCCCGTCACAATCTCTTGCACAGAGACAATCATGGGCTGCTTACCGTCGGCACTCCATGGTGCCAAGTAGGCAAAGTCCCCCACGAAGAAGGCTTCGTTGTTGGCTCCCATCTGCCAAAAGGCAATTTATACATCGTCAACCTACATACACTCGACTATGCCACAACCGCTTTACGCCAGTATGCAGGTGGGTCACATCCAACCAACCAAGGACAGGCAGCGACAATACACTTATAATCATGCCCATGTCAGCTAGAAAGCAGCTATCGACGTATATACTCACCACACAAGGACCTGTCGGTAGGGCTGCAGCGACGAGGCTCGGTGCTTGGTCTGGTGATGGCCTGGTCAGTGGTCGGCACTTGGCCTCTTTGCGTTCCATATCGATGGAGGACTGGAACTGTCGGACGGTGAACTGCAGGGCCGGCGTAAAGAGCTTCTCACCCGAGGGGCCACACAGTTCGTCACGCTTCTCGATAAAGCGGACATGGAGGTTGACGGCATCTTCATAGGTTGTACTGTCAGGTTGCGCCGTGAAACGCGCCTTCTCCAACAGCTCAAAGAAGTCGTCCTGAAAGCGATCCATCCGTCGATAGCGACCGCCATCGACGTTGGCCTTGATCGTCTCCAAGGTCAGACTTCTAAAGACACAACCCAGCCAGTACGTTTATGTCTTAACAACGACAGTCAAAAGAGCGCTTGTCTTACGGAGGGGAACTTTTCATGTCCTCTCGACTAGCTTCGCTGTCAGTGTCGCTTTCGCTAAAGGAGCAGTCAGCAATGGTCTCGCTGAGGTTTCTGCCCTGCTTCTCCAAAGTCAGCATACTGTCCATCAGTGCATGCAGCATCTCCTGCACCTTCTGCTGTACATCGGGCACCAGCGAAGCGAAAGCTCCCAGCTCCTGCGCCTTCTCCATCATGACGTGCAGCAAGACCAGCGCGTCCTACACAAGCATGTTCTCTCACAGCTTCCTTCTGTATCGGCCAAGACCATGCATGACAGCCCGTCAAAGGGTCAAACCAAGGCTGCAGAATTTAGTCTCTTACCTTGTAAATGTCCGATGTTGGTTCATTGAAGGCGGCTGCATTCTCAAACATCTGGCCAAAATCATCGATGGCTTCTTCAAAGTTGGCATACTGCTCATTCTGGATGCGCTGGTGAATCTTGTCCAGGTCCATCGGCTTCTTGATCACTTCGTAATAGCTGGGCATTTCCTACAGGAAAAAGATATGATCAGCTGTAACCCTATCAGCATTGTTATATTTATACAGCACTTACGCTTTTAGCCGGCAGTGTTTGGAAGAAGGTGGCCAAATAGCGATCGCCGCTGGTATAGTTGACAACGTACTCGTACAGTTCCATCAGCGCAGCCTGTAAAGGTGTTGCCGGTGGTCGGAAGGACTGCACCCGGCGGGTGGTGGACGTGCTGCGACGGATAGGACTGTGTGCCGGACTGATGTCGGCTTCCAACGGGCAGAAGAGGTTCATGGTCTTTTGCGCCATCTTGACCAGCTCTTCAAAGAGGAGAGCGTCGCGGTGAATGTCACTGTCCTCCCGATTGTACAATTTGGCGTTGCTGCACATCAGCTTGATATCTTCCATCAAGGCCTCTTCGTTGGCATACTGTCACATAAGAAATAAGGACAATATCAGAAAGCGTTCTCAGATTTGGCAGCTCGGCAAATGAACTGCACAGAGCTGCTTTTTTCTTCAAGTGGCGCATCTCGACAGTAACACTAGCTGGAAGAGTGCGGCACTTGCGCACCAGTTCCAGTTTGCATGTTTTCTCAAGTAGCGGACGTTTGCACTGTGATGGCCCAAAGTATGCGCTACTTGGACAAAGGATCTTCACGTCGGTCCGCCCAAATGCCATACTGTCAACCTGTTTTGTTGTCATGTTGTGTAAAGGCGGAGTACAACCTACCTTGTCGCCGATGACCTTGTTGACGATGATCTTGAGGTCGATGGGGTTAGGGATGATGCTGTAGTAGTCCTTGTATTCTTTCTTGGAAGGCTTCTCCAAAAACATCTCGGCCGGGTAGCCTTCGGTCTTCTTGCACTCCAGGATGGAGCGGACAATGTACTTGGCACGACGGCGAGCGGCGTAATCGTCGTACTCTGGCAGCAGTCGCTCGCTGAGGCTGGTTCGGAGAGGCGAGCTGACCTTGTCCAGAGCCTGAAAACCAAGAAAAGGCAACTGGAAATACAACACATCACATCCGCATTTTGTATTTGAAGGAATGTCCAACCTCGATGTATTCCGCATGTTTGCCTTCCACGAACTTTTCAATGCGGACAGAATCGCGGTAGATGCCCGAAGTACCCTCGTTAAATTTCTGTGCATTCTGGCACATTAAGCGCAGGTCCAAAATCATCTCATCCAATGCCAAATACAGACCATTCTACAGAAAGAGATGGCATATTTTACATGATACTTTGGGGCCAACTGGCAATTCTTGACACGATGCCTATAAAAAGAAAGCTCCCTTCCTACCTTGATTTTGGTGCGAATGTTGGTAATGGAGACAGGATTGCGAATAATGTCGTAATAGTCTTTGTATTTCCTGCAAAGAACATCAAGGCACCATTACGAGTCGTCATATTGAGGGCGAGTTGGGTCGCTTACCGCTTGCTGGGTAGTTTCATAAAGGGCCCCGACATGATTCGGCCACCAGGACCTTTCAGCTTGACGACGCCATCCAGCAGCTGGTACATGGCCGTCGTCTTCTCGTCATCCTTGTCATGCTTGCCGCTGACACTGGGCGCTGTGTCGTGACTCTCTTCGTCCGAGTCAGCCTCCATTGCCACCTCTTCTTCCCCCACAGCCGAGCCAGAGACGTTGGCCGGGCCGCTTTCTTCATCACCGTACTCCAACGCAGCGTAGACGGCGGATAATGGCTGCGTTGTCTGCGCCACCGACCGACGAGTCCTAAGCACCAACTTTGTCAATGTTTGGAGCCAACGTAACGATATGGAGGCGACCATTTTCGCGTATTACCAACACCCCGACAAAACGGAAAGCCACAACACACAATGGCCAGTCCAAGCGGAAGAGCTCTTTGACACTCACCCTTCATCGCTACAGTGAGAAATGTCCCCCCAAAGAGATGAATACACGTGTCAGGAAGAAATGGACAGGAGAAACAGGTGGAAGGAATACTCCGACAAACCTTGTACATTGAGAGGGATGGATGGAAAAAGGCGGCTTACCTGACAGTACGTTCTGCAGTACGATGTAATTCCCGTTGTTCGTATTCATTGCGTTTCGTCAAGACAAACTTCTTCATCAGTGCCGCGTCCTGCATTCAGCCAACATTCTATACACCCCTTATAGTCATAGTCTCAGAGCGAGAGTGGCTAAAGATACCTTGTGCAGTTGAGAGGATGAGACGTTGTAGTCTAGAGCGTTGTCGGTCATCAGCAGCAGATCGCTGACCAAGGCGTCCAGATTGTTGTAGCCACCTCTCTGGATCCTCATGGCGATCTGCTTCAGGTCGATGGGGTTCTTGACAGTCGAGTAGTAATCTTCGTTGTTCTTGCGAGGTGGCAGCAAACCAAACTCTGCCGACAGCTGTCTGCCTTTCTCGTCTGAATGCTGAATGACAGCCGTGAACAGCTCTTCCACAAGATCCATCGAATTGGGCGATGGCGGCTACAAAAGACCAATTTCCGATCAACTCGCGCACGACTGAAACTTTAAGACAAACGTCAGTAGCCGACATTATTACGACATGCGCAAGTTGATAAAAAAGCGGTTTATCCCCGAAATGGCGAGCTTGCTTCAGGTGGTACCTGCGAGTCTTTGGATGTTCCAGGAACCGATCCCGATGTATCCAAGCTTCCATCCTCTTTCTTCAGTCGCTTGGCTTGTCCTTGGTTGGAAGATGCACTGGAGGCGAATGATGCGTTGGTGTCGACACTGGCCCGATCAGCCGTTGATCCGCGACGCGGCCGCTTACCTGGCCGATTCATCCTGCCTGACCGTCCACCTGCACAACAACGGAAAACTGTCTGCAACTCTAGACTCCTTACTCGTTTCGGTGACTTCTTCAGCAAACCATCCGATTAGCTGAGGAGCTGGAAAGAGATCTTGAAGTGAAATTTCGCTTTGGCAAAATTACATGCACAATTGCACATGCCGTTCCAAAATTGATTTTTAATAATACTGCTTGCCAATCAAACCTGCTGGTCAATCAAGCATGCTGCACAAGCGTCTGGTTAGGCAGTTCCAGACTTCCACAGTCTGTCACAGTTCCACAAGTTCCACCGTAAAGCTAGTACGACATAACAGAACAAATGGCAGCGTCCATTACCAGCGGTCAACTTGAATTCCCCCGAGAAAACTGCTGCTGCTGTCGCTAATGTTTTCTGTACCGTTCTGCAGTCTCATGGAGTTGCTGCTGCTTAAGCTTTTCGCGGAAGAGATGTCTGCTTCTTTCTGGTGCCTCTCTGCATCCCTGTTCTGTGTTATCATTATCGCGTCGTCGAAGAACCGTACGAGGGACCATAACTGCTTTCTTATGCTGGCTCGTTGGGTTGCAGAGTTACTCCCGGCATTGCAGAAAGATGTGCGCAGGTCGCGGATCCTTGTCCGCCCGGAGCACCTCTGGTCAACTGCATTGCTAACCCCTGCAATGTACGGAGCTACAGTATATCTCAAAGCCTACTGCCGGACCAACAGCTACGGTGGATGTAGCGCCAAGTTCTTCTTGAATAGCAAGGACATCATAAGCCAATGCGGAAGTACGACCAGCGGCGGCTAGCTTGGCATCCCTTCTGCCATACCTTGCACTCTACGGATGGCATATCTTTCTCGGTGAGAGGTCTGTGAATCGTATCTTCTCGTCTTCACTTGCACCATGGATTTGGTGTAGAGCAGGACCGTAAGCCTGGTAATAGCCATAAGTTGCCATAGGTGCCACATATACTGTAGTTATTGTCCGGTTGAGTCTCTCGTGTCACCATTGCCTTGAGCTACAGAAAACTGATGTAGTTTGCTGAAAAATACCAAAACGGCTACTCTTACGATAAATAGTGGATTTGAGTGGAGGAGTTTGTAGACCCAAGTCCCATAGGAGGACCAAGACGCAATGGGCAAAGAAAAAGGGAAAAAAGGAAAACATGGTAAAAGTCCCGCAGCAACCTCTAAGGAAGAACTACCGCCTCCTTCGCCACCGGTATTAACACTTTCTTGTCGAGAGGGATTCGTGCTGCCATCCGACGACCCCTATAAACGTTTCCTACTTAGTTGTGTTATGTCATGGTAGATGAGTGAGCAGAAGGATGAAACCCACCCACCGGAAGTGGTGGCGCCACTGAGCGAGGAGGAAATTCTAATGCGCCAGATTGAGGCCAAGCAGATTGCTCGACCCAAACGAGTCAAAAACCGCCAACTGGCCTCCCTCTTACCATATTATAGGCCGAAGCCTCGCGAACCCTTGTTAGTTGTCTGGAGTGATTTGGACTACACCACCGTGTTGCAGCTGAGCGATGCAAAAAACAGCCAAGAGATTCGCAAGTGAGGCCCAGCCATTTTCTCGTCAGCGCCCATTTCTAATTGCTTTTCCATCGTAGAATCGTGGCCGAAAGAATGGCTTTAGATGACTCCCCTAGTAATCCCAAGCAGCAAATTGTCCTGGATCTGTACTGCCAGGTTATTGACCAAGCCAAACAGCTCAAGCTCAGTTTTGAACAGACATCGGCCATGTTTAGCATTATCAAATGCATCCACGAAAAAACTATAGGTACGAGTACCGATCTCCAATCTTCTCCATACTTCCATTTGCATCTTGAGAGATTGAGTGGTACTGATAGAAACGCCTGTGGATAACATGAAGGACTGCCTGGAATACATGGACGCACTCTTTTGTTGTCATATTGTCAAGGTGAGCGTCTGTCCCGATGGACATGGATTCTGGCGTTGTATCCTAGCCTTGTACAAGCAAATTCACTGCAAATATTTCGGTGAACCGTAGAATTTCCTAGGTAGCGTCCGCCGTGGTCTGCTCGAATCTTTGACGTCCATCAAGCCAAGAACATTCGCGAATACATCATCAAGACCTACTTCCGGCACTTTGAGATGTACAAGTACGCCTTCACTCCAACTGTACGTCTTCTCTTTAAATCCTCTAACTGCCACCCCCGAATAACAGTCGAAGGAATCTGTTTCGACCACAGATCTACATGGACCTAAAAATTGAGTACGAGACGACCGCAATTGGGGTTCCTGCCGAACCAACAAAAGGTAGTTTGTAAGAAGATCCGACATTTTGTAGTTACGGTACTGTAGGGTCATCAGCCTGTTTTGAATAGACGTCAAGCTCCATGATGGCGTGCGAAACCGAGAACTGACACTAGAGGAGCTTCTACATGAAATCAATCTGGAGGACGAGGAGAAGAGTGTGCCTGGAGCTCCAGCTCACAATGGCGGTACAACTTCCAATTCCGGTGGACAACAGCCTTCCACAACGAACCATCAACCGTTGGGAGGTACAGTGGACTCAAAGATCCCCGACAGTCATTCGGCAACCGACCCATCCACTCATGCTGGTACGTCTGCTCATCCAGCCAGGCAGATAGAAAAGTTTAATAACGAATTTTCCAACATTTGCAGGAGAAGCGGCTAATCGCCAGCTGGCCGAACTGGAAGGTTTGATTGCCAAGCAAATGGACGCTCAGCTGAAAATACTCAGAGACCGTATTACCAGCAAGTTTCAACAGCTGGATCAACTACTGGTCACCTCCACCAACGCTAGCTTACCCATCGATCAGTTCTCGCTGGATCCTGCCAAGTCCGCTAACCACAATGCCGGAAAACACGCCAAGAAAACCCCGCCTCCCAAAAAGAAGTGATTGAATGCGGCTCGCACAGCCACTTCACTTTCCGAAGGGAAGCAGTGCAAAACTTAACCTGATCCCATCCCATCAAATATTGTTGTAGGGAGCCACGCCCAGTTTGGTTTTTTCAATACATTCAGTAGCTTCCGGCGCCATGTATCAATACTTCTAGTTACGCAGAATGCACATCCATATTGCTGGAATTCAGAAACTCAACAACATGTTGAACAGACTACAGATCACATTCAACGAGTACAATGTTAATCCAATCAGCTTAGCTTAATTTGGTATGGGCTTTCTTCTGCTGGGCGAGCATCACAGGTAGAACACACTGTAGGAGTTGCGGACAAGAAGAAAAACATCTCATCCCTGCGAAGAGTGTCGCTACTGCTAAGGCCTCATTCTAATGAGCGTGGAGTTTGTCGGGCTGAGTGGCGCGAATCGTCGTCGTCGTCTCTTGAGGAAGGTTGGTCTGGGACTGGGACTGGCGCGCGGCCACTCTGGCCGTAGCATCCACCTCGTCCTGTAGCCTTCTTCGGCGCGTTGTGTGACGATAGATTTTTCCGGCAACAAGAAAAACAGTGGCTACAATGTGGCCAATGAAGTAGATGCTGCCCCAGTAGCGCATCGTTCTAGCGTATGTCAAGCACATAAAGCCCATGGACATGTACTCAAAGGCCCGCATACGCATGAACCAGTTGACGGCCTTTCCCCATCGAGGCGCATTCTCCGGCACCCAGTCTTCTGCTGCCAGCATCAACGGCACCGTCAGCAAACTAATGTAGTAGCCTATAACAAACGAGAAAATTAATCATTTACCAGTACTCATTGCTTTGCATCAACACCGTCATTATCCGTACATAAAAGCCAAAAGACCGCCGTGACGTCGTCGTGGATCTGAACAAGTACCACAAAGGTCTGGACGAAGTGTTTTATGTTTTAGACGTTAAGAAAGGTAAGTCCACGTAACGCTTATTTGTTATTTTGTATCGCTTCTTCCTCATTTTTTTTAGTAGCGATTATTTTGTTCAAATAAAGATGCGCACAGTACCACTTACTCGCCAAGATCGTCTTGGGCAAGTGGCGCACCCTTTCAGCCAATCACACTGAAAACGTGCGCCACTTGGGAAAACGATTTCATGGGCCGCTTTTGTTATGCCTGTCTTGTGAGGTCCACGTACCTCCATGTAGACCGTGCCAGTAAGCGCTGACAAACATGACGACAGCGGTGCGGATGGACTTGAGGGGGACGCGGCGGTAGACATGCCAGGCGAGCCAGTACTGGACCGTCATGTTCCAAGCCTTCATGGCTCCACGCACCGTCGGCACAAACTCCACTTCGTACTCGTCGATATCTACAACCACCATCGTTCGTTTCCACGTCACAAAACCGTCAAGACAGAACTTGGCACTTACTGTAGATGGTCTCATAGCTAAACTCTGTACTTTGGTCCACCGTCTCCGCAAGTCTATAACACAAGGCACCAATCAGACGCCTTCTTCCCCACACTTCAAGTTCATTATGCCTTACTTTTCCGGCTCTGTTGGTCCATATCCTGGTTTAGGTTTACTGACAGCTGGATACAAGCCCAGTCCGGCCATGATGCAGGCCGATTCGGACATGAGCCAGGCAATGTAAAACTTCATGCGGAAAAAGACAAACAAGGCCACCATGTAAAAGTAGCGGTACACGAAGGACGTCTCTTCGTAGAAACTGTCATCCCACAACATCTGCAACAGTACCTCATTGCGGACGGTCAGCGTTAGAGAAAGTTGATGGGAGTTATCGAACGAAATACCGATTGGCGGAAAATGGACGACATAGTCAGGAAGCAAACGAGGTAGACAGGCAGCATCGCTAATCGCTGCTGGGCCATTTTAATACGCGGCATGATGGGCAACGTGCTGGAGTGGATCATGTCATCGTATGTTTTGAACTTGAAATATGGACCTGCGAAAAAAAGCATCGCGTTTCAATGAAAGGAATTATTGTTTCCATCTGCTTTTTCTTTACCGGTCATCAAGCCGATGTAGCATAAGCAATAATGGACAATGTCCATAAACGACGGGGAGACATCCATGTAGGTGTTCATGCAGGAAAAGGCGGCGCTGTTACTAGCGAAAGGTGCCAAACCGCGGCTTCGTAGTTGCGTGTCGTGAACCTCAAAGGCAACTCCGATCGTCTGCAACACCCAACACGTTCCATCGGATAAAACGCCAGCTTGGCACAGACCATTTGGCCAGCTCACCTTCAAGGTCAGAATCAACTGGACGGCATTGCAAAACTCGTTGGTATCCTCCAGTCCGAAGTATGTTACACTGCGGAAGAAGGCCAGGTAGCCGAAGGTAAACATCATGCTCCATATATGACAATCCCTGAATAAAGAGCAATCTAAACGATTTGCATCACTCCATGCGCTTTTCACCCTGTTCCCGACGCAACACTTCACGTCGTACCGAAGGGTGAGAATCATAACGGCGTTAACACCGATGGTGATGAGAGTATGGATGGTTTGAGCGCCGCAGAAGAAGAGAAGGAGAAGCAGGCCGGCGGCCGAGCACATCCACTGGCGAGGCAGGCCGAGGGGTAAACGCGCCACTACCCATCCCAAAGCCACCGAGGCTATCAACGTAGCAAAATACTGATATTCTTCCTTCATGGTCTCTTTCGGCCAATAGTTGCCAGCCGCCTGCAACGACCGATGGAAACATGAAGTGACCAGCATGACAACTAACAACTGAAGTGGCGCATGACGTCACCAAAGAGCTTCTACTTACAATACACTAGGTACTTCTCATGCGCAACAAACGCGGGGATGGATGGGCAGCGATCTCTGAATCCTCAATCATTCAGTGCCTTCTTTATCGCGGATTCACCTACACATGAGAAGAAGATCTCGTTAGCTTTTCCCCCCATCAATCTTGAGGACCGCCGACGGCTCGCAGCGCGAGTAGTCCTGCTGACAGTAAAACAAACGCTTTTGCCTTTCCACTGTTCTGCAGATTGCACTGAACAAGATAAGGGCGTCCAGTACTTACACGACTGTTCCCATCCCCAGCAGTCAGACGTCGAGCCGAGAACAACAACGATCATGCGAGTGGTGAAAACAACAGAGCTCTAAGCGAGAAACGTGCAAATCTAATATACAGACTAATTTCCTGTTACGTAACGACAAACGAGCAGCGGTTCACGGGCCTGCTCACCATGGTTTCGTGGTCACCAGATTATCCCCGGGGGCTGGCAACTGTAACCGAGGGTGCCCAGCTCCGTTCCCCATTTCCGTCACATTTCAAACTCCGTCCTATATGGGTTGCCAAATCAGTTAGATTCTCACCCGCAGTCGAGTCGTACGGTCACGGTATTTCTGTTCTAAACACTCTGGATGAGTGGAGAGTAAATCCCTTTCATCCTGGACTGCTTGCCTGCTGGATATCCCGTATGCCTGCCATCGAAAACAGCAGCTGGATGCACTTGTGAAGCAAGACGCAGGCGATTGCCGTGACTGCTGGGTTGCGCACTCTTTCTCTCTCCTTGATGGACTGTCCGTGTCAACATTGGACTGCTTCGAGAGGATCATTACGCTATACCTTTCATCAAGTATCCTGCTGCTCTCTTCGCTAGCTCTTCTCACAGCTGGATTGGACAGGAAACATCAACTAGACCTTCGTCGTGCATTCAATGTCAACCATGATGAAGTTGGAAAGATGTGGCCACTCTGTTGGATTTGACGGTAAACTGTAAAGATCTTCGAGACTCCTTTTGCCAGTTACTCTTCATCCGGATCACGAGCAGGACCATTGCCATCGTTATTCGCGATCAACCATGTCGGTGCCAGGCAAACATCCTGGACAGTTTTACACAGTCGAAGTCGGGGACACCCGTTTTACCGTGAGCATTTTTTCCTGTTCCGTCATCATCATATGATCGTCCCTGAGGGATCTGCCATCCGGGTTTCACCGTTGTACTCTCTCGACATTTCTTATTCTAGGTGCTGAAAAGATATCAGAACCTGCGACCGATTGGATCTGGAGCTCAAGGGATCGTTTGGTGAGACGAACAGTCAATTAGGCTAATTAAGGCGAACGAGTCTGCTTGCGGGCTTGCATCAAGTGGCGCATAACGTCATACACCATTTTGTCGGTTTGTCGTGAATTATGATGATCCATGGTTTTCCAATGCAGGCATCGATCTTGATACTCAACGCATGGCCTAGGCAGTGAAATATTCATGAAGGCGTTAGCGCTTCTCAATGCGAGAATTATTCATGAGAAGGGGCTTCTCGTGACAGAGATGCTGTCAGATATTCATCCTTCTCCCGTCTGCTTTCCACACCTTTCTCTACCTCCTACCCGACAACAAGCCGCACCCTGTAATCCATTAGAATTCTGAGCTGAAAAGAAGGTGCAGTATTGGTAGCGTTCTTGGGTCGGAAAGGTTCTGAAAGAGAAAGGAAAGAGTAGCCTCTCCCACAATATCCAGCTCTCCGGTCGATGTCGGCTCAAGCTTTGAGAGGAGAGCTGGGCGCATGGCAGTAAGACGGCATCACATTGCAGCGATGAGAAGGAGATTAGAGGGAAAAGTATCGCTAGTGTTAAACGTGGGCGCACATCGATCCGTGATTTGAGCCTTTTAGGCTTTCCTGATGGCGCAAGTCCAGTTTAGTAGGCAGTCTAGGAGGAAGTTGGCTAGCTGCTGGCGTCGATGGCAGATGGAACAAACAAGACAGAGAGTGACTTTAGGTTGCCGTCTCGTCCTCAGGCACACAGGACTCTCTTCCTGCGCTATTTTGGGGAAGGCAGGCCTGTTGACGGCGCTAACAGGACATAAGAGGGAAGTCCCCTGTTTGATCTGATGATCGATTGTATCGGCGTTGGTGTTGGCTACCAGGGACAACAAACAGTGCTGCCGTCTCGGATTGCCGCCCTGATTTCCCTAATAAAGCCATTTGATGCCCATTTCCTTTGCCTAACGACCCGTATAGTCTTTCATACTTTTTCCTTCTTCTTTCTAGTGCGGCACTGGACCAAGTAATCCAGCAGAATGTGGCCATTAAGAAGCTGTCCAGACCCTTCCAGAATGTCACTCACGCCAAGCGCGCCTATCGCGAATTCAAACTGATGAACCTGGTTAACCATAAAAATGTACGATTGGTGTTGGTAGAGTTGGTAGTGGGGAGCGCGGGTTTAATGTATATGGAGTGTGCGGTTGCAGGTGATTGGCTTGTTGAATGCCTTTACACCGCAACGGACCTTTGAGGAGTTTGCCGATGTGTACCTGGTGATGGAGCTGATGGACGCCAACTTGTGCCAAGTCATCCAGATGGACCTCGATCACGAGCGGATGTCTTACCTCCTCTACCAGCTCCTCTGTGGTATCAAGCACCTCCATTCCGCCGGCATCATTCACCGCGTACGTATCTTCAGGCTTTTTCCTCTTCTCTACAGTTATGATAAAGCCCTATGATGACGGCTACATGGTTGTCTTGTTGTAGGATCTGAAGCCCAGCAATATTGTCGTCAAGTCAGACTGTACGCTCAAAATTTTGGATTTCGGCCTGGCACGCTCAGCCAACGCTTCCTTCGTCATGACGCCCTACGTCGTCACCCGCTATTACCGCGCACCGGAAGTCATCTTAGGCATGGGCTATAAAGAGAACGGTAAGTTAAAGCCAGCAAGCTGTGAGCCTTACGCTGTGTATAGCAGAGGTGTTCAATGTCGTGGTTACTCCTTTAGTGGACATTTGGTCAGTGGGGTGCATCTTTGGAGAGATGATCCGCGGTGCGGTCTTGTTTCCGGGTTCCGATCACATTGACCAGTGGAACAAGATTATCGAGCAGCTGGGCACGCCCTCGCTGGACTTTATGAAGCGGCTGCAACCCAGTGTGCGCCACTACGTGGAGAACCGGCCCAAGTATGCCGGCTATGCCACCGAGAAGCTCTTTCCCGACGTACTCTTCCCACCGGACAGTCAGGAGCACGGCAAACTCAAAGGCAAGCCGCTTTTCTCTCCTCTTTTGTCGCTGTCAGAGTTAATAGTCAATTACGTACGTCTGACATGGTCTTGATGGTTGCAGCTGGTCAAGCGCGCGATCTCCTTTCCAAAATGCTGGTGATTGATCCCGAGAAGCGCATCTCCGTCGAAGACGCTCTTCTTCATCCCTACATCAATGTCTGGTATGAAGAGACGGAAGTTAATGGGGTAAGCAACGTCCCTACCCAAATTACAGCCAACCGAGCGAGAGAAAAAGACAGGTGCGTGTTTGTTGTAGCCTACTCCGGGAGCCTATGATCATGTGGTGGACGAGCGCGAGCACACGGTGGAGGAATGGAAACGTAAGTAGAGGAAATATTGACAGTGACTCACAGTGAGACTGATGTCGTGGTTGCAGGTTTAATTTATGACGAAGTGTCGATATACGAGCGAGCCTTTGAGTCTGGACAGCATAGTGTCGGCGGGGTGGCTCCTCCAGCCACCAACGGCAACGCTACCGATCGTCTTTCCAATCGACGCAGCTCCAAGTCCGACGAAGCTCACAACAATGCAGAGGCCGCAACAGCCAACTCTTCCCTCAAGAATACTGCCCGGTAGACAGTACGATAACCACTCCCACTAACAAACACGATCACACACACACACACACACACACAGCTCAAACGTGCTATTTCCATTATTTCCTCTACATAAGCTTTGGGTGACTGATTTTCTTTTTCTGACCTGCAGCCCGGTCGGCTGTTGTTTCTCCTCTCAGCAATGTCTTGTGGAGTCTCTGAACTTTTCAGGGATTGACTGTATTGGGTCAGAGGGCTCTTTTGGCTTTTTTTTAATCTCGTAGTCTAAACAGATCTTTTAATACCGCAGTCATATCTAGGTCAGGTTAGATTGTTGTCGTTTTATTGCTTCTCTGTCTTCGATATACCAACAGGGTTATGGGCTCTTCATCCATTTCAGTATTGTCCTGGTCTATCCTCACTTTAGTGCATTCTCTTCTTCTATGTAGCTCTATTAAAGTCCAAAAACATTGAGCGATTTCGGCAGTTTTTATGCAGTTAGAATCCCCAGATGGTTCTAATGACGACACTGTCGGCTATAGCAAGTGCTGGTGGCTCGTTGAAGAGCTCCCCATACTGGACAGGTATGGAAGAATGACGTGTGATCATGGCCCATATCTCAATGAGGCCGACTCCCTGGGGAAAGAAAAAGTGGCAGTGTTAAATGTCTGTGTGTTGTAGGTGGGGTGTAATCAGGCTCTTGCCCGACGTCAGCGGAGGAATGGGCCCTACAATGTTCAGTGCGGAAAGGCTAATGGTGGTGACGTGCAGAGGATATGGCCTGGGGATAAGGTGCATAGGTAAGGAGCTGGGCCATCGATCGACAGCAATGCTCAGCTATAGCAGCTCCCCGTCAGACTCTACTTTTGCCTAACCTGGTGCACGACGCTACCGACTCATTTCCGCCTCGCCAGTCAGGTCCGCTCTTCCCCTCCACTTGCTGCAGCCTTCATTTGTTTCTTCCCCAGTGCATGCTAGTCCTTGCCAGCCATGCTCTGTTAACGATCCGTCGCAGGCTGCTTGCTCAAGACCTATGTTCCCTCTTCTCAGCACGACATTTGGCATCCTTCGTGGCGCTACCAACCTTCTTTTCTGATAGCGTCCTTCGGGTATCTGTCCGTTCTTTTAATGAGCAACAGCTGTTGAGACTGGAGGTCCATCGATGTCCTGTTAGGCGGAGTAGGGTAGTCGTACTGTTGGGCTCATGTGTCCCGCTGCGAGTTGGAGCGCCTTTCCCTCTGACCATTTGTTGGTGTGTATAGTTTGCCGCACACTGTCCCTTTCGGCCATCTGATTGGAAGTTGGTGGGCTTGATGGAAAGCGCCACTGCCAGCGGTGCCATTCTGCCCTTACTGCCGGCCTGGCAGCGGACCAACAAGGCGCAGTCTGGTCGCCTCTCCAACGGCACAGCTATCCTTCATCGTTCGCTGTCGCAGATGCAGATACCCCTTGATCAGCCTTCCGCTCGCCATGGACTCAGCCATCTGGACAAACTCTCCAGCCGTCTGCACCATCACGAGACCGCCGTAGGCCATTCGCAAATGAGTGCTCAGCATTTTCCCTCCCTTCCTTCTTCCGAACACGACGGTGAAGCCAGGGTGCAACCTTTAGCTAGCCATCCCAGCCTTGTACATAGCCAAAGCCGGACGAGTAAAGCTACCGCAGGCCACAGTAGCAGCAAGATGGGCGCTGATACGTGGTTCATCAAGCAGCAACAATATAAAGCCTTGATCGAAGACCTCCAAGGCGCACTGAAGGTGAGAAAATAAAATGATATATGGCTTTTCCACTTCCTTCTATTACCTTTGATACAAGGTATATAACCCCTCCATGCCGTCATGTCTTCCATAGGCTAAAGAGGAAGAACTGGCGGTAGTGCGGAAGCAGCTGGACAAGGCCAAGTCGGTGCTGTCAGTGACGACGCCCTTAAGGTCGCCGTCCGGCACGGCCCTCAGCACGATGCCCAACGACGAACCTGCCAACCGTATGGTGGACCACAACCATATCCAGCTGAACGTCCCTGACCGTCCTCCCTTGGCTGATCAGCCTAAAAAGAAGCAAGGCGTTTCCGGAGAAAGCAGCACCAACAGCCATGACCAGCAACTGCAAGAGCTCCACATTGCCAAGATTGACAAAGACTTTAAGTAAGATGTGCCAAATATCGAGGTTAGGAAGAAGCCCTGCAACTAAAGTCTGTCAACACTTGTCAGGTCGAAACACATCCTCAAGGAGGCATTAGGCGACAACGACTTTTTGAATAACCTCGATTCCTCGCAAACGCGGGAAATGATCGACTACTTTTACCCGTTGGAAGTGGCTGCCGACTCCTTCATTCTTCGACAAGGTAAACATTCGAGATCAGCCTTGTGTGTACAGTATATTCTATATGGTGAAAGTCACAGCTCTTCTTCCATATAGGGGACGAAGGCCACCATTTGTACGTGCTGGCCGATGGACAAGCCGAGGTGCTGAAGGGGGACGGCAGCTCCCTGGGTCACGTGACAGCGGGCAAGGCCTTTGGGGAGCTGGCCATCCTGTACAATTGCACTCGGACGGCTTCTGTGCGGGCTTTGACCCACTGCAAGCTGTGGGTCTTGGACCGCAACGTCTTCCAGGTGGTCATGATGCGCAGTGGCTTGCAGCGCCAGCAAGAAATTGTCAGCTTCCTTCGCAGTGTCCCCGACTTGAAGAATTTAGCTGAGGAAAAACTGGCCAAGATTGGTGACGCTCTCGAGGTCATATTCTCTTTAGCACCATACTAGAGGGAAATGATGCAAATTGTTTGCCTGTTAGGTGGAGTATTATTCCGCCGGAAGTTACATTATCCACGAAGGCGAAACTGGCGATACCTTTTTTCTGCTGTACGAAGGACAGGTAGGCTTGCAGTAGTACTTTTGCCAATGGAGGGCGATGGAAGTAGTCATTGACACCTTGGTCATCATCATTTGCTGATAGGTGAAAGTCATACAGAAACTGCCGGGAAAGGGCGAACCACAGATGGTTCGCTTGCTGGAGAAGGGCTGCTACTTTGGCGAGAAGGCCTTGCTACAGGACGAACGACGAACTGCGAGTATAGTCGCCGTCACCGATGCTGAATGTCTCACTCTCGACAGAAAGTACAAGAAAGTTTACGGCGTCAGTAACGTTGAGACGTGCAACAGTGCCATTGTTTTTCTAGTTCCTTTATTCAGTTGATTGGCGATCTGCGCGAGTTGAAAGAGCGCGACTACGGCGACGAGCAGCGCAAAGCCTCCTGTAAAGAAGAGAATTCGCGGCACCATTCGGGGACTCACGGTCATGGTCACCGTTCGTCCAACCGTTCTGGCAGTTCAGGTCGCAAGCGCCATCCGCGTCCAGCCCATACGGCCATCAAGAGGGAGTTTGCCCATCTGCACTTGAGCGACTTGGAGGTGTGCGCCACACTGGGTCAGGGCGGCTTTGGCCGGGTGGTGCTGGTCCAGCTGCGCACTGACCCCAACCAGACCTTTGCCTTGAAATGCATGAAGAAGGCCCACATTGTCAAGCAGCGCCAACAGGAGCACGTCCTCTCAGAGAAGAATATCACACTACGACTGACCTGCCCCTTCATTTGCCGCATGCACTGCACTTTCAAGGACCGCAAGTACCTGTACATGATGATGGAAGCCTGCTTGGGCGGCGAACTGTGGACCATTCTACGCGACCGGTCAGTGATGTCTCGCATGTCTTGTCTCTTAGTTTCAATCTCGGCTGGCCTTACAGCAATTACTTTGAGGACGAAGTGGTCAAGTTCTACGCGGCCTGCGCCGTGCTGGCCTTGGAGTACCTCCACGAGCGATGCATCATCTATCGCGACCTCAAGCCAGAGAATGTCTTGTTGGATAGTCGTGGCTACGCCAAAATTGTACGTCTAGTGCTTTTTCCCCCAACAAGCCCTTCCCTACAAGTTTGCTATCTTGCGATCTTAAACCCTTTTGCAGGCTGATTTTGGCTTCGCAAAAGACATTGAGACCAAGCGGAAAACGTGGACCTTTTGTGGGACACCGCAGTATATCGCGCCGGAAGTGATTCTGAATAAAGGCCACGACCACGCGGTGGACTATTGGGCCTTGGGAATATACATGTTTGAACTCTCCACAGGAAAGTAAGAAAAGTGTTTTAGCCGTGTCCAATAAATAGTTCAAGTATCAATAGTATCACTGATTATATCGCCATTGACATGATAGTCCACCATTCGACTACAATGGCGATCAGCTACAAGTGTATAACAGCATCCTGCGCGGCCTTGCCCTGGTCGACTTTCCTCGTCGAATCGGCAAGAACTCGGTCTCGCTAATGAAGCGCTTGTGCAAGACCAACCCGGTGGAACGCTTGGGTTATCAACGCAACGGTGTAGCCGACATCAAGCGCCACAAGTAAGGAACTTGCCACACATCTGGGTTGAGCAACCACACGGCACTTTCTCGGTCGGCAGCTGCACCAATCGGCTTTTGCGCAAGCGACGCAGGCTTTCACTGTCTTTAGCTGCGCCACTTGGGAAAAGCGGTTTTTGCTGTCTTGTGAAGTTTGACTGCTTAGGTCCTATGTGTCGTTCTGTAGGTTCTTTCAAGGATTCGACTGGAACAGTCTGACGCAACAGACGATGACGCCGCCCATCAAGCCTACCGTCAAGGGTCCTCATGACGTCTCGAATTTTGACCACGACTTTCCACCGGACACGGACATCCCGCCCGATGAAGTAACGGGCTGGGATGCTCACTTTTGACTTGGTTCCTTGACACGCACCTCCCCACCTTCCCCGTAAGTTCCTTTACAGTCTTTCAGTCCTCTTCCGGTCCCAGGCTGCTAGACCCTTTCCGCCCCTCACACACTGCTTGTCTCTTTCGCACCCTTCCCGCGAAAACCCTCATAGTTTGCACACTAATTATGACCATCAAGTATTCCTTCAAACAGTATCTGATAAATCTTTCGTAACTGGTAAGAAACAAGAAATGGTAGACAACAATGTCCAGTCTAAAAAGAAAGTAAAACAAGAAGAGCAGTCAGCAAAGTCTGCTTCCGCTATCAGCGGCGCAGGTACTGTACGCGCTGATGAAGCAGCAAGAAGAAAGGATGGCTTTGTGACTACAAACCAGTCAAGGTGCTAAAACAAAAGGAGCAAGGGCAGCAGGCAACGACAATGTACAAAACCAGAGAAAGAGGGACAGTTCTTGTGGAGATTTGGTCCGAGGGGGCTGACTTGAGCTCTCACTTGTAGCGTGTCCATTTGGCCTTTTGAGCTAAGATATCAGCACGGAGGTTCTGGCTAAAGCAGATACCCAGTATCTGGACGACAGCAACGCCGACCGCCACTGCTGCCACGATAACCAGATTCTGGTCTAGCCACATTTGGGCGGCATCGACACAACCCTTGTTGTAAATCTTGTCTGAAAAGTCGTCTTTGCGCCGTACACCGTAACCACACTGCAGGTTAGCATAGGTACCCTCCTGCAAAGGACCATAAGCGACCCTGTTACAGGCTGTTCTTCAATGGAATGGCAGCGCCATCTAACCTCTGGTTTACAGCAGCTGAAAGGTACTCCGCAGGCTTCGGGACTGCTGGTCGACGAGCAGTTAAAGTACATGTTGTTGTTCCAGTCTCCGGCCGAAGTGATACCACAACACTGCAACTATAAAGAGACCCCCCCATTTGGAGTTAGTCAATCTTCCCTTCTACCCTCACCATCATGCAACTAGCTGTCCGACCCGACCCACCCATTTGGACTGGATCCAGTCCACCAAGTCTTGCGCGTCCTCGTCCTCACGGTAGTCTCTGATAAGGACTTGCAGCTGCTCTTTGGCTTGCGTCTTCAACTATACAAAGCACAACAGCAGTTAAGCACATCTGCCCCATGCCCAGCAATGAATAATTCATTCTCTTACCCATTCTCGACAGACAAAGCCTAAAACACCGAGGGTGAGTTCGCCCAGTAGAATCAGTCCCAACAGGAAGGCGTACTGCAAAATGAGACAAGATGACCTCATCCATTTCCCCTCAAGTTTCCCCGTTTCACTTTTGTCACATAATGCGCAGCCTCCACTTACAGTGGCCAAGAGGAATGTATTTTCCCGTAATGCCCCAACACATCCGGTAAAGCCAATAATGAAAGTCACCAGGCCGGTGATGATGAGAAGGAAAGCTGGATCGACGGCCACCGAAGTCAGACGCTTCAAATTGTTGACCGTATCCTTCTCCGTCCAAGCCCAAATACCCACGGCGAAGATTAACATGCCTACAATCTGTTAGTAACCACACAGTGAGCTCAGCAACTATTAAATGCGCGGAAGATGGCCAAGTACCCAGAAGAGGACGTTCTGACTGAAGACGACCCATTTAACGCAGCAGCTAACTTCCGTCCGATCTCGACGTTTCCGTCTTCGTCGTTCCCGCATTCTTCTGACGGCGTTGGGACGTTCGGTAGGCGGGTTCTCCCGCGGTGTGGCCATTCTTCCTGATGAGCGGCCTCTGCAGATACATATCATGCTTTCTGTATGTACTTTTATGGCAATATGCCAATATAGTTACGTACTATATACAGCAATTATGCTAATTATCGTACCTGTTATAGCTCAGATCCTCGTCGTCGTCAGAATAATCTTCGGACTCAGTCTGGCTCTCATCGTACGAAGACTCCTCGTATCTGGCTCTCCCCGGCCTTCCCGATCTTCGTGACGGAGGCTACAACAAACAGGAAGAGGGTAACTAATTACGTCGACGTAAAAGACTATCCAACTATGTCATCTCCAGACCAACCATCTGTCCTCTTCTGTACATTATCCCAGAATCATAATCCATGCCATCATTATAACTCGACTTCTTCCCCATTTTTCTCTCTCAAAAGCTCACGATATGCCTTTCGAAAATGTCATATTATGGCATGTAATGTAAGTAGCATCAGACTGATGGCTGCTATCTCGTCCGATATGGCTATACACATGTGCCAACAATGGACTTCCTTGAAACTCGAAGCACGGTTTACTACTGGAGAATGAACTGCAGAGCACACCCAACCTTCGTGAAAAGTCACTGTATATGAACCAGGATTCAATAGCCTTACCTCGCGATTCTGTCGATCAATTTTCTTCCCGTGTATCCCACTTTGCTCCTCCCACAAACAAACACGGCCTCCGACTTCCGTTTCTCCAGCTACAGATAGAACCCAGAGTCCTAAATCATGGTCTTTGCTACTGGTGTACAGGAGGAAACACAAGCACGAAGGACAAACAGACGGCAAAGACAAACGAAGGAACGGAATGGATCGATGTTTGCATGCAACGAGATTACGGAAACAGTGAACACAGATCCATATTTAAAATCATGAGTCATAATTTTCCGCGCAGGGGATCGGCGGCTGGTTGCCCGGCTTTCGGGGTTGGAAGAAGGGGAAGTTCGAAACTGTGAGCTGGTATGTAGGTGCAGCCAGTGCCATGCACCCTTCATCAGACCACAACCCTCGTTGTGCTTCGGTGACCTCAGTGTACCATTGCTACTGTCATAGTTATTGCTCAATGGCTTGTGTTCAATGGAGTATGACTTGTATGAGCTCCATTCCTTGGCCAACAAAGGAACGTCCGTTCCAACCAACAGGTTTCATTTGCTATTGAGTGTCGCAGATTGGTAGTACGCTACCCAGCTCCGCTGATTATTGCAGGCTAATCAAGATGCCCATCAAGAGGATTTGCTGTATCGGAGCAGGATATGTCGGTGGGCCAACCTGCGCCGTTATCGCCAAGAAATGCCCGGATATCGTGGTCACTGTGACGGACATTATGCCTGCAAAGATCGCCGAATGGAACTCGGACAGCTTGCCCATCTTCGAGCCAGGCTTGGAAGAGATTGTCTTTGAGATCCGCGGCAACAATTTGTTCTTTACCACCGATGGTCCGAAGGCTATTCGCGAAGCCGACTTGATCTTCATCAGCGTCAATACTCCCACCAAAGCCTACGGGGCCGAAAAGGTAAACAGTCTCTACCTTCTTTGACAACCAACACGGCGATAGAGTCGAAATCGATGCTGTGTTCTGCTTAGGGCAAGGCGCCGGATTTGAGCTGCGTGGAGAGTGCTGCCCGTCTAATTGGGAAGAACGCTTCCGGCGCGACGATTATCGTAGAGAAGAGCACTGTTCCTGTACGAGCAGCCGAAAGCATTGCTGCTATCCTCAGCGCAGAATGTAGAGAGGATGGAACATCATTCCAGGTATGCTCGATCTTGCCATTGCCTGATACAGTGCATATCTTGCGACTTTTGGTGAAGTAACGGAACTGGAAGTAGCACATGCTTGAGCAAAGAGCCTCCATACACTTCTTTTGCTTCAGGTCTTGTCGAACCCCGAGTTCCTGTCGGAAGGGACAGCTATCCAAGACCTACTCAGTCCCGATCGTGTTTTGATCGGCTGCGAAAGCAGCGAAGCGGGCAAGTTGGCGCGGAAGGAACTAGCGGACATTTACACGCGTTGGGTCCCCGAAGAGCGCATCGTCACCAGCAACATTTGGTCCTCCGAGTTGACCAAACTGGTACGTCAGCTGCTTGGCGCACTGATATCTTCACCTCTTAGCGTGTCCTGTGGGGGGTTTTACAGATCAACAACGCCATGTTGGCACAAAAGATTACGTGCATCAACGCCACTTCCGCTATCTGCGAAAAGACGGGGGCCGATGTGTCGGAAGTGGCCAAGGCCGTCGGCATGGATCAGCGCATTGGTCCGGCATTCCTCAACTGTAGCATCGGTATGCTTCAACACCCGCCTTCTCATAGTCTCATACCGATGTAATTTTGGACTGTGGCCCGTTGTTTCAGGCTTCGGTGGGAGCTGCTTTCACAAAGACATTCTCAGTTTGGTCTACTTGTGCAAACAGCTCAGCCTAGATGAGGTCGCTGACTACTGGCAAATGGTATGTGCTCTATATCTTTATGCTTGCCTGGCTTACTGCACCTAATTGGTTACTGTTACAGATCGTTGATCTCAACGAACTGCAACGACGGCGCTTTTGCCAACGCATCGTTAAAAGCCTGTATGGCAACGTGGCTGGCAAGAAACTGGCCATCTTTGGCTTCGCCTTCAAGGAAAACACGGGTGATACCAGGTGCGTTCATCCTCTCCAAACGTAACTTAACCTGGCCGCTGGGCAGATAGCAGCGTGCTCAAAGATGTCTTCCTTCTTGCAGAGAATCTTCGGCCATCGTTGTGTGCAAACATTTGTTGAACGAGCAAGCTCAGCTGGCCATTTATGATCCCAAAGTGAGGGAAAGCCAAATCATCAGGTAAGATTAGTTCACGCTGGTCCTATTTTGAAGACTAGACATCCGTCCTCATCAACACTTATCCGTCCATGTTGTGTTGTCAGGGATTTGCAAAGTCCGGGCTGTGAATTCAATTCATCCAGTCTCAAAATTGAAACTTGTCCATACGAAGCTACTAAGGGAGCCAGTGCCATCGTTATCTGTACCGAATGGAAAGCATTCAAGGTTAAAGAAGAAGCTTCCTCATGCAATTTCTCCCTTATGCGCAACCGCGGTTTGTTTTTATAGAACCTAAACTATCAGAAGCTGTACGATAGTATGGAAAGTGGGGCGCGTTGGATCTTTGACGGGCGTAATATCTTGGACCATCAGAAGCTGATGGAGACGGGCTTCCAAGTACACTGTGTCGGCAAAGCCCTCCATCTGCAGAATGGCCGACGGAGCAGCGGCCTGACCAATGGCCATGCTTTTCCATTCCACAATGGGGATCACTAACTAACATTCATTTCTCCTTGCTTCTGTTGTTGGTCAATAGCCACAGATTAGCCGATCTTCCTTATATGCTGGTGATACGGGCTCTTGCCTAATGGCTTTTCACGAGCTTTACGCCTTGTTTATACGTCAAGTTTTATACTCTTTTGTTGTTTTACTCAACTGAGCGTCCAACTTAGCTCGGTTCTAATTTCTCTCGTCTTATCTCGTTCGTTTTTTAAATTCTTTGCTTGTTATTTGGCGGGTTTACAGTTTGTTGACCGATTGCTACGATTGCTGTTCACAAGCATCAAAATTAAATCGAGTTCTTTTCTCCGTTTTGCCCGTCAAGGTTCCCTCACTTGGACAACTTCCGCTGTCGCTCCGTGTTCCGCGAAATACTTTGGAAAATCGAGCGATTGTACGTCCGGGATAAATCTGTCCGCCAGACAGAACCCATTGTCACAGCTTGGCAAGTACCTGCTGCACCTAAGAACCCACAACCAGTTATCAATATTTCGGTTCGCCGACTGTTCCGAAGCTGGGTCAGTAATTTGTTGTTAACGGTGGCTGGTCGCCTGGTGCTCCGAGGGAGGTCCATTTAGAGTTACGTCATCGCTTCAACAGTGCAAAAAGTTTAGTTTACATTAGGCAGTCAACTTATGGGAAGACTATCCATCGTCAAAGAAGGGATCTTCGCAGTACCGTGTAGCTGTTCCGTTGTGGAAGCTGTTACAGACTTGGGAAATTAACGGATACTCTAGTGCGAGGATTAAGCAGGACGCGTTTTGGCATCGGGTCAGGCGAAGTGACTGTCTGTTTTATCGCACACCGGCCATCAGCTGACAAAGTCCATCCCCAGCTGCAGATAAGGCCAAACTCTTCCGTACTACCTGGACGGACACCAGAAACAAACTGTAAGTACCCTTCCCAAAAGCCCGCCGATTGATTCTAATCACGTTTGTAGCTGTTAGAAACTTAGATTATACGAGCGTTCTCGTAGCTGTGGGGATCAAGGCTGGGATTTCCGCTGCGAAGACGGCGGCACCCGTGATCGAGGAGAGGAGCGATCTCGACCCAGTGCTGCCCGTTTTAAGGTAAAACTACCTCTTGTTCGTCTGTGGACAGATCTGGAATTGGAAACAGATTGGTCGCAATTGAAGAATGACGTTTGCTTGCCGTTTTAATGTATGGCGCTGCATTACGGATGAACCTGCGCATGGCGTTATACTCTTCCAATGTAGTTCTGCGTCACTTTGGCGAACCCATGATATGATTCCCGAAATAATCCCTCTGATCGATGACTGCGTGTGCCCAGTATAAATTCGTTCTGTTCTTCGTAGGTAACAGGCGGATATCCGGACAAGCCTTGTCGTTGATGATCGTTAACCGGCTTGGCCATGTCATCCACCACCTCGACTGCGCTCCCAGGCGCCGTTCTACGCAACCCTCTGGGCAGCCTCAGCTGGGAGACTGGACCAGCCGTGACAGGCTTCGTAGCCCACGGCACTGACGCTCTGGAGCTGACGGACTATGAAGCACTACCACCCACTGTCAGTACGGGCACGCACATGATGGCCGGAGCTATGGCCGGAATCATGGAACATTGCGTTATGTATCCCATCGACTCTGTCAAGGTATGCAAGTCTATTGGTTCTGGGTGCGCTTTTGTACAGTGTGTTGGCCGTTACAGACGCGGATGCAGAGTCTGAGGGTGAGGACAGCCTACCGTGGTCCGGTGGACGCCTTGTTCAAGATGGTCAGCACGGAAGGTGTACTGAGGCCAGTGCGGGGTATCCAGGCCGTCTTTATGGGTGCCGGACCAGCGCATGCCATGTTCTTTGCCTGTTATGAAAGCAGTAAGGACGTCCTGGAAGCCAAGCTGGGTCATGGACCTTTAGCTCATGCTCTGGCTGGCTCGGCGGCTGCCGTCTTCCACGACGCCGTCATGAACCCCGCCGAAGTGGTCAAGCAACGCATGCAAATGTTCTCCAGCCCCTACCGCAACTGCACACAGTGCTTCATGGACATTTGGAGAAAGGAAGGACCCGGCGCTTTCTACCGCAGCTATTTCACTCAACTTACCATGAATATTCCCTTCCAAGTAAGTCCACTTCGATAGTCATTATAAAATACTCCCCAGACTTTTCTCACCAAGTTTCAGTTTGTTCGGCCCTTTTTCTACAAAAGTACCGGTCAAGGCCGTGCCGGGCACGGCCTTGACAAGTATGCTGTGAGTTACGTAATTCGTAGAAAAATTGCAAAAAACTAGAGGACGCTTGGCACTTGTCGACGAGATGGTTTTGCCTGAAGAATAGGAGGCTTTTGGCTTAGGGCTTTTCATTGTTGGAGTTTGACGTGGTGTTTGGGTGGGTTGTAGGGTCTTCACTTTATGATATACGAAGTGATGCAAGATTCGATGAACCCGACACGGAGATATGATCCGCGTTCCCATGTGGTGTCCGGTGCCGTAGCCGGTGCCATTGCCGCGGCCTTCACCACCCCTTTGGATGTCTGCAAGACACTGCTCAACACCCAAGAGTTATGTGCCTTCAACCAAGACTCGAGCAAAGCCGTCCGCGGCCTACCACAAGCCATCAAGGCCATCTACCGCTGTTGTGGCTTCCGCGGCTACTTTCAGGGTTTACAGGCCCGTGTCATTTTTCAAATGCCCTCCACGGCCATTTCCTGGTCCGTCTATGAGTTTTTCAAATACTTTGTTGCCAAACAATCCAACGCCCCTTCTTCTTGAGAAGAAAAGAGAACGTTTTCTGTCCTCGTTGTCCTGATGACTTGATGTCGATCCCGTGTTCTACCCCCTTCAGTCTGACATGATGACGTGCCTTTCGCCCAGTCTTGGTTGATCATACTTTAACAGAGAGGTTTCAAATTTGAGACAAAGGGTGTCGACTGCTTATACAAGGTTTTCCACGCCTTTTTGCCTGGATTGTTTATTTATGGCTAATTAAAGGTTGAAGTGTTTGAGTAGTACAGTAAAGGCGAATGGGAAAGCTTGACGTTGATGGAGGATCCAGACGAGGTCTTTCGGCAGGGACTGGAAAAGAGGGAGAGATTGTGAGAAGGGGGTCCTCGTTGACTGGGCTTGTTTTAAATTGCAAATTTGTTGTGACTGGCAGCAATTGAGGGTTGGAGGGAGATTGTAGTGGTGTAATTGAATCTGTGGACTGTCAAGTTGCGCCGAAGGTCGCCAGGGATTGCCAGTCAATTACGATGGCTCCAAACTTTAATCATGACAATGTCACTGTTGTCTTGGACTCTTGTCCCTCTTCCTCTCTGCATCCTTGACAGTCTGACGTCGTTTGTCTTCTCCATTTTCCACTGTCGAATGTTGACTTTTGATCTACTTTCAGCAATTGTAAATTTAGCGGACTGGAGGAATTCCCTGGTGTTAACCATGTCCGCAACGGCCTAAAAGGATGCTAAAAGAGGGGCCAAAAAGCTGTCACAATCCATGAAATACTCCAAAGGACACAGATACTGTCAAATACAGTTGTTGTCCGACTTTAACAAGATGAGAAAAGCAATTCCTCGGAGGCTCAAACTTTGCGTACTCGTACCATAGCGAGGAACCCTGGTTCTTTTGGCTGTTTGGATATTCCGATCGACTCCTCCGTGTCGGAAATTAAGGCGGAAGCTGTTTCCGTACAGGTGGCATAAACATTGGTAGGGATGAGCATCGAAGCTGTAAGGAATAGATAAATAATGATGGTATAAGTGGATTAAGGGAAGGGGAATCAATTGGGGGAGACTGGGGTTTGTGTCGAGGTTTAGGGTAATGGTCACGCAAGGTGCGCATTTGGAGGAAGTGAAGGTAGAGCTAGCTGGCCATTATCCGCTTCCTTGTGATGGCTAATGTGATGGTTTCCGCTGGCTGGACTGTGGCATTTGTCAGCGGAAGGATGAGGTCACGCTATGGCGCCATATCCAGGCCGTGCTGTACAATGGTTAGGCTCTTCGTCTTCCTTTAGCTAAAGCTTACAGCCCGACATGGCTGCTACTTAACCTCTGTCATGACGGCCATAGCTGCCATTATTCTTGCATCAAAATAGAATTATACCATCAAGTCATTTCCCCATTTGCAAGCCTTTAGAATGGGGTAAAGGTCCCTTTGCCTCCTTCCACACATCTGTCCATCTTCATCCTTCTGTTGTTCACGGATATACACAGGTATGTTGCAGGAACGCAATGGCATCTAATCATATTAATCGACCATTGCCGAGCTACTTTACGCGCCTTGCGTGTTGCGCTGCTGCTGGAGTACTTCTTCCTTTCATAGCTGGCTGCACACCTATGCCAACATATATCAGAAGGATATTTCTCTCATTTCCTCGGACGAGCTTCCTGCATCTGTTGTGTTGCGCGCCAAGGCGAGTACAGCTAGATTTCTGGACAAAGGTGAACAGTTGAAGTTCGAAGGGCGCCGACGGAGGTCTTGGATAAATAAACTGAGTTTTCCCGGCTACATGATGATACCATTATAAGAGGACAGAGTACAGCGGGAATGAACTGCTAGCCGGCAAGGGGATTATAGGAAGGCTATAATAAAAGAGGAATGACTGCTTTGGCTGCACAGTGACCATCTGTTAGGTTTCATCTCTCATTACATCCTCATTCGTCGCAGATTACTCTTGTCATTTTTCCTGACCTAACTTCATCAAACAACATTGTGCCTCCTTTATGATGTCGCTGTACTTTGAAATTTGGAAATATTAAGTGCGTTAACAGAATATGTTACGCGTAGACTGTACGTTCGCTTCCCGTGTGGTGGGAAAAACGCGTTGCTTTGATCGATGGTTTGTATAAGAAGAAAATGATAGGAAAGTCGCAGCGTGCTCAGAAAAATACCGATATGTTTCAGAAACGAATGTTGTTGCTTGTTGATCAGCAAATAGCTTGATTGATAGTAATAGAGAATCATGGCGGAGCGAAGGTTCACAGGCTGAGGCTAGGCAGGAACGTGTACGCAGAGCCGATGCATAAATAAAGGAGGACAACATTTCAAAATGGATGAGACTTTGTCCCTATGGTTGTGTGAAGGGTGTATGTTGATATAATAAGGAAGGTCTCGGCCGGCATAATTCTTATAAAATTATTGGATTGCGTCGACCAGATAGCAGATGATCGGTGAAATACTAGACACATTTTCGGTTATGTATATATGCCTGATGAAGGCAAGGAGGAGCCGTGTACATGTTGAAGGGAGATGGGATGCTGATAATTGTGATTGGTTTGCTGGCATGCATGCATACATGCATCTACCCTTGCCGGGGAGTATGGATCGTGGAGATGATGATTGTAGTTGGGTGGGAGCTCCGCCCTGGTTGCAGCCAATGAAGAGAAGACATTCCCTGGAGGACAGCGGCAATGCACATGGGACATGCATCCCTCATCCGCTGCCCGTAATTCCCTCTGCTGCACTCATCCATTTCTTCTTCCCTTAATTCCTCCAGTTTGCTGCGCTGCCTGCCTTGCAGGCAGTAATCATTCATTGCCATGCAAAGGACTGCACATCTATAGCTGGCTCTTCTATCGCTACATCATGCCATCCTTATTTATGAGCTGCTGAACCATCTTTACTTTCTCGCTCTTGCACAAAACTTTCCTTCCTTCCTTCGGCAATTTTTCGGATATGTCTTCTGAGCTGAACGGGAAGACTGTTGTTTGAGTTGGTCGGCTTTGTGTGGCTTTTGGGCCTTTTTTTTCTGCTGGCCAGCTTTGGTGGCGCGTGGTCCTGAGGGAGTGGATTGAGGAAGCTGTGTTGCGTCGCGGCAGAGGAGGAGGACGCAGTGGTCCTATTGTGGTGGGCAAAGTGTGTGGATTAATTGATCATTGGGTCTTTGTGGGGTCGGAAGGCAGTCAGGTCTCTGTTGGGAGTATCGGCCCAACAACGGCCCAAGGAAGCTGGAGGATAATCGGCCGGCCACGTGCGTCCCACTAACGTTGGCCGGAAAGGCTGGTCAGAACAACTGGGATTTGTGAGCCGCACTGTTGCATTCCCCAACGCCGCACGATAAGCATATCCCCGTACGGCCACCTACACAGATAAAGCATAGTCTTTTGCATCAATTAAGCCATACTCCCAAGTCACCCTGGGCCCCAGCTCTGCATCCGGAGTAGCGCATCGGGATTCGCCACTGTAGTCAGCCAGTGCGGTAAGTGTTTAATGTGTTATTAAACAACAATAAGCAATCTCCTCTTGATCAACATTAATAATTGCACGCCATTTCCCCTCGCATCGCTCCCCATCTCATCGTCCACTGTCACAACACACTGGTTGTTCAGATCGAAGATGCTGTATGTAGGCTATGGCCATAAAGTCAAGTCGCGACCTCGCGGCCGGTCTAACCAACCCTTCGCATGTACTCGTTCGATGATTGATCAATCATCAGTCGGTCTTTCTTTGTCAGTTTTTATTTCAAGACTTTTCGGCCACACGCCAAAACATTTCATCTACACGAAAAAATGATGATTCGTTCCCGAGAATAATATCGAGACTTCTTTAGTCTTGGAGGAAAGCGCACCTCGCCAGTCAAACGTCTTTCAGTCGTATTAGTATCAAAGGGCGGATGAGACAAACGATGACCTTTCACTTTTCCCCAGTGATGACACCATTCACACCAGCCTATCTCTGGTTTTTCTGGGAAGCACGCGTATGAAGCCAATAGGGTCCCACGACGATGCTGCTAGAAAAAACAAGGCTTGAAAAAGCAGTCAAAAGAAACTGCAGAAACAGTACATATCAAAAAGCATTTGTAGACTTGACCATTATTCACTGCGTAATCCGCATTGATCATTATGCCACTCTGTTTACAGGAAGAAGCGGCAGCATATTTGGCAAGAAAAATTCGTTGGGGGAAAGGCTTTGGCTGATTTGAGCATAGTCTTGTATGGTGGGTCCATGCACAACAAATGTTTGGACTGCATAGCGGTGGATCGGGTATTGGCCTAGGAGTTTCTGGCCCGTGCCTGCGCCAGTCTCATCTGAAAGACGAGCCTCCCTCGCATATCTTTAGCCCTTTGCAACGCGGCAGTGCGACATCGGCCACCGTGGATCTGCTGTCGATGCGAGCAGCCGGAGCCACCGCTTCCTGGCTGTCCACCACCTCCTCCGGCATGCCCATCGACCCCGCCAAGTAACAAGACTTTCTGGCCATCGTTGCCCCTTCTTTACTTCCTCTTAACAAAGCTCATATTGCTCTTTTAGCTCGGAGATTGTCCAGTGTCATTTTGAGAAGCAGCCGCCCAACAATCTGCGCAAGAGCAACTTTTTCCATTTCGTGGTGGCCTTCAGCGACCGTCAAGGACAAGTGGTGGAGATTGAGCGAACGCAGTTTGTCGGCTTCATCGAAGGCGACCCGTTGGTACGAGTAAGTTTTTTCGCTTCCTATGTAAAAGATGACGGCAGATTGATGGGCAGGGGCGACTAAAGTAGCAAAGTCTGCTTGTTATTGGGGTTAGCGGCTACACAGTTGTGGACAGATGGGAGGTTGAGTAGTGGCCGTAGTGTGGGCTTGATTTGTGACAGAACGGTCAACAGCTCCTTGTTTACGGAACAAGGCCAAAGATGCCTAGGCAGATAATAACTTTGCACCTTATCTTTTATGGAATATTGCCGCTCGCTCTCCCTCTCTCCCTTCCCTACCCGCATCATATTCAGGCCCAATCTGTTACTCTTAATCAGTCAGCCATCCAGCTTCTGTTCAGCATGTAACATGGCCATGTAGGCAGACTGGGGTAATGACAGTTCAGCGGGATGAGAGGATGAGGTCCACTCGGCAATTTGACAATTGCAAAAAGCCCTTCAGCTCTATAATTAGCCACCCTCCCCTCACAAATCTGCCATCTTTTACTACTTCTAATTACACAATATACACTACGATACTCTCTATATCTATCCCCCCTCTAGCTGACGATATGTGTCGGCTTTTTCAGGAATCGAGCGACGGACCACAGAAGACCAGTAATGGCGTCCACTACAAAATCGGCCTCTTCTTCCCCAGTACAGGTAAGATGGCAATGACGACATTGTGTCAAGGGCAGATATTCTATTTCGGTAGAAGGGTTGCAATAACAAAAGGAGACGATTTGCCATCAGGAGGAATGATCGTGGCGAAGTAGCTTTAGGGATAGCTTCCGGCTGGTCGAGCACTAATCTTCCTGCCGGCTTATCCCTTCATTGACACTTATTGGCTACCCGGCAGAGAGGAGAGCGGGATGTGTTGCAAGTCAGTGGCCGCCGGCATTGGACTTAACAGCCCTTCTCCATCTTCAATCAACTCTTTCCTTCATTTGACTGATCTAGTCTTTCCCTGCCGCAGGCCGCTGCATGATGAGAGGAAAGACTGTCGGGATAAATGAAGCACAAGGGAAGAGTGCGGAGATAACTGAGATAAGGATATCCATGTGATGCTACACACACTCTTGAAATATCCGACTTGACATTGTCAAGTGTCTATATGCATATCCACTACACTTACATCCCCCCATTTTCACGCCTTTAGCCCAAGAAACATCCAATAACATTAGTTTGCCCCCAAGCATGACTTGTCGGCTGCTGCCAAGAAGGTCCTTCCTACTTCCGCACAAACTCTTATCATTTAATTCAATCGCATCAAATATACAACTGTCCAAATGTATCCTCATTTCTATCACAGAGAAACGAAACCTTCAAGTTACACAGCTCAGTACTGCATCAATTGGAGTTCGGCAGACAAAATCGACGAGACTGTTTTCCCCAAGTGGTGCATGTTTGCCGTCTTTTTGGCGGAGGGAGTGCGTCGTTAGGACAAACGATTTTGCTAGGTTTATTTGCCCAACTCCCGTCCACAGGAAAGTTTTCAGGCTGCATTCTGAGTACTGAAAAATAAATAATGGGGAAAATATGATGGTGCAGAAAAAACGTGGTGGGTGGGTTGATAGGGTGATGATGTTGGCGCGCGTGTGTGACAATGAAAGAAGATATGAGGGTAGGTGTAAAGTGATGGGGTTGGCATTAATGGCACCTTGGAGACTGTCGGTATACATCCTGCTTATTTATTTGTGCAAACAAGCAGTAGGCCCAGCGGGACTAGCCTTAACAACCTTGGCTATATGATAGATATGGGCAGCAAGAAGTGGAGCTGCTGTATTCGTAGTGGCTCCCTGGAGAAGCTGGCCCGGTTACGGTACCGGCAAGATATCCCCAACGCGCCATCACAAAGGTCCCTTGCGTGCCTCAACATAAAGGCCCATACTATCATTACTTTACACTTTGCACCTACTGGCACAGTCAAGCAGGGACCATGCTTCGGACAAGTGCCGCCTGGGCAGTCCTTTCTGTTTCGCTTGAAGGACCTACTAATTATGCCGCTTGTCTTTAGGAGCTCGCAAGGAACAAGACCTCTACGTCCGCCTCATCGATTCCGTTACAAAACAGGTAAGCTGTTGTACAGTGATGCTTGATAGTTTATGACGGCCGATGTGGAGAGTTGGAAGGTACACGGTCGAGGTGGGCCGACGAATGACGATTTCCTTGGAGGAGTTAGTGGGCCTCTGGCATGACTACCTCTCAAGACCGACTATTGACGTCTGTCCTTGATGAATTTCCTGCTCTTGGACGATAAGCCAGTTCTGGCATTTCCCGCTGATCTTGTCTGGCTACTGGAAGATGGCGGTGGTTATAAGCGAGCGAGCGAGGAGTAGATGAAATATTTGTGGATCAGTCAAGTAGAAGGAGCTTATCGGGGGGCTTTGAGCGGATGATCCAGGCCGACAATCCTCTTGACACTCTCTTGATCCTCTTCCTCTCCCCTCCTTACACTCGGAGCTATCCCTCCCGCCCGTCTTGATCTGCAGCATTTTAGGATGCATAGCTAACCTCCATATACACATGTTATTTTCGCTTGGACAACCACGGACTGTGGGACACGGACTGAGTGGCTTTTTTCCTTTCCTGCTCCTTAGTCCCTTTTTCGTCTGCCAATTGGCAGACTCCTACTGCGGCGCCATGTTGAGTGATGGGCCTGCGGAACTGTGTGTCAAAACAAGTCCTGCCGACGGATGATGAGCACCTACATCTGACTGCTTTGCGGCCTATATCCATTCTTGATGGAGTAGCTGGCGCTTACTATGATCTTTGCCCAAGATATGCAGCGACATGCGGTTGTATCTTTATACTACAGAACAGAGAAAGTCAGCTACCAGGGCAAACGTCAAAGTGGAAACCAGTGATACGCCCAATGAGTGTAGTCGGCACGTGCCGCTGATTTATCCCTTTTGACTAAGGTACACAACGGACGGCGCTCCAAGACAGGTTCCACGGGGGTTTGGCAGCATTCTCCATCATAATTAGCATCGATAATCAAATGCAAACATACCTTCGACAGACAGTGTGTCAGATATCGGTATATTACCCTGAGAAGGTCAACCATAAAAAAAAGCCTGCACGTTTGGATGAAAGGTGATGGCTTTCTTTTTCCTGGTCCTCGGGCCTGAAGCTGAGGCCTGAAGCTTGTTTATATTCATTACCGTGAATTAAAACAAGAAGAGACGACCGCGTATTGTTAACACGTTCTCCCCGGATAGGGCAAATACTCGTGGCCTCCGCTTCCTCAATTATTTTCCCATACTTGACGCCCCTGTTTACTTTTCTCCCATATTTACTCTCATGTCAATGGTTGTTGCAGGCACTAGGTAAACATTTAGCCAGCTCTTGCCTGAGGCTGTCCTTCCCATGTTCAGCCAGTCGTAGTGATGGATTTCTTTTCTGTTGACAGGCCATTGTTTATGAAGGTCAAGACAAGAATCCGGAAATGTGCCGCGTTCTCTTGACCCATGAGGTCATGTGCAGGTATGTCCTTGCCAACATTGCCACCTGACAATTCATGTCGACATTCAACTATGGTGTGTTTGGCAGTCGGTGTTGTGAGAAGAAGAGTTGCGGTAATCGCAACGAGACGCCTTCGGACCCGGTTATCCTCGACAGGTTAGTTGCCCGTTAACTGAGAAACTATAGCCGAGGTCACGTAAACAAGTGCTTGAAAAGCACAATGGTAATGGGCAGCAAAGGACTATCCATCTCTTGGCGCCGTCAGTGTGACAGGCGGAACAATTTGCATATTTGATGGTCGGCCATCGATGCAGGGAAATGTTGCGTTATAATGATGATGCTGCGCTTTGCAACTGTAAGCTGGAAGGGATGGATGGCACATATGGTGGGGATGAAGGAGAAGGTGGAGGAGGATGGCCAAGAGTCGGTAGGATGCAATGGACAGTCGTGCTGTGCGGGTGGTACAGTATAAGCGAGAGTCCGCGTCTCCCCTCTTAATTTCATTTGCAAGATTAAGTAGCTGACCATATGCCGCGCCATAAGCCTAGGCCGCCTCATTTTCCACTTGTGCAAGCAATTATCTTCCGCCAATGTAAGCACACCTCCCCCGCAACCTTGCACCCTATAATTACCGCACTGCTCATTTCTGCGCGAGCCAGACACACGTTATTGAAGACCGTCCGCACTTGTTTCACAGAAGAAAAAGCTTGTAAAATAAGCGATACGAAAATTATAGCAAAATTCTTCTTCCGAATTGTGTACCGCTTTTTCCCAAGCGGATGAGCGAAAGTGCCGTGCGCCACTTTCAGTTATGGTTATATGGTCGAAACATGCAAATGCAGCCTTGATGGAGGAACAGAAGTTGTGATAATTACGAAAGCTAGTTGCATGGCAGGATTATGTCATCTGTAGAGATCAATTTGGCTGATGCCATCTGTGCCATGCAATCTGAAGTTCCAACTACAATGAGACGGTTAGGCTTGGTGGACTGGATGTCTGACTCGATTGGAGAACTCATCCAAAGCCCTGGCACTTGGAGAGGAATACAATTTGTTTCGTGGTTGCAGGTTTTACCTCAAGTTCTTCCTCAAGTGCAACCAGAACTGCCTGAAGAATGCCGGCAACCCGCGGGACATGCGTCGCTTCCAGGTGGCGCTGTCAACGTCACTGCGCAGTGATGGGCCACTGTTGGCCACTTCCGACAACATGTTTGTCCACAACAACAGTAAACACGGGCGGCGCAGCAAACGCCTCGATCCATCGGACGGCTTAGCCACACCCTGTATCAAGCATATCAGCCCCAACGAAGGCTGGACGCAAGGTGGCACCATGTGTGTCGTCATTGGCGAGAACTTTTTCGAGGGCCTACAAGTGGTCTTTGGCTCGACGGTGGTCTGGAGCGAACTGCTGACTTCCCACGCCATCAAGGTGCAAACGCCATCGCGCAGTACACCGGGAACAGTCGAGGTGACCTTGTCCTACAAATCCAAGCAGTTTTGCAAAGGCGCCCCTGGTCGCTTCACCTATGTCGGTACGGCTCTTCTCAATCCCGCAAAGCCTTCCAACCATTGATTTCATATATTTTAAAAATAGCCTTGAATGGGCCGGACATTGAGAATGGCTTTGCGCGGCTGCACAAGTACGTCATGCGCCAACCCGGTGATCCTGAACGCTTACAGAAGGAAGTCATCTTGAAGCGTGTAGCTGATGCTATGGACATGGTGTAAGACGGGTTTTGCTCTTAGGTCCACACTGCCTCTTCTAGGTCTGACAAAGTCCTCTTACAAAGTTTAAGCTTTCTGCCTTTGTAGAGGCTACCCGGTTGCGCGCAACGCCCTCAATCGGTCCCCGAGTACAGCCAGCAACGGCATGGTCTCCTTCAACGCTTACGGCCAAATGTCCGATAACGGAGGCATCATCGAAGGTAGTGTGATGTGCTTTGCCCCCTGATATAAAAACCAGGTTTGTAAGCTCAGCAAGTGACGTTGTATTTGTGTAGATTATTCGCGACACCAGAATAACAGTATTTCGCCGCGTGGTCACTACGGCACGAGCCCCCAGAACAGCCACGTCTCGAGCCATGGCTACAATGGGCCCTACAGTCAGGCTGCCGCCAACATGACGCATATGACCATGACACCTCCTTTCCTCAACGGTACCGACAGCTGCTTTTCCTCCATCTTCTTCCACCCAAGAGACGGACACATTTCTTTTTGTTGCAGGTATGTCTGGCATCTCGCCGTTTTCTCCAGTAAACCCCTTCGGCCAGTCCTACAGTCACGCCGGTATGCAGCTTCCCAAGTGAGCCCCTTCTATGTACCTGACTGCAGTTGGGGACAGAAGACGAGACAGACTGGACAGTATTAGACTCGACATTGGTTACAATAGCCCAGTGGCTTCCTGCACCTTCGCCCCCCACCTAGTCATCCTTCTAGTCAAAAGACCCTCTCTTCGCCTGACGCAAAAATCACGGTCTTTTAGCCCTATACCCAGTGCTAAAATCATCTTTATCCAGTGTTTATTCAGCGAAATACCGATGGTAACTTGTATTCAGTATCTCGTACACTGTACGACCATGTCTTGAATTTCACTAAAAGAGAAAAAAGTCTACAACGACTTATCCTTTCAAAAAACTCTTCGGGACGTTGATAAGGTGGCTGACAGGTAGGAACTATGTTTGGTTAGGAGTTTCTGGAGCAAGCTGGCTCAGCAGAGTACGATTGGAGCTAGTTGACTCCAGTGTGGGTCGACCTGTGGCAGCTATAGCCTTCTTTTCCTTAGTGGCGGTCGCCTGCCAGCGGTTGGTATTGGTACTAAAAGCCGACATCTGGCTCTTTCGATAGTGAAAGGGGTTCTTGGTCGATTGGCCCAGCTGATAAAGACCTTGACGGAACATGCTACTGACACCGTAATACAGCAGGAAGTTGACCGAGTAGTTGATGTTGATGGTGAGGCCCACAACACGGGCGAACGTGGCCAAGGAGGCCTCGGTGAAGGTCCAGCGACAAAAAGGGGCGTGCTGAAGCAGCTTCAGAACGTTAAAGACGAAAGCAGGCGCTTGAGTGGTAATGTACAAAAGAGCGCAGGCCAACAGCATGTACAAGGCTTGATGATCGCGAAGCGGGCCGGCTGGAGGACTGGTGCTGACCGAGCGCTGTGGTTCTTCAAGACGTCGGCAACTAGAGCTGCTGCCAGAAGGCTCCTGGAAGGCAAAGCGCCTCTGCCGAGCTAAAGCCACGCAGACGGCCATGTTGACGCTCAGGATGATCAGGAAGGTCACTACTGGAACGACCAGCTGCACAGATCAAAGAAACTGTACTGACTGGACTTCCAACAGGTCTATTATGATATTGGGACTAGCACTTACCACGGACCATTCGTAGATCTCATGCCAACGTTGTTGGAAGACGGGAGGGCGGATGAGGGCCACCGGGCATCGTGGGTCGTCGTTGTTGTAGAACCAGTAGTAGTCGAACAAGTTGAACATGGAGTACAGGCTGGCCAAGAGGAAGACTAGTACCACCAGCAAGGCTGCTCGTCGCTTGCTGCTGTGGACATTGTAATACAGTGGGTAAATGACAGCAATCAGCCGCTCAGTGCTGAAGAGCACCAGAATCCTGTAACCGGTTTATAGTTTGTCGAGGTATGAAACAGCCAATCAAGTTGGGCCTAATTATAGGACTCTTACCAGTCCGACGAGGTGATGAACATTTCTTGAAAGAACGTGCAGGTGCCAGAGATGGCTTCCATCAATGACTTGAAGGCACCATGGCTCATTAGTCCTTCGTAATTCGACAGGTACGGGAAGAACTGCGCCCACCTGCAAAAACAAAAATGGAAGAAGATATTACTTGAAGGTCAAACCAAAATTGCCGGTAAACAAAAATAAGGCGAGGTCAACGAGCCATGAATAAAAAATGAAAATATCAAGCATCGCCTCGGGTAAAAAAGTCATTATTTTGGCTGTTGGAACTTTTTGTTTTTATGCACTTGACAATATAGCGTAAAGTGAGGCCACTCACATGAAGAGGAAATCGGAGATGGCCAGCGCGATCAAGTAGACCCTTTTGACGCTTTTGGCTTCGCGGGCCAGTACCAAGAAGGTTAGGAGGTTGCCGATGGAGCAGATGGCCAAAAAGATGGGATAAGCAATGAGGATGGCATAACGAGCGGGGTGCTTCTGGACAATGGTCATGTTCAGGACAGGATGTCCGCAACTGTCTAGACCGATGCCTGACTGTTGGACATCCAGGTCGTTCAGCGACAGGTTCAGTGCCAGGAACTCGCTGCATGTCGAAAAGCGCAGTTCTTCAAACTCGCCGTCCTCCGTCATGTTGGCCGTCATTTCAACGCCACAGCCAGTTCCTTTGACTAAGAGCTCTTGCAGAGCGCTGCCATTTTGCAATGGAGGTTAATATCGATCTTCAGACTAAAACCTGCAAAGTCGAGCTGAGCAGCAGCTTGCATAATTTACCCGCCACTCTGCAAGGGGTCGCCATTACACACGGCGCTACGTGCACATTACTTTCTAAGCAGCAGCAGCAGCATCAAAGAGAACGTAAAACTAGTGAAAGCCTCTGTCGGTAAGTTAGTCTTGAACATGGTGAAGAAATGTTAATAGTTCCGGTATATCATAACCATATTCAATCGGTGTTCAGGCTGCACACTGTACGTATACCGCATGACGCCGTAGGCAAAAAATGTAAAGCGGAAGTGGCATTACGTCAGTCCTAAGCGGTACGCCGCGCCACTGTCATTTCCAACAAGCGCTATTAACAATCCTGAGGACTTGAAGAGAAGAAAACAATGGACAAAAACATGTGTTGTTACAGCGAGACGCTCGACTGCTTGAGAGGCCTGCACGACGTCAGAGCACCACCCTATCGTACTGACCAACGCATCCCGCAATAATGGAAACAAAAAGTAAAGATGCGCGCCCAAGAGCTTGTCTTGTTTGCAAGCATGGTTACGCAACGATGTAGGCACGCGGAGACTGACGCTGAATCACAGATATATCTTTAAAGAACTCGTTTGCCCATACCTGATCGAGACCAAGCCAACCGTCACATAGACCATCTGATCGCTTTCATAGGCGGGATGATAAACTTTAATATGCTCGGCACAGGCAATAAGCAACAAGGAAAATAGATAAATTTAAATCAACTCTGTACAGAGACGTAAAAGAACTCTTTTCAGTCTGACTCTTGCAACAATTTGACAGCTGGAATGGACGGTGATAAAGCCTGTCTGCTGTGGCGCAGTCTTTGTCTGAATGGGGCTGAAGGCCCGGCAGCCACGATGGCTTCTTCCCCCTCGACATCGCCGCTTCCTTCGACCACTTCCGGTCTGCCTGCCGACGACATCTCTGTTGATACAGAGGGCGTGGTGGTCGCCGTGGCGCCCGTCAGTACGGTACCATTGTCCAATGCCCAACCGCTACTCGTCACGTACGACACCGCTGTTGTGGCGTTGGCGCTGGTGCTTTTGTTGGCCGAGACAATAGTACCATTTGGAAACAGTGTGGCATTGTTGACCGCAGTGCTTGTAGCGTTGATTAAGACGGTAACGATGACGGTTGGAGTGACGTTGGTCCCAGATGTGGAGCTGTCCGTCCCCTGGGAAGAAGGTGTCAATGTAGATTCGCTCACGTTAAAGGCAGTGGTAGCTTCCACCGTGGTTACTATTGTGGTGGTGGTTTCGTCGGCCGGTGTTGTGCTGTTGGCCGGGAACTCGGTACCGGTGGCGTTGACAGGTATGAGGACAATGACGGTTGTGTTAGCGACAGGCTCAGTCGACTTGTCCGCGGAGACCGTAGTCTGCCACGGAAGAGTAGTGTTTGCGGTCTCGTCGAATGATGTAGTCTTAGGTGCTGGTAGCTCGGTGGCGTTGACAGGAACGATGACGATGGAAGTTTCGGTCGTATTGCTGCCGGAAGCGGGGGCAATATCGGTCTGCAAGTCAGGCTGGATAGTTGTTCGGTCGTTATTCAAAGTTGGTGTGGAAGAGTCGGTGGTAGCGGTCTGGTCGGCAGGGGATGAAGTGATGGACGAAGTGGTGGTGCTTTCGTTGGTGGTATCATTGGCCGTCACGTTAGGCACAAGGAGCGTGGTGGTCTGTGCGACCTGTGAGGTCTCGGTTGTGACGCCATCTGTCGGCCCTTCCGTCCTAGTCGGCCAGGATGAAGCATTAGTGGTGTCCACAGATGGCGTGGCCATCGAAGTGCTAAAAAAGGGGGCAGTTTCCGTGGATGCAGCGGAACTTGTCTCCGGCAAGGAGGTGGTTGACGTTATTGGCTGTGTAGTGGAAAAAGGGAAAGTGGTGGTCGGGTTGGCAGTAGAAGAGGTCGTTGGGGCCTCGACTGTTGTTGTACTGGTCTCTGCTGGGCTGGATGTGGAGGAAGCCATAGAGCTAGCTGCAGTCGTTGACCAGCTAGAGGAGCTATCGTCACCCTGCCTTGACTTATCAGCTTCAGCTGTGGCAGTAAAGTTGCCTTCTGCCCTGGTACTGTTCCAGTCACTAGACTGGGTTGAGGTCCAGCTGACGGTAGTGAAAGATGGCTCCTGCGTGATATTCAGTGCTGTCGTCTCGGTAGAAGAAACTGTACTTGGCCTGGACGAAGCATCGCTGGTCGGCGTGGTCAATGGAGATTCACTTGTCGAATTAATGTTGCCTTCCGTTGTTGTGTTCAATCTGGGACTCAGTGTTGTAGTACTCTCCATTGTGGTGTACGCTGTGGTTGAAGCAGGCTCCTGTGTGACATTAACGGCCACCACTACCGCACTTACGGTGGTCGACGGGCTGGAAGATGCTGTGCTGGACGGAGAGGTGGTAGCCTCAACAGTCTCAGTGGCATTCAACAAGGATAAAGTCGTACTACTCGAGCTGACTTCCGCTGCAGGCGTGCTGTTGGTTACAGAAGACGGTGTGGTGGGGCTGCTCGTCTGCTTACTGACTACCGTTGTCGTCGGCAATGTGCTAGTCTCCGTGGTCACAGTGACGGCTGTCGTTGAAGTACTACCATCGGTGGTGGTACTGTTCGATGAGGCTGTAGTGGTGCCATTGATACTGGATGCAGTGGCATTCACTGTGGCTTTAGTGGTAGTCAGCGCTTCCACGGTGGTTACATTGACAGTGGGTGAGATTGTGGTGGTAATAGTGGTCTCGTTACCGGTCAGAAAGGTGCTGGGAAGACACAAGCGTAAGTTAGCAACAAAGGTGTGCGCTGGCGGGCAGTGGCGCAGTTTGGGCAGCCCATTGGAACACTGGAAGTAACGGTCATCTCTGACGGGGTGATTGAAGAGGCCGTTGACTTGTGGGCAGCGGAAAGGGGCTGCCGGACTGGGCGTGGTAGTCGTGGTGGTACTGGGCGTGGATCGGGGCTGACCATGGCGAGGTTCAGGTCGACGAGAACAGGTCACGTAGTCGGGCCAGTCGCACACCTTGATTTCGGCGTTGAAGAGAAGATGCGCCGGGCAGGTTAGTTGGTAGGCCAAGCCGTTGACGCACTGGAAGAAACGCCGGCAGTTGTCAAAGTCCGGAAAGTAGCCGGTCCGGTGCGGACAGCGGAACCTGTGATGAGAAACGGGAACTATATTTCCTGCAGAAGAAATACAGTTAAAATTGCAGTTTTAACAGAAGAGGAGAAATCGACAAGATTATATCTTGAAATAAAATGTACCGTGTGAGCAGGTGCGAGAACTTGCGTGTTGGCATTGGCCCACCTCTTTGACGAACAGCTGGTCTTCCGGGCAACGCATCGTTTGCAGATGCCAGTTGCTGCAGCGATAGTAGCGGACACAGTCGAACGGATGAGGAAACTGACCGTCAGGCACCGGACACTGGAAGAACGAAGGCGCAGCTGGACGATTGGCAGTTGTCATTGCGGCTGAAGCACCCTTCGGATGCCTTGGCGCCTTCGTCGTCGTCGTCGGCGGCGGCGGTGCAGTGGGTGCAGCTTCGGGCGTGACGACTTTCCCGTTGATACATTGCGAACCACTCAGCCACTCACAACGCTGTAAACAATCGCAATGGAATCATCCGCATACTTTGAATCCTTTATTTTCCATTTTCTTTCCACCTATAGAGCTGGGCAAACAACCTCGACCAGAGCGATTTTCCAGTGGCGCATGCTGTCAGCCCGTAATGCCGAAAAAGTGCGCCACTTTGAAGAAACACAACCAGATTCATTTTCAAGTGCCGCACGCTATCAGCCAATATATGAATGCGCAAATCATTGCGTCACTTGGGGAATCCGGCTGAGTTTTCTTGCCGAGCTCTCATGTGCCAGAGGTACTGTATATTCTGTCAGTTTGAGCTTTACCTGTTGTTGACTGTCAAAGATCAAGGGTGGAGGACAGTTCTGTAAGTAGGCCACATTGTCGCCGCAGTTCCAGAAGGCCGAACAGTCGCTGTCATGAGGAAAAAGGCCGCTGGGTTGAGGACAGTGGAAGTTGTCATCCTGGTCCAGTTCGTTGTCAGCCCAGCGCTTTTGAACATGGGGAAGGGGAGCGGCTTCGGAGGCCACGAAGCCATGCTTGGAAGCGGTATCGCTCTTGACGGACTGGTCGACAATGACCGCATCAGTGTCGTGAAGTGGAGTGGCGGCTTGTAGGTGAGCGAAAGGCACCAACACTGCAGGTTGAACGTGCTGGGGCGAGAAGAGAATATTGCCGTAAGGAGAACGTTGTTCGGGACGTGCGGGAGACTCGTCGCGCTCCACCTGCTCGACCGACGAGGAACTTTTCCTTTGAGCAAAGCTAGAGACCGCGTTGGCATCTACCAAATCAAATACAGGCAAATATATTTACATTGTCTTGAAGATCAAAATCAGTGATGGACCCAGGAAACACTGTGGCAGTTACAACAGCGATAAAAAAGTTTTGAGAAAGGGTTGATTTACCTTCTCGGACCATCTTACATCCCATGCCGCTCATATCCCAGCTGCGTGCACATCCGCCTTTGGCACTGTCAAAGGCCGAGTTTGGACCACACGACTGCCGTGTTGCCACATTATTGACACATCTGTAAAAGAAACAAATTTCCCATAACCGTACTCTTACGCCCTAGTTCAGGTATAATAACCGCAAGTACTATATGGAGGATAAAAAGCGTACCGGTAATAAGCGGAGCAGTCGCGGGCATCAGCAAACTGTCCATAAGGTCGTGGACATCTGAATGGCTGGCCATTGGTACTAACCGGCACTCGTAAGTGTTGCAGTGTAGCCAGGGCCGGTTGCGAGCCATTGACGGGCATGGTGGGCAGCCATGCAGCGTTGAAGGGAACCGAACGGTTGGCTGTGACAATGCTGGTCATAATGTGGTTGGTGACATACACCACCGTTCCTGAATCGGGATGCTCCAAAACTCTGGTTGGGTTACTGTGCTGACTGGACACGCTACTTGGCGTCTGAGTCGGAGGATAAGTCAAGTCGTTAAAGACGTTCTTCATGCTGTCGGGTTTGGTCAAGAGTTCCAGGTATGTATTCATGTCGGGGTCGTCGTTGTCTTCGGTGCTGTTAGATACAAAGTCTTGCGTGTGATTGAAGACATGGTCGGGCTGTTGAGCAATGGTGGCAGCTTCGGTAGGGTTAGATGAGGGGAAAGAGGCCATGGGAGCCATGGTGTTGAAGGGCGCGAAGGCGTTGAAGGGCGCAAAGGCGTTATAGGCTCGCCAGGCTTCCGTCGACATGATGCTACCAGCGCTGCTACTTGTCGACGGCAGCACTGTGGTGCTTTCGGTGATATTGATGGGCAGCATGGTACTGGTCGGAGTGGAGGTTGCAGTGGGACCGGAAGTAGTACTGAAGGTGGTGGCCAGCGCTGTATGAGTGGTGGCAAGTCGCGTACTGTCTGTCATGACGGAGGAATGAGTGGTAGCGGAAGTGGAGGTGCTAAGAGGCGCTGTGGTAGTGGTGGTGGTTGCGCTGGTGGTTGTTTGCCTGAGGCATGGTGCTTGGCTAGCCCAGTTGCAGTACTTGCGGACGTCGTCAAAGTACAGGCCGGCTGGACACTGGACGTGAATAAAGTCGCCTTTCCAACAACTAAATGATAAATACTCATCATCGAGAAAGAGAAATAAACAGAAAGTGAATATAGGAAAAGGAAGATGGCTTACTTGTAATAAAAAGAGCAGTTTTGTTTATCGACAAACTGTCCAGTGGGTTGCGGGCATGGATTGACCTTGTTAGGCCTGCTAGACAGCAAAGGGTCCATCTGTAGGTCCTGGCTTTGTTTCGGATCGGGCTGTTTGCGGCGCAGATACAAGGAGCCACTCTGAGGATGAACTTTGGTGGTGCTCATGCTTTCGTTGAGGTGGGTGAGGACAGTGGTCGACTGGTTGGCTTGGCTAACGTGCGTACTGACTTGCGGTGTGGAGAAGGTAACGACCAACTTGGGTCCCAGGGTAGAGGGTGTGGTGGGACTGCTCGTCGTCAATGTTGGGGAAGTACTGCCGCTGCTGGCAGAAGCGGCCTTGTCGGTAGTTTGATGCTGGCAATGGACGGCACTCTTCCAGTTACAGTAGCCCAGTCGTCCATCGAAGAAAAGTCCTTCTTGGCAAAACTCATGCGTCCACGCTCCTTCCCAACAACTGCCAACAAAAGTCCCACTTCAAAACTGCCACCTGTTGGGGGTAGACTACCATGACAGGACAGCACAACTTACTTGTAGTACGCTCTGCAGTCATGCAAGTCGGCAAACTGGCCATTATATCCGGGACAGCGGAAAGCTGTCTTTGCTTCGGCCTGATAGAGTCGGCTTCTGGCTGGACTATCGGAAGTTGTAGTTATGTTAGACTGGCTACTTGCCGACTGGTTGGTCGTTATTCCAACGGTGACAGTGGTACCGGAATTTCCTGAAGATGTATGAGCTTGACATGTCCAGATCACTATAAACAACAGAAAAAATATCAAAAATCTATCCATGATGAAATATCAAGTTTAAAATTCAGCAACTATAAAAGTGCGCATGGGCATACAAGTTTGCCACAAACCGCAGTGAATAAATGTCAATGGGGAAAATGGCGAAGTTTACCGGCTTATATTGAAAGGATTTGATGGATGCAGATAATTAATACGGGCAGTTGCAGGAGGGCCAGGGGAATGTAGGTCTAGATTGGGTGGATCTGTCCATCGGCTGACCATGACTGGATCTCAACTAGAATATAATCGGGTGATATGTAATTCGTACAACTGCCCTACTGACTACCATATGCAAATTCAATACCAACAAACACTTGAAGAGAAAACCAGCGACAAAGTGTTACAATTTCAAGTGCAAACACTTCCGCGTCAGTCCAGCGCCGGTAAACCACGTGCTGACCAAGAAAGCGTTGAACAGAAAGCCCCACCGTCGGAGTGATGATTATATCGATGGGGATATGTAAAAGGGTCAGATGGTTTGTTAGCAGCCGCGGAAACTGTCATGACGGCACCATTACGGCACTTGTACAGGAAGGAGGAAAGAAGCTTCTTACATATGGCAGGTGACTGCAAGGAGAGTCGCCGAGTACACTCGTCCACGTCAAGGTGACAACAAGGAAGTATTGCCGCTGGCAAACCTTGAGTAAATAGACTGACAGGCGCCTTTGCTTATTGTCAACAAAAACAGTGCACGGCTCTACGACATTAATATCGGGCTGAAGCGGTGGAAAAAGGAAAAGCAGAATGATGAAAGAAACTCAAAGGAGCCGTTAAGAAGGGAGGAAGGCTGAAACCTTTGCATGTTCTTTCCATGACCAGTGGTGAAGTGGACATGGCTGGTCTCTCCTGGCGGCAGACACTTTCGCCTTGTGATACGTAGAGCGGGGTGAAACGACAAGCCAGCACGGCTTCCCCGGTGTCCGACAAGGAGGAAGATGCAGCGACCTTGCTGCCTCGCATGCTGCTACGTTGCCGTTGTCCGCGATGACCGCTGTCTTCGGCAGACGTTGTCTCCTGTGGTTCGAAGGCCTGATGCGGACAGCCGTTCTGGTGATGCACCGCATGCTCTCCTGCAAAAAGAATCGCTATTTCTTTGTTTTCATCTAAACCACAACTTCTCTAATTAAACGTTAACGGAGAGCTGGCACATTAAATCCGACAAGACTGCTTTCCCAAGTGGCGCATGTTCTTATCGCCACTGGCAGAAAGTGTGCGCCACTTGGGAAGAGTATGTTGTTTGGTTTTGGTTGCCCAAGTCGTAGCTTACGCAGTTGGTCAGCGCGAACAGCCAGGCTTGTTTGACGCTTCCATTTGGTCCGCCGATTTTGGAACCTGCAACAAGGCCGGTTGTTACTGAAAAAGCGGACTATAACAATGGCCCTACAGCGCTTTGCCTGATGAAATACACACTTACCAGCACTTGATCTGCGCTTCGGAGAGGGAGAGCTGGTCCGCTACTTGGCCGCGATCCGACAAAGTCAGGTACTTCTGACACTGAAACTTGCGCTCCAGAAAGGCCAACTGCGGTCGAGAGAAGGCTGTTCGTCGTCGACGTTGACCAGCAGAGACACCACCCAACCGCGGACGTCGCTGACGAAACTTGCTGTTGTTACCGCCTTTCTTGCAAAACCCGACCTCTTCCTTCCGTCCCTTATGGGCCTCCATACCTAGAATATCCTTGATCAAGAAGCCCTTCTTGGCCACACTCCTTGCAAGACTATCCATATTCCTTACTGCTGGTAAAAAACGCGAAAAACTTGCCCACAGTTCCCCTTTAAATTCACAAAGAGAGGAACGAAACGCGGAAAGACCTAGATGAAGTGCCATAGTCTTCCTCGTCGCTGTTTAAGAACGATTCCCTCAAGCCGCAATTAAAGCTCCTCCTGCCCCGTTAGCATTAACTAGCTCTTTAACGTTACTGATATCCTCTATTCTGCCCTGCGCGATAGTTGTCCCATTAGCGAAGTGACAACGAGATTATGCAAAACTGCAATCAAGGAAGTTTGGAGGACGCTTAGCTCGTTATGGCTAATCCACCAGATTCCGCAGCAAACACCAGATTGCTGTCTGAATTGGTACAGTGTAACGTCAAGCCCTGTAGGGATCGACAGTCCAGAAGGATCACTGAGGGGGATAACTGGCCAAGTTTGCCTTGTGATTAGCCAGCCATTATTGCCCGATTATGGACGCGTCACTTCCCCCCTCTATCCCGCCTCCACGGTCTTTCCTCGTAAACCTGGTCGAAGTCCCTGACTTCGAACAGGAAAGGCAAACTTTTGCTGACGGGGTCTACTAGCGCCAACCTGAATTTCAGGAGATACACGAAAATAGCCAGCGGTCAGATAGGGTTTGAAACGTTGACCGGAAGCATCAAGCCCTCTTTAAGCTGCTGTATGAAAGTGTATTTGTAATGTACTACCACATAACATGCTATACCGCGTCACGACATCACTATTTAGTGTGACGTCAGCGGATCGCAATGGCGTCACAAATAATTATTATGGTTTCTTTTCGATAAAGCGCTCACCTGATTTTCCATATTCTGCCAACAAAATCGCATTCCGGTCCATCTGATTTTGTCTGTCGTGGCATCGTCGAATTTTAGGATGATCCGCGGCTGATTGAACTTAGCAACCTTGTGCCGACTACGACAGCCTTCGTTCATCCACGCACCTCGAAGCTCCGAGGAGAACAACCTGTGGAACTGGAATTCTGTTGTAAGTAAGTAAGATTCCCCGGCTCAGAGCAGACCCTACCTTTCGCCATTTAGGCATTTGAAGGAGTGATTGTTCTTTCCAGTTTCCGGAGCCATCATTCGGCAAAGAAATCTCTCTTTTGGACGCAACTCTCCAAATCGTTGCAGAGTACTCAGGGAGCCGAATTTCTACAGGCAGAACACTGCACATCACTTGGATTTCGAACGTTTCTTCGATCAAGACTGTGACACTTACCGCCCCAGAAGATGGAAGTTGATGGAACTACCGAGGCTCTGTACAGCGAGGATTTTGATGCAAATGAATGTAAGTTGCGAGCTCGAATAAGTTAGATTAGTCCGAGAATGCCTTGATAGTATAGTATAATAACTGTCATGTTGTTGATATCTTGTCATGTCATGTCGGCGCACGTTATGGATAAATTGTGACATGACTTACTGGCCTATGTCCACTGTCTGCCGCACTTGCTAGTTGCTACTGTCCGCTTGCAGTTCTTTCAGGAATGATAGCGGGTGGGGACATCAAGAGTCAGCTGGAAGAAAGCTGGCGTTCGGTGGAGCAAGTGCGGGACAAGGCTATGGCCGGCATCCGCGACAGCGCCTTCCGCTACCACAGCGGCATCCTCACCGCTTCCCGCGAAATTCGTAGTAGGTTCTCCCTTCTCCATCTAATTTGCCGTACTACTGCGAACTGACATTCCTACTGACAGCCCTGGAAAACGAGCTGGAAGAGCTGCGCGGTGTCCTGCTGGAAGAAGCTGGTACGCTGGAACAAGCCATGTCGGACTTTTCGGCACAACGTGTGCAGACTGGCCAGGGTGACAATGTCGCTTCCCTAGTCGCTCAACAGAAAACTCAACGTAGGCTCGTTATCATTCTGTTTACCTCGCACCTGTAATCTCACAAGTAGGATCGTCTTAAGAATGATTTCTGCTCGCAAAAGAGGGCCGTCGAAAATCCACTCGCTTCGCACGCAAGAGCGTCTTCGGCCATTTGAACAAGATTGAAGGCTTTGATCACGTTAGTTGCATAATCTTTTCTTCTAGTATAAGGGAAGACGGCCTTACAATGAAACTGGGTATTAGTAGGAGTGGTTAAAGAATCGGGATCGGTACTTCGTGGGTAATCGCGACCTGGACGAGTATGACATTGTCTCGCTGAAGCGGATGCACGACCTGATAGTCATCATCTTCTCCGACTGCCTCATCTTGACACTATGGACTCCCCATCAGTAAGTATGGACGCTCTAAGAAATAATTTCTGGGCGTAAACAGGCTTAAGGGTGTGGTTTACAGTGCGAAGAATACTCATACGGAGTACAAGTTTGTAGAGCTGGTCCATCTGGACAAGACGGAAGCGTCGGTTTACGTGCCCGACAAGGAAAGCAAGAGCTTAGCTGCTCAACTCCACCTCGACAAGCTGCAGATCAACTTCAAGTTACACGCTCCGCTTCCCGTCCCCAACCACAACCAAAACCACAGCCTTCGCTTCCCCTTCATTCTCCAGACTCTCAACCATAGCGTTATCAAACTGTTTGACTGTGAAAGCGAAGAAGAACGCGTACGTCAAATTATCCTCTACATCAACACATCTTAATGCGTACTGAAATAATAACTAGCTAGTGGTTCTGACCACTGGGAAGGCCGAGCAGAAGCAAAGAAGCACAAGTTTTCGAGTAAAAACTTTTGCTACTCGGATCAAGTTGCGCACTTGTTTTCAGTACAGAGGTTACGATATCTGATATCAATCTGATCGTCCATCAAAATCTCGACACTTAAAAGGGCCTCGCTTCGCTCGGCCTGATGAACCGTTGTTTCAGACAGACTGGATCGAAACACTGAACAAGCTCAGCAAAGAGCTGGAAGATCAGAACAAGATCGAGACTGCCACCAAGAAAGCCATTGGTACCGTTCCCAAATATCATCTAAATGATGATAGATAGAGATTGGGTATTTCTACTGACAGAAATTGGAGAGTCGCTGGATAACATCATGAATCGTTACCGGAATACGCCCACTCATGCCGAAGTTCTTCTGGAAAAGATTCCGCCCTGGTTCCGGGAAGGCGCCAGCGACATTGAGGATCACGTGGAAATGCGCGAGTATAACGAAGCGGTGGAGATTGTCCTGCGCGCCCAAAAGTTTTGGCAGCGGCTGAAAGACTGGCCTACTAAACGAGGAGCCTTAGATCTTTACCGTTAGCGACAATCAAGTCATGCGAAATATTAATTGGATTTCTTCACCTTCTGAGTATCAGCATAACCTACTATTGATATTCAATGATATTTGCCTTTATGTAGGAAGAGTTGTGAAGGCACGGGAGAAGTTGATTAAGAGTATGCTGGAGCCCTTGCGATGCACTATGGACTGCCCGATGGGCTTCGATCGGCCCATGGTCGTCGAGCTGATCGGCTTGACCAAGATGTTGGGTGTCGTTTACTCGGTAGGTGGTCTTCACTTCTTAGTCTTTTGGCTACATCTGTAATTGACTCCCTTGACCCGTAGGCGGCCATGTTGTACCTGGACCATCGGTCACGCGTAGTAGCTCTGGCCGTCGAAGCAGTCAAGCCCGAAGACTCGGCTCTCAACTATGTCCGTAAATGCTGCGAAGTCCTCTTCGAGCTGATCAGCCAGACCGTCGAAGAATTCGCGAGTCTACAGTTGATGGACAGCCAACATCGACCTGGTAATAATATGTGAACACATTAACTGGTTCTCGGCAAGCAAGGTCGACAAGATTGTTTCCTTAAATGGCGCATACTCTGAGCTTATAACACAGAGAGCGTGTGCTACTTGAAGTAAGAATCTTGCCGCATTTGTTTACCGACCTCCTAATAACCAACGTCTATGGCAGTAATACACGGTGGTATCTTTCTTCTTTGCAGCCTTATTAGGATGGACGCGATACCGGTTGCAGTTGTTCTGTGGCCAACTATCGCCCGTCATCTTTGGCTCGCAGATGACGATGGCCGCTCTAGCCTACTGTATCCAGCAAGTTCGCAATGCCGCCATTTCTACAGTGAGTCCACTTCCGGCCAGCAATACTTGATTTTCACCATTGTCAATTCACCTCTAATCCAGTTACTTCACCGAGTAGAGTGCGGTAGTGAAAATAGACTTGCTGTCGACGATCGACGCGGCCTTTGAGGAAGAATGCGTTTCCTGCATTGACCAGTACATGGACATGCTCATCGAAGACTTCTTAGCGGGCCACAAGGTACGTGACGTTTTACCAGAAAGTAACAAACGACTGGATTACAGTCCTGCGGAGCTATTTTTAGCTCATTTCGCCTTTCTTCTACGAGGTTTTTACAAAAAGCTCATCCAGGTTCATGCGCTGCACAACCCTGTTTTGCGTTTTCGTAGAAAAAAGGCAGATTTAGCTCGCGAGCTAAAACGAGCTGAATAGCTCCGCAGCTCTGCTGGGTTATAGTGACAACACTATAATTAATGTTGTTTTTGGTTGTGTATAGGAAAGCAACTTTCTGGTCATTAGTTTCGACAACAAGGAATCGATGAGGATGTACCTCAGCCAGCAGAAATCCATGGAAGGCCTGGGTTCCCTCCTGCCTTACTTCGGTAAAAGCTGTCACCATGTCTTCCTTGTTGTAGGCTGGTTAACTAATAAGCTCCTTGTTGACAGATAACTTGACGCTAAAAGTGGCGCAAGAGTTTGTCCGCTTCGGACAGGCCTTCCTGCAGTTTACGCGTGACATGTGTACCATCTGTCATGGCGGTATGCGCCGCCAAGCCGAGCTGTGGCTGTCGCGAGGAGCGGCAGCCGCTGTCCAAATCTTGAAGGAGGGAACTATGGTCAGCCAGTATGCTGCCGTCCGCGCAGAGGCCTTGGTAAGTAACTGGACAGTGAAGGTTGGCAGCGCCCAAGACTCATTCGTCGTATAGGCTGTAACTATTTCTGCCCTACAGGACGAACTTCTCTATGCCACAACACAGTTTCTTACCTTGAACGTCTTCAATGGCGCGCAAGATATCTTCACCAAGAAATTTGGCCCATGTGAGTACTTTCTCTTTGTCGAAAAAGACACACTGGAGGAATTAGCTCAAGAACTAAAAGCTCGCTTGAAGAAATGACATCCACATGACTTTTGCCGATAAGCCTTTCGTTACGAAATTTTACTACAATTTTGACCATGACAGCCAGCGCTTCCCCCATTTTGATTTCTGCACATTTCCACTTGCTTCCTTTTGGATGCTTAAAGAAACTGAAGGATAATTTCTGAAACAAGAGGAGGATCAATTGATTGATGGATGAAAGACTAAATAAGTAGCAGGGTAATCTCACCACATACGAAGGCGGAAGTTAGGCGTGCCTTTTGAAATATTCCTTGGCCATTTCCGGTTCGGCTTTCATCGTGTCTTTGCCTGCAGTCCAGCCCGCTGGACAGACTACTCCGTTCTCGTCGGCAAACTGGAATGCCGTAACCAGTCTCAGTGTTTCATCGACGGAACGCCCAACGGACATATCGTTGATCGACATGTGGCGCAGCTTGTTTTCGCGGTCGAGGATAAACTGTCCGCGGTAGGCGCTTCCTTCTTTCTCCAGGTAGACGCCGTACTGACGAGCGATCCGACCATTACGGTCGGCCAACAGCGGATACTGGACGCTCTGACCCAAGCCGCCTTCCTTCTTTGGCGTGTTATACCTAGACGGTACCAAGGAGTCCTCTTTCTTCCATGCACATGTGAAAGTAAGCTTAAGGGTATAAACACGGAAGTGGGGCTTACCAAGCTAAATGGGAATATTGGCTGTCACACGAAATACCAACAATTTGACAACCGATTTTAGTAAAGTCGGCCAGGCGATCGCTGAAGGCAATCAGTTCCGTGGGACATACGAAGGAAAAGTCAGCGGGATAAAAGATGATAACGACATACTTGTCGCGAAACGAAGAGCATTCGATATCGATGAATTCGCCCTTGAGCAGGGCGGGAGCGCAGAAGCCTGGCGCCTTCTCGCCAATTCGCAGTGTTGGGTTGTCAAACGACATTTCAGCCCAGGTGTCGGAAATACCACAGCACACGGGCAGAGCAATATTACAACGTCTACCTGCTTGGATTTTCCAGGGAGAGGATGCAATCGCCAATCGTTTGTAGTTCAAAAAATGGCAAAATTGACCATATCTCCAGGTGATAGCCTGGACGTCGGTAGACGAAGAGGTTCTTGGAAAACAAACCTGTGATGAGAGAGCACAAACAGCGACGAAACTGCAATGTCGTTTACTGTAGCTTCTGTTAAATTAAAAAAACATTCCTGCAACAACCCTAGTGATTGTCCGATGGTGAAAAAGAGACGCGATCAAGAGACGAACTAAACAATAGCTAGAAGGAATGAGGCTATAATAAAGCAGTACAGTGCTCATGGTCATGGTTAGCTTTCAAAGTAGAAGCAACAGTCAAACAAATGAATACAGTATGGACGAAAAGTCAACACAGCAAGGCAACGAGAAAGTTCTTGCACGATCTTCTTTGGTCTGGGCGATGAAGGCAACCTCGGTGTCATTGTGTTACAGCTGGGGAAGAGTGAGGCTTTCTACAGACTGTGAGACGATAGTCGACACTTCGAACATCTTCTTGCTGCTGTATTTCTTGAAGATACACTAGCAAATGACCAAATATCTTCAAATTGCCTTTCTTGATGAAGAAAGAGGGTGCGCCTGTCTGACATACCTGTTGTTTGGCCGTTGGCGCAGCCTGGACCATGGCCAGCAGGCGTTGGGCGATGGGCTGCACCTCCTTCTCCTTGTACATGCTGTAGTACTCCAAGTCCGCCGTCTAGAGCACCAGGAAGAAAATTTACTACAAGCTAGCAGTATTTGTTTTCCACCTTGGACCGGTCTTACCCACAGAGTCGAAGAGTCATCCGAGAGATCCATGGAGGAGCCATCAGCCAGGCGTTGGGCCTGGATATTCAGCATCAAGTACATGGCAGCAGCGGCTGTCAGTGAAGAGTACACTGCCACGAAGGAGCAGTCCTACACAACAACAGAGCATACTGGCCAAATGCCAAGATAAGCATTCGGAAGGCTTACCAGTAAAGCCAGTTCGCAGATGTACTTGGCCATCACGTAGTCTTCGGCATCGCTCTGCATAACAAAAAGGCTATGTCGCTATATAAATTGGCGAGATATCAGCAGGTTGTCTCACCTGGGCGGCCTTGCTGCAGCGACGCAAAAAGTGATTGGAGTTGGGACGAGTGAAATCAAAATTTAGCGTCTGGCTAATGACCAGTTCGGTCTCCAATATCTGCGCCTTGGTGCAGGCGTTGTCGGCAATGTAGGCAAAGTCCGACACTTCCGGTGGATACACTTCCTCAAACTTGGACGCTATCAATTAAAGGCGTTGTATAGTTTGTACTTCATTAAGCCCAACATCCCCGAAAAGGTACCGAGAGAGACAGGCCGATTACGGGGAGCTGGGCAAACAAATCTGACAAGTGGCGCACGCTTTGAGTGTTGTTGGCTGTACGAGTGCGCTACTTGGTGAAACGATCTTGTCAAGTATTTTTGCCTGAGTTCCGATGGAGAAAAAGGCTGGGTAACTGTATCATTCACCCACCGATGAATAAGGCAGTCACTCCGACCAACTGAAGTTCTTCCTTGGTGATGTCCAGTTCGGGAGTCTGCAAACATTCGCTCATTCATTCATCGCAACGGACTTTCATGGCTCAGCGATGCAACGAAGTCACTTACCGACATGAAGCGATCAACGATGGATACAGCTGGTAGAGAATAACGTTAGACATGATTGCAGAAATACATGGAAAGTGTAGCGTAAGAAGAGAAGGAGGCAGTATACCGAGGTAGAGGGTATCCTGGCACATGTGGAATTTGTACTGGACACTGACCATCCAGTCAATCAAGATGGCGCGCATACGAGTGTTGACTGACAATTTGTCCATGTAGTTCGCAGCCACCACATCCTGCAACCACAAAACCGGTACTGAGGACCTTCAGCCTGAAATCTAAAACAGGCTGGAGGTACAAGAGGAGCGCCAAGTCAAGTCAAGTCACTTCACCTTTTCTCGTTGATGGAGATAAGCGTAGATGTGTTCGACATAGGCGCACACTAGCGATTCGTTGCCTGAAAATCAATTATTCACATATTTCGAACGGACTTTTTCACGGGGGAAAAAACCACTAGCATGACTTCTCCTACCAATTTCGTCGATGTAGATGTCTTGCACATTGTCTGGCCGTTCTCGGACGGAGACAAAGCCACCCTCTTTGCCAGCAGTCCGTACAATTTCCTGTACCACCTTGATGCGCTTGCTTCGGATCGCTCGACTCTGCCAGACGAACAATGAGCCGTCAAACCTTTCCTTTGGTTTCATAGAGGTTGAGAGAAACTTACAGCTGGGATAACCTGGCTGATGGCCGCTTGCACAGGGCAGTTGGAAGAGGCAGCGACGGCAGCCTTGGCCGAGGCCTTTTCCACCTTAAGAGGCTTGAAGGCTCCATCAGCCGCAGGCTTCAATGTGTTCCCCATTCCACCCTGACGATTCGCCAAGCCTTTGTTCAAACGAGTGGCCATCTTGCAAGAGCTTCCTACGAGGACATGGCACGCTATATGATAGGGGATCGATGACATCCAGAAGGGAATTTCATCGTACTTACCTGAGTGACGTTACCTCGTCCACCAAGCATCCGCCACTTGTCCAGCAACGAGGCCAACTGTTATTGGATTTTACTGGAAACAGGACACTCTTTTAGTACCTGTTCTCATCAACAAACGAGTTTCAGATGAGATCGGGAACGAAATTCTGGTAGTAATGAACCCGGAGGACGAAGAATGATGGCCAGCTTCGAAAATCTCAACTGTTCCAAATTAAATCAGAACTTTCTTCTGCATTCAGAAGCACAAATAACCAGAATGACACGTGATCCTAATCCACAAATAAAGGTGAGCCTGATCACGTGGTAGACGCACTCAGTGCGGCCTTCTTCAGCATAGCAAGCCACTGCAGCGGGGCGGGGCATGACTAATTTGACCAACCGCTATTTCTTAGCTTGGGAAACCGTCCAAGGACAATTCTCCAAGCGGAGTCCGCTTATCCCTCTTGTTTGAAACAGCACAGCTGGAAAGAGGTTTCTAATGGAGACTACAGTACGTACTATCCGTTTGTTTACTATTTGCGGTTCACCATAGCTCATGCGTGATGTAGTATAAATGCTATACAAACACCAGGAAGATGTCAGACGAAAGATATAAAAAGAGCTCTGCAACTGGAAAAAGCAAAGGCTTGCAAAGCAGACCATCTCCCAAAGAAAACATTGAAAGAAATTAGCTGCAGTCTGCCGAGTTCAGAAAAGATGACTCTTTGATCCATTATACAACCATCAAAGTGCCTGTGCAGCAACTACATTGTAAAGGATAGGTTGAGGTATGGTGACCGTGATGGAGGAAGGAATGCGGACTGGTGGGCAGCGTGGCCATGGACAGTTGAGCCTCCTCGGCACTAACGTGCGCTTCGATATCGCGCAGGACTTGCCGTATGAGCTTGTGCACCGAGGCCTCCTCTGTCCTTGCCAGCGAAGAATCTGCTAGTGGAGAACCAGCTATCCCGTTACTGGCATAGTCCACGGAAACTTTGTCTTCTTCGTGCGCTGTATCAGGCACGTCACCGGAATTGGGCTCTGCCACTAAATGGTGAGGGCTGGAGGAAGGCACTTCCGAACCACCCATCAACTCCTCTAGCAAACCGTGCAGCTTCGCCACTTTATCCTACAAAACCGGCAAAGGGTTGTGCATACCACGACCAACTATCCGATTATTCTGATAAACCAATTTTCGCTTCGATCGAATAAATTCTCGTAAGTATCTCACCTTTAGCTGCTGATGCTGCAGTTGGAGAGAGGCAATTTGAGCATTCTTTTGTAAATCTCTTTGTCTTTGGAGGTTACGCTGGTTCTGGTACAAAGCAATGTAGTCACCTGCATCCAAAACATTAGAATATTATTACCATTGCAACAGTTCGCAGGATTAGATAAAGGTTAGTATACTGACCAATGGTTTCGGTTTCGCCTTGCAGCTGCATGATGACATGTTCCAGCTGGTCGATATGCTCGCTCAAGTCGGCATTTTGCTTCATAGCAGCGATGAACTTGTGCTCGAGATTTTTGTAGGCGCCAATGCGTTCTGTCAAGTCCAGCAGCCGCCCTTCTTCCTCCTTGATCCTCAAGGCGTTCTTCAAGTAGATGACTTCAGAGTCACCTTGAATCTGCCGATTTTTATACATCTGCACTTCATCTTCCAAATTACGAATCTTGACTTCGAAGGCTTTCAGGAAGTGCGGCTCGAGCGGCACAGGTGAGAAGCCATTGGTAAGTGGGCTGGGCGGTTCGACGGCTTCTGTCTGCACTTCCATACTCTGGACTTCCCTGCCTCTCTCGGCAGCTACGTCCTACAAAATCAGAAACCATTCCGGAGGAAGTATAGAATGAAAAAGTGATCGCATTAAGATGGGCAAGTCCAGTTGTCAAGCTCTTACTGGGGTTACTGTGGCCGAAGCGCGAGCTGATTCCAGCTGGTCTGTCAGTTCTTGCAAGCGTTCCTTCAGTTCCTTGTTCTGGACCATAGCTCGACTCAAGGCTACTTTATCACTCTCCACAGCCTTCATCAAGGCTTTCTGGTCTGTCATACTACCAGCCATGGCCTGATAGGCTTCTCGAACTTGACGTAACTCTTGAGCTAGCTGCTCTTTTTCACGGCTAAGACTTTCCAACCGACGCCCCTGCAACAACCAACGCAAGTTTCGTTTCGAAGGCTGCTAATGCAGAACCGTGGGGAAAAAAAGGAAATTAAAAACGCAGGAATCTACCGTATCTTGAAGCTGCGTATCCAGTGCTTCTCGCTCTTGTAGCACCCGCTGACTCTGTTGAGACTGCCCTACCAACTGGGCTCGAGATTGTTCTACAAATAAGAAACAAACCTATTTTTAACATGTCTTTCATAGTTTTGAGATAACAAAATTTTGAGTACCGGCGGTTTGTTGGGCGGCAGCAAGGTCTTTCTTGAGCTGAGCAATCGTCTCGTTGAGTTGGCCAAGCTCGGCCAGGAAAGCTTCGTTGGAGGGATTTTCTGAGTGGCGCGGAGCGGCGGGGATGGAAGAGTTCTGTTGTAGTAATGCTTGATAGCGAGTTACCATTTCCTCCATGTCGTTTTGTAACCGATTATTCTCCGCCTGGTACTCTTGCAACTTGATCTCGAGTCGCCGCTTGTCATTCAACAAGGTCTGCTGGGCAGTGGCGCCGCTGTTGGCCTCTTGTCCGGCTGACTTGAGTTGCTCCTCCAGGTGGTTCTTGGTGGACTGCAGCTGAGAGTCTAGTTCGGAATTGTATTGCCGCAGCGACCGCAACTCCTTTTCCTACAATCATAGACCATCACGTAGTATGTGGTTGAGGCGATATAATGCAATGAGTCGTACCCGGAGTTCCAACTTCCGGTTGGCTTCTAGTAGTTGGTTCCGTGACTGATCCAGCGCCTTTCCTACCTCTTGGTTCGTTTCTTTGGCAGAACGAAGCTGGCTGGATATTTCGTCAAAGCGCTCTTGTTGTTTTTCTCTACGACACATGACCATTTAGGATACAGATCGGCGGTTAACTCTACGATTAAAGCTTACACATTGACGGAGGTACTGTTCAACGATCGCTCTTTATCGCTCATTTCTTCGTGCAAGCGGCTGAGTTTGCTATTCAAGGTCTCCACTTCGACAGCTTTTTTCTTGGCAGTGGTCTCCATCTGTGACAGCGCAGCTTGCAATTCCGTCTTCTCGGCGACCAGAACACCAATTGTCTGAATGTGGTTCTAAGAAAGATGAGAATGCATTTACAACAACAGCCCAAGAGAGTAAGCATTTTACCATTCCGTATTACATTTAGCTTCTCCCGTAAGCTCTGGTGTTCGCCAAGAATCTGACTTTCCACCGAGCTACGCTCGAGCTCCATCTGCGACCGTAACAATTGGTTTTCCCTCACCTGTCAACAACCACTAATCACTCTTTCGCCAACTGCGGACAAACGCAAACAGAGACGGGTTATTTCATACCAGCTCATCGATAGTGTTTCGGAGCTTCGAGCTTGTGTCACTACTGAGCGGATATCCTTGCTGTGGAGGTTCTCCCTGAATCCTCCCGTTCGAGGCGGAGGCTTCGACCGCTAGAGCCGGGGACGATCGCTGCGACGCCCCATCAAGACTATCGTTCACGGATTGCGCGACAGAAGCAGATTGTCCGAGAACTGAACCATTCGTCGATCCGTTGAAGTTCCGACTTGCTCCATCAGACGAAAGATGTCCGTCTTGCGGCGCGGATCCACTTGAAAGTGTGGCGTTCTTCTTCTGTTGAAACTTCTTGAGCTGTAAAGGACCAAACAAAAACATCAGATGTGAAAGAGCCCGCTAAAGCTGCACATGACGTCAGAGAAAGACGTAAACTACCCGCTGAGCGCGGGGAACGACCGCCGTTTCCCGTGACATCAAGTATCTCTCTACCACTATTGGGAGGAGGGAAACCACCCACCTTTTCTTTGGCCAAGTTGATCTTTACGTCGCGTTCATCCACAGCCATTCTTTCCGTCAACACAAATCAGGCAACTCCGTTGAACGATATAGACCGTGTCATACGGTAAGGAAACGGTAATACAGTATCAAAACTCAGGAAGAGCTCTGGGTCGAACTGCGCAAGTTCGGATGACTTCCGGTCAAACAAGTGACGTGGCGCTGTTCATCTTCAGACTTGAACTAAGACCGTTCACCGCGGTTTGTGCACTTCGCCGATGAACGACAAAGCATGGCTTACTGATCTCCGCGGCTCACGCGATGACAGCACTGCTCCTTCACATGAGAAAATCCTCAGGAACATCCACGGAAACGGGAAATTATGGAATAAAAGAAATACCGTGTAACATTCTCTGAGACTCTGAATGTAAGTTTCACCTTTGACCTATCCAGTTTCCAGCTTCCCCCGCAGGGAAGTGGTTTCACCCCAAGGGCTCAATGAGAAACAATGAAGTCAGAGCACTTGGCCGCAGGTCCAAAAGTACTCTGCAACTGTGCTGCGCACATTACCAGGGCGCTGTACGCTGCGCTGTGCTGCACAACTTTCATGCCCAGTGGCTAAGCAGCTGTGCTGCAGATGCACGTTGACCTGGTGTAACTGCGCGGAACGCCAATGTATTGACGTGGTTCGTACTTCAGTCAGTGAAATCGGTAGTCAACCTGGAGAATGTTGCCCTAAAGTACGGCAAAGCTGAGACGGCTGACGTTCGAATGCCCAAAAAGTGTAATTTTTGTCGGGTTTCGGTAGGTGCATCTGCGCGGTAGTGTATGGCTTTCTGCTGTATGCTGCGCTGTGCCGCACAAATTTCTTCAGTGAACGCGCTGCTGCTGTGCTGCAGTACAGCACAGCCGCAGTACAGTGAAGCGCATGCGGCAAGATTCCGTGCTCTAAATGAAGTAAGCTCCCTTACTAGACCTGAGGATGGTGTGGTGAAACCACACCACACCGAAAAAAACCACTCTTTTTGGTTTCGGTGTGCTTGAAACACCAAATCGAAAAACTGGTGTCCGAATCACAACGAATTTGCCGTTTCGGTGTCTAGGAACACATCACACCAAACGGAAAAACTTTTGGTGCACCAGATTTAATGAGCTAGTCAGCTAGCTTGGGCTAAATGAGTATCGCAAACTCGCTGTTTCGCCCCGCGGTTGATTCGATTAACTGTTGATTATTTAAGCTGCGAAAATGTACCTAAAAAATGGTGATTGACTTTATGGCTGTTTGCGCTTCTTCGGTCCCCTCTGAGCGATGGTTTTCGCGTGCTGGTAAGGTCGTAACCAAGCCTAGAAGTCACTAGAGAGTACGACCGTGGAAGTTTCGATGTGTTTGAAATCTTGGTCTTTTTCTGAGTTTCCTACAGCGCAGTTCGATTTGTCGATGACGGATTAACAAACTGTGAGTTCGCTCTTTGAAACGTTTTCCGGTTTTTCGATTTGGTTTGGTGTGGTGCACCGAAAGAGTAGTGTTCGATCCACACCACACCAGAAAAAGTGGTGTGGCTTTGGCTTTCGCACCGAAAAACCAGTTTCGGTGTGGAGAAGCACAGAACCGAAAAACACCACATCACACTTAATAACACTTTTGTCACGTCTATCCCTTACCACGGGTCGGCTGGGGCCGGAAATGGCGGAAAAACGACCACCCTAGATGGCTCTGACATACAAGAGGTGGAAATTTCCACCCCGGGAGAGCAGAGTGGGAACGGCAGGATGGAAGAGCTGGGAACAAGCGATAGGGTGTGATTACCGGCTTTCCGTGACATCAAACCCGGAAGTCACAAGTTCTAAAAGTTCCTGTCGTCTGTTTCAAGGGTTCCCAGTTAACCACCTCATTTGTGCCCTATAGAGTAGCATTCCCTCCCATCTCGGCCACACACCGTCAGCCAGTGCAATCCTGCAATGCCACGAAGAGTACTCTGTGACGTCGGTATATCGAAACTGACAGAAGACATCAGTTCGACGGTCCCAGTTACTTTAATTACCTAGGGCGGTGCGGCAGTATACCACCGTGGGTTCAGAAACAGCAAATCCTCTTTGACACGTGGTGTAGATTTCCACACAAGGACACCCGGCTTAAACTATGTCGCTCACGCTGGTTGCAGCCTAGCGATTGCTTGTGGTTGGCGAGACGGTTCTCTTTTGTTGCTCGCCTTTCTTGATTGAATGCAGAGCTAATCTTGACTTTTGTTAGTGGGTTACATCACATTACGTACTGTATATTATCAACGTATGTCGTACACCATATCGGTCCCACCTATTTATTAGCGCAACGTAGTCAATCAATCGCTTAATCAGTGTATTTGAAGTTCCGGCAAGGCCCCCTTTAGCAGCTCATCTATGCTACTTTAAACTACCGATGAAGTGGGACAGATTTGGGTCTCGGTGGGTGTACAAACTCTCGCTTGGCAAACTTCAAATATAGTGACATTAGCTGTAATTCGCTTTTATATATTAGTATACAGTCCGTTCTCGGAAAGCCACGACAGCTAAACCCGACTAACCTCGATTTCTATTCGAGCGTACCATACACATAATATAAAAATTCAAATTTACTAATCGACCATCTCTTCATCAGACTCACCAGAATTATCAGAACCATTTCCATCTTCAATCTCGCTATCATCAGACTAAAGAAAAGAAGAGCTTTTGTGGAAACTTACATCGAGAACATTATCATTTTCGTCAACAGTATCACCCTCGCTGAGCGTAGGATATCCAGCATTAACCTCCTGAATAGCTGGAGGAGTGTATTCTTCTTCAAGCTCTTCGTCTTTTCGAAGTATCTCGGAGGCGTAAAACGATTTACGCACAGTATCAACAGTGACTCTGTCCCACGATCTTGATATCATATGTACAAACTCCATCTTCCCTGGGGGCGCATTTTATCCTTTCTTTGTGAAGCTGATATTATTTCTGCGCCAAGCCCGATATTCGGCTTTCAGAAGCAAACGGTACAGTCGTCTGCGGATTATACAAGAATGCCGGGAAAGCATTTGAAAGCTCAACAAACAACATGACCAGACTGTTTTTTCAAGTGGCGCACGCGTTGAGCCAACACCACTGAAAACGTGCGCCAGTTGGTGAACGTTTATTCACTTTAGTGGCGCACGTTGTCAGTGTAAGTAGCCGGAAACGTGCGCCGCTTGGGACAGCGATCTTGTCGAGTCTGTTTGCCGCGCTCCCTTTTGGAAAACTGGGAGCTTCCTCGAGCATTCTGAAATAGTCGGAGCACGACATACCTTGAAGGATTCTTTGAACGGCTTGTTGACGCTCACGTCCAGTGGCTGCCACTGACCTGTCATCCCCGGTGGGATTATGATCTGCTGCACGTTCCGTGCCAAAAGTAGTTCTGTACTTTCTTCCATGACGTGGACCGAGAAGTGATCCCGAAGCAAGACCGAAGTTCCCCTATTCACGTTCGCCGGAAACAACCGGTTAACATTGTCCTCCTCAAACTTACTGCTCCACCAGGCTTTCCTAGCGCTTCTAATAATGACATTAGAAGGAGCTTCCAGTTTCGACACGAAGTTATCCGACAACTGTCCACATTTCGAAGCTGTCCTGAAGACGATCTCGGCAGGGAATTTAGTTCCGTCAGCTGCGATCATAAGATTGATCGTCATTCCCTGCTTATCACCCTGCGGGTGCTTCACCGAAACCTACGACCACATCATAATTTGATTGTACGTTGTCTCCATAGGACTGCATGCAGCAATATAACCACCCTGCCCACCAAAGTAATCAAAACACAGCGAACCCTGCACACACCGTAATGCAAGCAATCTGTACCGTTTTGAGTCCTTTAGGCGAGATAGTTTTCTTCCCTGGTGAAACCAAGCGAACCATTGTCTTGTCAGAGTTAACGATTCTGCTCTTGGGAGTTGTCTTGTTGTAGATATATTCCTGAATTTGCAGAAAGAAGAACTGGTGGAGTTCCTAAAAACACAGCCGAGAATGTTTTCGTTTTGAGCCAATTTTGGCACGTATGGCCAGCTATTACCTATATTATGTACCACCATGGTGGGTCATAAGAGAACCATCAACTGGAGATTGATTTGGAATCTTGCACTTACGAGATCCGCCGCTGTAAACGTCAGCTTCCTTCCTATATGCGTAATGGCGCGATACACAAGCTTGAACGTCCTCCTGAATCGCAGAACCCACATATCAGAAGCTTTGAAGTCTGTGACGCCATGGTCTCGAAGCACGATTTCGCGAGCTTTGTCCTGAAGATCGATATTCCTTAACTCGAGCTCGAGAGCCCTTTGCGCCAAAGTTAACTGGTGAACTTCGACCTCCATCTTCGGGTATCTAACGGGACGTTTCTTCCTAATTCCTGGAGGTCCAGAGGCCATGTTAATCCACCCTCTCAACGTAGATTTCGAGATATTTACTCGGACAGCGAATTTCCTGATGGTCACGCCGCTGATTGCTTTCTCAGCATGATAGTCATCCGCGATCCGGCGCTTCTCAGCGTCCGAGTAATGATTCTGACTCATCACAAGGGCTATATCAAGATTTTCAGAGCAAAAAAAAGAAGAAGCGCAAGAGACAAAGGAAACCTCGTTATCTCATCCGGATAGAAATCAAGTTCTCTTGCTGACCATCGGCAGAGAAACCACTGTAGATAAGCGATCAGCTGTTTCCGGCTGCTTGTATTAGTCAAAAAAGACCGTGACCGGGGGCTGTTTTACGCTGAGTAGGACCCAAGCCTGTCCCACTTCATCGGTGGTTTAAAGTACTATTTAAGTACGTTATGACGTTCTGCTAGTCTTCTTGTCTTTCCTGTTTGAAGTTTCATCGGATCGCGATCGTTTGCTTGCTGTTTTGTGCTTCTAGGAACTGCAGAATGCATCGTTTAAGTGTGTTCGGTCTCCGCGCTGGACTGACTTTTCGTCTTACTGACCTGCAACAAGTGGCCTTTGCAGGATCCAAGGCATCCCCTACTGGAGAAAAGTCAGCGGAAATCAAAAAGATCGTTGGAGTACAGACCAGCGAGAATGCACCTTCCTTCAAAGGACCCGAAGAAGTCATGAATGAAGCTTCCCGTGATGGCAAGTTGAAGAAGGCGATGGAGACGGACGGGAGCATCAAGCAAAAGACAGCCGTCAAGTCTGGCAGCCAGTCTACTCGCAAGTTCTCAACCTCGACTCTGGCTCACACGCACGGCCAAGGTGCTGGATCTACCAAAAGTCCCAAGATCAAAGAAGAAGCGGGGAACATAACGGGGCAAGTGGTGGGGCATGAAGGCCTAGAGTCAAAGACGGGAGCGAAACCAGAGCAGTCAAACGAATGGAGCAAGTCCAACAGAAAAGATTCTGGGGATAAACGGGGACATGCTTCGGGAAACGACTCTGCTGCTCCTGACCGTTCCCACACTAAAACCGTTAAAGACCCGTACTAGATAATCCTTGATCTTCGAATGGTATCTGTGTTGACTGATGAGATGAAGGCTAGTATAGATTCTTTATGTTTGCGTTTCAATGTGGTCACCCATATTTTCAGTAATAACGTTTACGTGGTTTATCCACAGTAACTTGAAGGTCGATGAGCTCGAACGGTCCATGATCTATGATTTACAGTAATTACGCATTTGGAAGAACGAAAGTGCAAGTAACAAGAAAATGAAGTTACACAATAAAATATTCGAACCGGTGAACTGACTGAGCAAAAAAATGAGCTGGAAGTGGACGAAAATATAGTGGTGCTTAGAAATAATATTATTAGCGCAATGCCTAATAATGTGAATGCTTGGGTAAAAGCTATAAGGAAGATTGGTACACAGTGAAGTATACACCCATAAGTAACAGCCGTCTACAGACCCACCTTGACGTTTCGGAAATGGTCAGCCTTTAGCTTCCATAGGAGCAACGCCAAGATTCTGCGCCAGCTCTTTGGCGTGATCAAACTGGTTCTGGTGGTAGGGAATACCGCCGAGCTTCTCACACTTGGCCACATGAACTCTTTCGGGGTCACCAGGTGCCAGAACGGGCTTGAACAGATCGGACTACAATAAAATTTTGTGTTAGTGATTTGTTGGAATATTGAAAGACCTGCAAGAAAAATGCGTCTGAACGTACGGCTGGCAAGTGGCGCATGATGTCGATGAAGGACTGTAGTCGATCCTGGAAACCTTCGGCAAAATGTGACGGATCCACGGCGATGAAGCCTTGACCCTGTTGGAGAAAAAATCACCTGATGAAAACAACAAGAATAAAAGAAGACTCCTCACCAGTCTGGCTTCGCCTTCCGGTTTGTTCCATGAGCGGACATGCGGTCCGAAAGCTGCGTCCGCAAGTATACCACACAAAATCTCTACCATCATATTCAGTCCGTAACCCTTGTAACCACCAGTTTCCTCTGAGCCTACATAGAATTCCAGGAGAAAACTCTAATACAAAGCTAGTTTGTAAGCAGGGCCAAGCGGGAAAGAACATCGAACCTCCCAGCGGCAGCAGTCCTCCTTCCTCATAGACCTTCTTCGGGTCCGTGGACGGTTTTCCGGTCTTATCGACACCCCACACTTCCGGGATGTTTTGACATTTGCGCATAGCCAGTTCCACTTTGCCGATGGCGACGGTGGTTGTAGCCATATCCAAGACAAACGAATCGCCGTTCCTACCCGGGGCAGCGAAGCAGATGGGGTTGGTGCCTAGGGTATTCTGTGCCAGGAAAGCCATGAGGACCCAAGAATCAAGATCAAGTGAGTACCATCAGAGACTCCTAGTAGTACCTGTTTTGCTCGTGTCGGAACACAGAGTGGGGAGGTGTTGGTGACGGAAATACCAATGAGACCTTGGGCGACAGCTTGCAGTCCGTAGTATCCCGCAATGCCGTAATGGTTGGACCCGTAAGCCGACACCCAGCCCACCCCACTCTCCTTGGCTTTTCGGATGGCTGTGTCCATCGCGAATTTACCGACCACTCCACCTGAAACGAAGGAACGTTTGAGTCGAGTGGGCTGTCCGCGTACAACGAATGTTTCCTTTCCATGGACTAGTCAATGGGTCTGAACAAAGATACCCAGAAGGTTCTGTCCATCGACCAGCGCGGTACTGGCACCTTCCTTCACGATCTTTGGCTCTCCTACGACACACAGCAGGCAACACGTAGTTACTACAAGTGTCAACTGTAAAGTGCTGACTTGCAAGTGTTCTTACGTACCTTTGGAGCGACAACGTCCACCCTTCAAATCGTTAACGTACATATCTGGAAAACTAAGCGTTTAAACCCTTTATTACCATCTTTATATCTCTCACAAAAAGTTGAACAGCCAAAAGGACAGTTACCAAGTCGATTCAGCCCATGCGAGAAATGACCGCGGGTGTCGCCCATAATGAGAACATCCTGAAAATACAGCCAGGCAGATGAGTCATAAGGTATACGGAACAGAAATTCCAGTCTCTCCGGATTCCGGAAGCAAAGTTGCAGGACGAACTCAAACGAAGCCAAGGGTGCTCCTTACCGCCATTTGCTTAGCATGCTTCGGGTCAGCTCCCACTTTCTCCAGACAGCGGCAGATAAAGGCGTTAGCTGAAGCAACAGGTACCACTACCGACGGTGGGTCGCTCTCTTGCTTGCTGGCGGTACTTTCATCCCGCTTTGGCCTCTGCGAAGTGGTAGAAGCCTTCCGGACGTAAGCTATCGACAAACTCGGCTGACACAAGAAGTGGGAATATACAGGGTAGGCTAGCGGAGGCATCCTCTTCGACAGTAAGGTAGCACATGTCCCCTTCCGGCGCACTTCCGGCCAGGTGTTCTGTGCAATTTTGCTGCTGAGCATCCTTGGTTCGGTGGACTAGTCCGGTTCCCAATGAAGTTCAGTAGGTCTTTGACGCATTCCTTGCTCCTGCTTCAATCCTGCATCAGAAGTTCGAAAGAGACGACTGCAGGGACAACCTGGAGATTCGAAGTGACGTGAAAATTGCGGTGCGCAGTTACCGTTGATTGCTTGAAATGCGCCGATGGCAGTCAGTAGCTCGTGGCCAGTGCGCTGATGGTCGGGTGATTTACGCAGCCTAATATCGAAAACTGCGCAATTGCCTCGTGCGACCTGCCACGGACCGCTGGAACTGGTAACTTGATTGGGCGCGCGAAAATCCTGTCTTTATTGGTTAGGAGACCTAGTGCTCGAACGACATCCGAAGCGGTTAGTCAATACTGAACACTTAGTCAATACTGAAACAGTATTGATTGATTGATTGCCATGTTTGAGTTGGGTTGCACTTGATACTGGGGGAGGCCGTTCTGCCTTTTCGGCATCTTACTGGGTATATCACCCGTCTATTGCTGAGCCGTAAAATTTGTCATCTGTTGTCGTTTCCAATTCCAGTATCAAATTTTTTTCCCCCAGTTTTGCGCCGATGTGGAGACAGTGAGGACCAGTGTCCAGTCCTAGATATTGGTCGGAGTGGACCTGTAACTGCTTTAGCCAACTGCCCACTGGTAAGTGAGATAAGGGGTCTGCGTATAACTGTGCAGTGCGTGAGACTTTTCGTTTTGTGGTTACAGGCATCTCTTCAACATGCAAGAATGGTTTGCGGATCCATACCGTTCTCACTTGGGCTTGTCGTACTCTTCAAGTTTGTCCTAGTTTCTGTCGTGTTAGCGAACGCTTCGGATGCGATCAATCATGGGTATCCGTGCTCAAGGTAGGTCAGGTTCTGCAACAGCTGTTGTTGTTGTTACCTGTTGTGCTGGCGGATTACGTGATGTATGGTTAATTACAGTCCCATCTATTGCCGTGGAGCCATTCTGGATGCCGTGCACTCATTCAACATCTTCGAGGACTCGAAGCAGTTCGTGGATAAGCCACTGAACAACCGCTCGGTTGACCAGGTGCGCAAAGCTCACTTGTGTCGGCTTGGTGAAAAACCTCCAGCCGATTTCCGGGAGACCGCACCTTAATGTCTCTACTTCTTCCTCTCGCCTTGTTCCAGGTTGTGAAAGAATTCCAAGAACTAAGCCAACACACTATGACCGAAGACATAATCAGAGAGTTCCTGTCGCGCAACTTCCTGCCTGCTGGATCCGGTACGAGCATGAAGAAGGTTGAGAATGCAATGGCAAGAATACGTGTTGATTAATGGCAGCATTCGGGCCTCACAGAGCTCCATGAACATCTGCCACCAGACTGGAAAACGGTCGAACAGGGAGGACTACCTGTCTACCACCAGATACGCGATGATGGCCTGAAGAAATTTTCCGTGGCGGTCCACGAGAAGTGGCACAAGCTAGGCAGAAGTGTAAGTTTCCCACGTTGGTCCTCAGCGAGCCGGAAGTCAACAACGTCTAGCGGCTTTTCGACAGGTTGACATCCATATGCACTGTCATTCTTCACCACAACGGACATTTCATTTGAGCTATGTTAGAGTCTGCCGGATTTGACGTTGTTGACGTGGTGTTGTGTGTTTCTAGTTTTCTTCGTCAGTGTTCGACTATCCCGAGCAGCACTCACTGGTGGCGGTACCGTATCCCTTCATTATCCCTGGAGGTCGCTTCCGAGAAATCTACTACTGGGACTCATTGTGGGTCATTCAAGGCTTGCTGGTTTCCGGCATGGACCAAACAGCGCGTTCCATGATCATGAACTTTATCGAGCTCATTAAACGGTCAGCTATCCACATGGCATCATCAATAAAATTGGCGCTGTGATGGAAGAGGTTTTCTTGTCTTTCAGATTTGGACACATTCCCAACGGAAGCCGCGTTTACTACCGGAAGCGATCGCAGCCGCCCATCCTAGCCCTGGCCGTGGAGGCGTACACCAAGCACCCAAATGTCCCTGCCCACGACAAGCAATCGCTGATCGAGCTGGTCTTGCCCTTTCTGGAGAAGGAGCACGACTACTGGATGAGAAGGCACAAGGTGGTCATCGCCAAGGATGGCAAAAAGTACCTGTTGAATGTCTACAAAGGTGGTCAGTCACAACCACGCCCTGAATCGTATTGGGAAGACGTCACCAACGCCGCAAGCTTCAATAATTCTCATAGTCAGTAATACGAGTCCATTATGTCCTGTACGGTGTCTAGATGAGGTGAAACGAAGTCACTGGGTGCATTGCTTTGTGGTAGGCAAAAGTTTGTTCTACCAGAACGTGGCAGCTGCGGCCGAAAGTGGCTGGGACTTTTCGTCGCGCTGGCTGGACACGGCCACTTCCGCCTTCACCACCATACGCACGCAGGAGATTGTCCCCGTCGACCTCAACGCCTACCTTTGTGCACAGGAAACTCTTCTTGGCCACTTCAACGAACTGATAGGTGAACTCAGATACATACACAGTATTGCTTTAACTTTTTCCAGCATTTCTTGTGGAAAAGTCCCCTTCAGGCTACAGTTCTCACAGGAAATAGAAACGCAGCGATGAAGTTTCGCGAAAAGGCACTGGACAGGGGCGATGCCATCGAGGCTTTGCTCTGGAATGATTCTCTGAAGATGTGGCGAGATTTCGATTTGAGGCACGATCGCCAACGAGAACACTTTTACATTAGTCACGTGACACCGCTTTACACTCGTTGCAATAGCCGCAAAACCAACGTAACCGCCACCGACTTCCTGCGTAAGCTTCTGGCCTCGAACGATGTAATAAACGCAGTGCTTATGCTCTTCGAAAATGTCGTGTTAATTGTTTGTAGATTGGTCCTCTTATTGCAGATACAAAAGGTGACGGCCTATCCCGGAGGCTTCCCTGCATCCTTGATTGCCGCTGCGCCGTGTTGCCAATGGGACTTTCCTAATGCTTGGCCGCCACACCAGCTCATGCTCATTGAAGGTACTACAGAACCTTTCAAAGTCTGCTGTCTCTATCAAAACTAGAGTTGAAAAGTATTTTTGTGTGAGATTTTCAGGCTTCGCCCAGAACTGGGATGTCAGAGCGGAAGTGGTGCCTTGGGCGCAGAAATGGATGTTGGCGGTACTGATTGGATATCAAACTTCGGGCTACTTTTATGAGAAGGTACGATACTTTAAGCTCTAGCTGAAACCATTCTGCGAAGGGTCGCTGGTAAAGATGGTGACTTTGTCGCTGTGTAGTACGATGCCACCGTTGCCGGCAAATACGGTGGTGGAGGTGAATACAAGGTCCAAGAGGGTTTTGGCTGGACCAATGGGGGCATACTCCGCTTGTTGGAGCTGTTCCCCACGGACCTCACTAGTCAGTATCGACCGGCCTCCCTCCATCCAGCTGGTCTGCATCAAAGATTCTCCACATCTTTACTGTTATGGTGTCTCATACCTCTCACTCTGCCGGTGATGCTCTTTGTCTTTCGAAAAGCCATTTTCACTCATAAGTGTTTCAAACTGCTCTTTCGAAAATCGACCTACGTAAAGCTCTGAGTACTAATCCCTCAACCTCAGAGATTTTCCCTCCATTTTTCCACAGACTTGACTATTTTCCCGCTGGTGCAGCAGGCTTCATTCAAGCTGAATAGAGATTAATATTTTTATAAAGTTAATTTCCTTCCGATAAGCACATGTCCAGATTTGAGCGCCGGTAGGATACTCAGAAGGTCCGTCCAGCTATACAGCTGCTGTACGTTTCCTTCACAAGTCGCCATCGGAATTGGCAAAGCGATTCATGGAATATAGAACAGTAGGTGCAGTCCTTCGCAGTTTCTTACGATGCAGGATAGCCGGCACAATGTGAGTGCTTTCCTTCTTCTGTTAGGTCAGTGTGCTGAGAAAGGCAGGGTGACCAAGGGGACGTCGATGGGACAAGGCGCTGGACGGTAGGCGCTGACTTGCGGTAAGCACTGCGAGGATGTTGTAGGGCGAAGGGTATCCGCGCTCAGCGTAGGCTACACCTCGTTGGCTGTGGTCGGGCGACCTAGTACCACTGCACTTTGTGGCAGATGATGCAAGAGGTCTTGCTCTCACGAGACTGAAACCAGACCAGAAGGCAAAAGCAGGACATGTGACATAAATCTCTGACACATGCGCATAACGCCGGCGATGAGGAGACACTACCGGCCTCAATGTATGTATATACAACAGTCCGACTTCAACAAGACCAGCTTTACACTTTGCGCGCCATCGTCATCATGGCCATTACATCAGGCATGTGTATAGGCTAACAAGGTCCGCGTAACAGGTTGCACTCTTCTGGCCATACTCATATTACTCTTGCAACACCACAGAACGGCTAGCTAATGATGCTCCTCACTTCCGGCACTTGTATGTACCTTACTGCCCACCGTAAGGTCCACTATATCGCTCTTCTCTGGCTACGTCATCGTTCAACCACGCGCTTTCACACTAAAATAAACATTAGAAACTAATCATACAATGGACGGCACTTTCCATATGAGTAGCGTGTGGAGGTATGAAACGATGATGGCCGGTTTGAAGAGGGAGAACATGTAGCTGTATGTTGGTTCTTCGGTCTCCACCATTTTGAGAGTGCTCAGTGGAAAGATGCCGAGTCAGTATTGTCATTGGCCATTCGCCATCCTTCTCCATCCATGGGCTCTTTTGCTTTTGGCCAAAGCCATGACAGCTCCGTGATAAAGCCCTAGTCGCTGGGTTCGCTGGCCATAGCTGTTGAGTTCGCCACTATCCATCCATCCACTTTAGCCTTTTCTGCTTAGTGGGCAAATACTTGCCGACGTTGGCTTATTCACTGCACCTTTCCTTGGAGAGGCTTGTATGCCTTAATTCTTTGCACTTGGACTATATGCACATGACGTGTTCTTTCTTCCACCATCCTTGTATACTGTTTCTGTAAAGGTCGCTGTAATGCATGATGATGGCTGATTGTGCTGAATGTGTATAATATAGCGGCTGAGCGTACAGCCAACAGCGTTGATGGGAGGAAGAAGGCGGGCTATACGACGGTGGAGTGCTGACTGCTGCTTCTCGTCATCATCACTTTCTGTTTGTTCCCTTTCCGTCAACTTTTTCAAAACGTTGGATGTGGTAGGTAAAATTATTAGCTGATGGAGTAAAGTCGAGTCGCGCTGAGCTGCGCATAACTGCGTTTCTCGTCAAGGAGAAGCCAGAACTTGCATATGCCTTGCTGAGGTCTCTGTTGCGCCGAAAGGAAAAATCTGTCGAGTTCGCCAGAAAACTTGCAGGATCAGAGCTTTGTCTCCAGATCCGTTGGGTCGCCTAGCTCTATATAGAGGAAAATGATGATGTCCATGCAGCAGAATGGCGCTGCCTCAGCTCCAGCCGAAGGTCCGTCGACGGGCAACACTGCCACTCAACACTTGCTGTATTATCCCCATCGCGCCTTCTCTTCCTCCTCCTCCGCTCACCCGCGCACTACCAACTTGGACAATGACGAAGCCGAGCCTGACTCCCACAACAGCAGCCATGGCCACAATATGGCCGACATGGAAGGAGCCAGCCCGCCCTTACCCGACTCCTCTGGAGCCACCTCTTCCGACTATGGCTGCTGTCCCTCGCCCACTCAACACCAGCAGCAACAGCAGCAGCAGCAGCCACAACCACACCACCATCATTCCATGCCCTTAATCAATAACGCCGGAGGTCACTTGATCAGCCTGGAACACTTGGAACATGGTCCGCCACCGGGTCAGTCAAGTATACAATCAAACAGCAACCAACAACAAAATATATTCTTGCCATCAAAATTATACGCAAATTTGACAAATTCAATATGACTGATTTACTAATGTTTGGTTGTGAATTGGCTTGAAGTTCAAAAGTGTTTTTGGTGGATGGTAGGGACGGTCATCTTCCACCAGCCGCATCTATTCAAAGCCAACGAAGGACAGGGCAACAACCACGAACACAATCACCACTGTCATGTCCAGCAAATCGGTGCCGGTAATTTCCTATTACATCCCAATGGCTCCATCGAATTAACGGGAAGTCGAGGGACCATGTCGCCGGAGATGAACGTTAATATGCAGTTGGAAGGCTGGCCTTTTGCCGGTGCCATGCCCTTGACGGCTCTCTCGCCGGCCAGCCTCCATTCCCATGCCGCCCTCCAAAACCTACAAGGCAGTTATCCCGCCGCTTATAACCTCAACATCAACACCATTCCACTCCATCACATGCAAGCTTCCCAACAGCAACAGTCACACCATCATGGCCAGCAACAGATGGACAACGGCTCCAATACGCCATCGCTCAACGGACCTCATCATACGGTAGGTACCGCTAAGCAGCTTCAAAGGTCACATGGCAAGTTCCAACTATGAACATTTTCCAGAAATATAAGTCGGTTGTATTGCTTCCTGTGGAACGTTCAAGTTTTGAGTCTCCCAATGACATAGGTCGGGAAATGTAGGTTGGTCAGCGAGCTCACCAGGAGGAGAAAGGGTCTTCGATTTTCTAGGAGCCTTGCTCAGCTTAAGACAGCGCTGCTTGTATAGCGTAGTCGCCCCCACGTGACTGCATTTGCCGAGGGAAAAGTTATGTTCGGTCTTCTGTAAGGTGCTGTTTAGAGAAGTGACGTAAAGCGGAAAAGCCAGAGTTTTGGCCAGTGTTAAGATAAGCCGGACAAGTCGTGTTATTTTACCAAGCATTACGTTGAGTAAACAGCAGCTTGCTTATGTCAAAACACCAGCCATCAAACCTTAGACGAATCATACTGCACAGGTCTTTCCACCGTCACTCTAACCAAGTATTTTTGTACGAAGCCGGAAGACCCAAAGGTCTCTGGTCGTTGACGCTGCGAAAAGTTGGAGGATATTCTCTGCCGATTTCTGGGCTGGAAAGCTTTATAGAAAGCGGTGGGAGAAAAGAGAGATACCCTGTATTAGAACCGTGGGCAAGGCACTAGTACTGTGTGCTTGCGGTTGTACGGTTATGAACGTCTGCGGTCGCGACGTTTGCCGATTATCAGAGGATATTATGAAGGCAGATGAGATGTCAGAGGTGGCCAGTTGTCAAGTCTCGTGAGATGAAGATGGAGGCGCGCATCCATTACCTCGTCACAGTACTGGCCCGCATCACACCTGTGAGCAGTGCATGTTATATAGCTGGATGATCTACTTGATCCGCTTTGCTCTCTAATGTAACCTACTTGACGGCAGCCGCTATACTCTTTTGTCCTCTTATGTTATGTCCTCATCCTCAGCAAACATTGCCATCATATTCATGGCGCAATCGCCTCTCTATACATATTACATACCCTATAACCACCAGTACGCCGTCCCCAACTCCCCAGATAACTTGTATCCGTTGTGGGCTAAGACCAACACAACACTGTCATGAATTATCGATGGCGCTAACAAGGCAAATGCGGTGTACTGTAGGTCTCATTAACGCTGTGGAGTTAACTTAGATGGCCAACTGAATCTGCCTTTTCTCTACGAGAATGGGTAACGGGGCCGTGCCCGGCACGGACTTGTTGTACGTCTTCCGCATTAATATCGTAGCAAAAGGGCCAAACGGGCGCAAACACGCAAAACTGGTCTTACTTGGTCTTTCCCTTTGTAGTCGGTCATCCAAGAGTCTCGCCGGGGAAATGTAGCCGACCTCTTGGAAGAGCAAGAGCTGGTGCAGCTGTCAGTTCGCGAGCTGAATAAGCGACTGCACGGCGCTCATCGCGACGAAGTCATCCGCATCAAGCAGAAGCGGCGAACGCTGAAGAATCGCGGCTACGCTCAAAACTGCCGCTCCAAACGCATGCAACAACGGCACGATCTGGAAGGGCAGAACCGTATCCTGCAGAACGAGGTGGCTCACCTGCGTCGTCAGCTGGATGAAGTCTGCAAACAACGCGACAATCTCCAGCGCCAACTACACAACGGCCAGCTGCAGAGCACTCCTACGGACCCGAGCTCCGCAACGACAGAGAGCGCCACTAGTAATGGTGGCGCTGGCGCTAGCAATAAACACGCCTATGTCAACACCATCACGCCGACCAGCAGTGTCCTGCAAAACAATTCGCCCTATAATACTCGTCGACAACACGAATCTTCTTCCCGCGAAAGTCGTTCTTTGCGGACGGAGGATATCTGAAGAACCATTCGCTTGACTCAGGCCCGATTCCTTCCTCCTTTTTTGAACATTTCCGACCACCACTGTTTACTGCACCAAGATTACCTAGAAGAAAGCCGGTGGCACTACTCACCATCAAAGATTAACCAAGAGTTTTTTATCAGAGTTCCTCGACGTTTTCCTGCAATAAGACACCTTATTCACTATACTCGGATTTACCTCATACATTTGTATTAAACGGATCTGTAGTACGAAACTGTCCCTTGTCGTACATTGTAGCGTATTCATCCACCGCATTTTCTAGTAATTAGGGAGTCATTATACGGATTCAAGATTTTTTATTTAGCCGGACTTCTGCTGCAAAACAAAAGCAACAGCGTACTTCCGGTTTACACCACCAGCCTGTTTTTTTTACTGCCGTCAAACTAATTAAACTGGAGCAGAGTACGCTGGATGATAAAATTCCACGGTCGAGATGACAAGCGGAGAACTGCTACAGTCCCTAGCGATCGATTATACTGTATAATATACATACAGTCTGATTATGCCCATGGCGGAACTTGACACATGTCATATCCGGCAGACAAAGTATAGCTCAAGTTGAGAGGAAATAAGTAATGTACAGTGGAAGGGTGAAGAGCACCAGTCTAGTCTTCGTCACTGGGGACGAAGATGTCGTTCTCTTCCAGGAAGCGGGACAAGAGCTGGCTGCACAGCGAGCCGAAGAAGACGCCGCCGGAGGCGACAATGACGGCGAGAAGAACCCTGAGGGCAGTGTTGGGTGGCGGTGCTGGCGGACAGTAGCCGTCAGGTATCGCCAGCCTGCCGGATAATGAGGAAGAAGGCGGCAGCCTGTTGGCACGGACGTTCTGCAGCATCTTGTTGGCCATCATGGATTGCAGAAAGGCCGAGCTGGACGACTCCCAGCGACGGGGAGGGATTAAAAGTAGTGCAGGCAACCTTGAGCTTGTTACCGGACCGTCTGCGGCTTTTGCTGGATGAAAGCCCTTTGGAGAACTGCAACTGGGACGAAGAAGAGAGGTAGCTGCGGGACTATACAGCGCACGTCGCATCCCCAAGACCAGCATCGTTGCCCCACTTCCCACCCTGGGGAGGGATGATCGCTGATTATTCTCTTCCTGATCGAACAAAATGGACTTGCTCAATGGGTTTGTGGGTTACAAAGGATATCCAAACCATAATTTATATAGCATACCTGGATGAGACCTTGTTCGTCAGTGTAGCCTTCAGCGTATGTGTCAGGAAGATGCAGGTGACGTTCGGTAAGTCACACAGCTTCCAGTGCTCTTCCGCACTTAAGGACGTCGCAGACACCGTTCAAAGCGTTCACCATGTGACACTTGGTATTCTAAATGGAAAAATAAAAACACAAGTTAAGTTCCGGTATATTTGACGCAAAAAGTGGAAAGCAAGAGAAGGCTGCAGACTCTATACTGAAGCACTATGCTCGTGTGTTTTTCTCTTCTATGCAGCTTAGTCAACTCAGACGTGAGCAGTCCAACAAGAATACAAGATGAGCCGGGCTTCATACTGCCGCGCTGTGTATTTTACCAGTACAGTAATAGCGCAAGTGCTTTCGATCAATATTCGACAGCCCTCCTGTACGCTGCTAGAAGCGGAAGTACTCTCACCGGGTCCTTCCAGTTCGAGCGTGTACCACCGTACCATACTCTCGTGCTGTACAACCATACCGCATCTCCGTAACCTGCACACTGAGAAAGGTTACATCATGACGGCTAGCGTTGATTCTTGATGCTTCCAATTTCAAAATCGATCTTGTGTAATTGTATTGTCCACGTTTGATTTCTTGGCAGAGTTTTTGTCGAAGGAAAGGCCAAAGATGCTGCTGTTGATAGTCCCACGTCGCTTCGTCCACTTGACAAGACAAAGATGGCAGCAGCTTCGTCCGCGGATAAAGTTCCCCGAGCCAGCTGGAGAGCATGCCTTAGCTGGGACGTCGACCACTGTCCTGAGAGATCTGCCCGTCACGGCCAACTTAACCAAGGATGTCCTGCTGTACTCCTTCGACAAGAAGCCCTTCTTCACTTACATGACCATCTTTGGCGCCTTGCAGCTCATCTTTTGGGGCCAGATGGCTTTCCTCAACATCGAGATGTACAAACGCCAGCAGCGTAGATTGTTAGCTGCCTCGCCGGCTGCCGCTCCTGCTGTTTCCTCTTCTTCGACGGACGCTTCTCCCCTGAACGAAAATGCAAAGGAAACCAAAACCACGGCGGCAGTATTGGACACAGAAGAGGACAATCGGTGGTATGTGAAATACTTGCAGAAGGTTGGAATGATGGGCGCAAAATACCCGGCTGCCTTGGGCATAACCTACCTATTGATCGGTGAGTGGCGCATGACGTCTTGCGCAAGTTCATCCGAACAGACAGTGCACAGTCTTGCCTTTTTTCTACGGTGTATCTCACCGTAAATTTCTGAAGAGGGCGTTGCCTTATGTGGGAACTGCGCTCTTTTGCTGACGATTGGTTTGCTTATTTGACAGGATGCGCCATTACGTACGGAACATGGTTCTTCGCATTGCGGTCCGTGCACATGCTGGTATTGTTGAAGGGAGGCAGGAATGTTTCAGTGACGACATTTGGTCCCTTTGGCCGGCTAAGAGCCTTTACGGTGCCTTTGAGTCAGATGACATCCAGCAGTAGCCGAACTTCTTTATCTGGTTATATGCGGTTGAAAGTGAAGAATCGTATCAGTTATTTTTTAATGGACAAACGTGGTGTCTTTCATAATCCTCAACTCTTTGATGTGACAGCCGGACTGTCCCGTAGAATATCTTGACCGAGAGCCTGGATTGAAAAGGCCGTATTACCTATAATTATTACTGCTGCAGTAGTTTCTGTGATAAGATGAGGTTGAGTTGTTTCCTCACGAGCCACTCGTCTTTCACTGAGGCGTTACTGTGGAAACGTCGACTACGCCAGAGCCTGGAGTAGAGACTCTGGCGATTACATTTTGTTTCGAAATGGTTGATCTGTCCTACATAGTACATACGTAGCTTCAGTCTGATCTATTGTAGCCACAAATTTCAATTTTGATCCTTCAAAGTTTATCGAATCATTGTGCTATGGCGGACAATAGGGACAGTGCTGCCGGATGGCGACCCGACAGTCCGAATTCGACGACACCGCCCAAGAACTTGAACAGCTTTGGAGGCCGAAATCGATACAGCACTAAATATCCGGTTGAACCAGGTAAGTGTCGTCAGTTATTGCATTGCGGATATCCCCGTCAAACATATTGATGTCCGTAGACGATAACGTCAATGGCAGAAACTTGGATAAGTCCAACGAGTTCGCTCAGATGGCTGATGTCAGACCACCGGCCAAGATTACGGCCGATGGTTTTATAGCCAAGGCAGAAGCTATCCTAAAACTGGATGGGAACGTGTCGGAGAACTCCAGTGAAAATGACGACCAGTCTGACCAAGATGCTGTCTCGCCCCGCTCCAAAAACCAATCTGCCACCGGCCGAGGCAAGTCTGACAACACAACACCCTTATACTGTAATTACAGTACAGGTATAGCCTGATCAACAAGGTTTTCTCTGGGTTTAAAAACAGGGAAGCCTTTCTTGCGACAGTATTCTACCTTTTTCAAATTGACTTTATTTATGGGGTATTGTTTTCGATTGCATACAAGAAGAATGTAGCTCTGTGTTGTGGATGATAGTTTCGTGGAGAGAGCAGAAGCTGAAGCAATGGCAGGGTCAGCGTGATGGTTCATCCCGCTCCAAGTCTAGATCGCGTTCTCGCAAGCGGTCGCAGCGACGGCAGAGCGTTGATGTCAACAACGAACTGCTGGACGGTGAGATGGAAGCCAACAAGGAAGGTTTGAAGGACGACGACGAAGGGATGGACTTTCCCCCACCACCTCCATCTTTCAGCACAGAAGCCGACAGCAACAGCGCTGCACAGGACGCACCTCCCAACGAAGCCAGCAGGCCCAACCAAGACCAACATCCTTACCGCAACCAGAACCCAGAGGAGGATCAGAATCAGGAGCAGAAGCAAGCCCAACAGCAGCTCCACAACGAGCACAAGGCCGAAAAAGAAGTTTCAAAGAGGGAAGGCCATCCAGATGAAAAGACGGAGGGCAATTCGGAGGACAAGTCGAGAAAGGCTGCTGCAGGCAAGAATGATCAACAGACGAAATCGCCGACAGGTAATGGGCAGAGCAAGTTCGATGAGAATGCCGATCTGAAAGAACGACGAGCTCGCCGAAAGACGCCGTCGGCGCCGGCCACTGCAGATACGGAGAAAGGCCCGAGGTGGCACAAGGGTGGCCTGAGTATGGAGGTGGACCTCAACGACGACTCGGAGAGCAACACCTTCACCTTCGTTGATTCCATGTACCGCGCGCCGCGCCTGGTCAAGTGGGCAGCGGGCGCCATGACGGCCCTCATGTTGAGCATGCTATTTATCGCTCTGCAGCATCGCCTCTTCGGCAAGGAGTTTATAGGCCGCAGGTGGATGTCCATTCTTGCCTTGAGTGTGGTGCTGCTCGTCTTGCTGACCATGGTCTTGAGCAGCGTCAACCCCGTTCGCTTTGTTCGCAAGTTCCGCACTGATGCCGCAAGAAATCAGGCCGAAAGGCAACAACGCAAAGCTGACTTGTTGAAACAGTTTTGAAGAGGACTGATGCTGATTCCTTTTGGCCAAACTTCAACCAGGAACATCGGTCACGGTCACCTGCTCGCTACTCGTACTGATAGACGCCGTGCGCAATTCTGCTTCCGGCAAAATGTGCACCTTTTCATGAAACCGAGATATTTTATGTCCACATTTTTCTACACTTTTCACCGAGAGCTTCCGTAGGAAAATCCTGTAACCACGTTGCAATACAGTTTTGAGATGAAGAAGAGCTTTGATAACCCCAATGATTTTACAAATAAGACCACAAAAAAGCCTTCACGATTTTCTCTCAAAAGTATTGACGTTTTCCACACCGGCATCACCATTACTTCTGTAAGAAGCTTGTACAGAAGTGTTGGCATTACTAGCAGGCGTATGCATGGCATAGTGGGTATTAGTGAAACTAGACAACTGCGCAAAGTCTCCATGGGTGAACTGCCCAGCAGATCCTTCCATACCATGCGCCGCCATCAGTCCTCCCGGCGAACCGCTGGCCGAGTCATCGTCATCGTCCATGTAGTCCCCATCGTCAAAGTCCCCTTCCTCGTCAAAGCCATTCTCTAGGCTCATTCGGTGCTCGATGGGCTCAGCATTGTCCCCATCGGCGCCGGAAGGGAGATCGGGCGAGTTCAGACACGTCTGAATCAGGACTTTACCTTCTTCACTGGTGATCATCGGCTGCAGCTTTCGCGTGGCGAAAGTGTAAACGTGTCCCGTCTCCGAAGCCACCAACAGCATCACTTCGGTTCCTGTCAGCGTCGATAGCTCATAAGCCTGCAAAGAGAAACAGGGTTCAGAACACTGTAAAGGCCCAAATCTACTACCTGCATACAAACTTTCTGTACTTTCGTACACAAACCACATCTGGGTGCACGACATCGGTTAGCGGGTTTTGAGCCACGCACCTAGGTATTCTTATACCCCGTATTTTAAACCACGCGCCTTCATCTATGTGCACGTCTGACGGCTGCACTCAACAGGGAAGTGCACAGTGGTGTCATCAGTGACAAACTTGAATTTCCTCTTATCAGATTCAAGTGGCCTCGCCGAGTAATTCATCAAAATACACTTGATACGTGCTTTATCATCTGATAAGACATGATTTATCGTTATGACTGGGCGGAATAAAGCAAAATTAACTGTATGAAAAATGAAGGCCCATCACCGGAGCAAAACGAGACTTTCCAAAAACAAAAGATGAAAAATGAAGAAAGCTCACGCACCTGCATACATGTTTACACGCTGTGTCAATACGCAGGAGCGTTATGCAACGTTCACAATGGTTAACGCTTTTTGAATATTTTCGGCCGTTTGTTTACCTTTTTCATCAGGCCGGCTTTTCTCTTGCTAAAAGTGGTGTAGCGTCGGAGTTTGTTGTCGATGAATTCCATCTTTATCTTGACCCGTCCCTTGGTCTTCTTGCCATGGGAGTGCGTCTTGAGCTTGCCTTGTTGAGGGCCGTTTGACGAAGAGGAGGAGGACGGCATGGTGCCATGAAAGCCTTCGGGTATGCCTAGTCGTTCCAGACCGAGCTGGACAGGAGTGCGGATCACAGAGGAGCTGCCAGTGGGGTTGGCAAATAGTGATGCAGAAGGTAAGGAACCATGGGGCTGCAAGGAGAAGTTGATGGAAGACGAAGTAGACGGTGCACCGTTCTGCACGGGCTGCGATGTCATCCTCTCTGTCTTCCACAGTACGTCTTCTATGGATCCTGCTCCAAAGCTCTCCTCGGCCAACCTGTGAAGGACATACTTAGGCACATCATCATGGCTCGGAAAGAAGAACGCTCTGTGGATAAGGCAGAAAAGGAAGACGAAATAAATTGAATATTCAAATTTTCAAAATCCAAACGGAACAATCACAAATCAAGCCACGAGCACAATCAATCGAAGATAATGATTCCACTTCCACTCCGCTGTTTCGCATGTGGAAGTGGGATTCCATCTTGAGCATAATCTTCAGAGAGGTCACCCGAGATTATTCAGCTAACGAACTGCGGAGATATTCTGTCGAAAATTTTCATCAAAAAGAAAATAAATCTTCCGTATGATATTTTGATGGCAGCAAAAAATACATAATATTATGGGAAATTACTCGATTAATATTATTTTCGCGAGCAATAACGTCAACCTGTTGCTTCCTTGTTCAGTCGGATGACGGCATTTTCAAAAACTTCCGCGGCGTCCGATATCAAAATGAATTAGGATTCATCGAGTCGAAGCTCAGTTCTGCTGATTGGGTCAAAATAGCTTAGAGAAGTGATGGAAGCAACAGCTGAGGTCAAGTCGATCTGCCCTGCACCTTATGATCGGGGGGATACTAATAATAACTTGATCTTCTTGGCTTTCGGACCCGCATCTTCTCGCTGCTTTGAATTTGCAGGTCTGATGCACCACCAACCAAGCACGTCCTCTCCGTTACGATCAAAGCTCATAAAAACGTATAAATCACTCGTTTGGTCTTGCTTTAATGGTCGACAAGTGTGCTCCAACTACGACGACCCCAAAAAAGAGATATACTAGAGTACTACGAAAGGGAAAACTCCTAAGTTCAACATACCTTGGATGAGACGAATCGCAAAGAAGACTTGGTTCCGCGCGAATTCCTTCGGATCCGTTGGGTCAGAATTCTGTCCACAAACAATGCCAAACAGAGAGTTGTACTGATAAGGTGGAAATGTCAACTGTTGCGCGTGTGCCCATAGTCCTCATACAGTGAAGACAGCGGATATCAAGATTCAAACTGTTTCAATCCCTAAGACTGGTCCGATTAAACCTCTAGAGATACAGTCATGCTCTTGATTAGAAAACCAGTAATAAGTCACGTTTCAAGTTGACCGTTTGCCTTTGTCATTCACGGCTAGATGGAAATGATCAAAATAACGGATTAAGCAAATAGAGCTAGACCAGTATCAAAGATGGCTTCCGACACAACAGTCGTACTGTGACCGTCCAACAGGTACCACTAATACTTGTACGTCTCCCATGAAACTCGGTATCCTTCCTTTGCACTCCTTCTGATGTTGCGCACAAGGAAGTACAACACATCCATTGGGTTTACAAGTTTCAAGGAACGGTTTCTCCAAGGAAAGTTGCGGGCTTAAAACTTGTTCACCTCACAGGAGAATGAGTGAATGAGTGATGGTTGTGAGCAGTGACTATAGTGCCTTGGTCATGGGGGTAGAAATGTACAGTATGTTTTCTTGAGCGGTGGATGCCGGAGGTTTGAATATGAAAGTATCCTCGATGACTGCGATGGCCATCGCTATGTATTTTAAGACATTCCCTCGTTCTTTGCTACTGTACACTTTGCCGACCCGGCCATATACAGATCTTTAAGTCCATTTATAAACTGTGCCTTCTTGCTGACGGATGTCTGCAAGCATTTCGGCGGAATCTGATTAACTCGGCAATAGTCATGTTTGCGCCAGAGCCTTGGTGGAAGCTCGGCCCAATGGTAAGGACGAAGGCGGGCTCTGTCTTTCGGCCAAATATCGACTTGTCCTTTTATGGAGCTTCTTTGACAGTCATCTTCCTTCCGGCATAACCATATGCATGCATGTAAGGCAAAGTTTCAGCTACTGCCTTCCATCATCAAGTGAAGCTGACATGCCAGCCATGTTGTTTTTTCTAGCTGATGATGAGGAAAGGCGTCTCCTGACCAGCGCGTGGGTGGCTTTGATACTGTAAGCGACCTCCGTCGTGACAGGAACCCACTTCGCCTTGGTGGACCACCGTGGCCTGCGCTGTACATTCCGTTACCATGATGACTGCACGTCCTTATCGGCACCATTGGCTTTTCTTGATTCTTTCAGAGAAAGCCATCAGTGTCCAGAAGGACAAAGGTTGCCGCTGGAATTGCTGAGCGGGACCTCACACTCTGCTGTCGGTGGCGCACCTGGCCAAGATTGACGTTTTCCCCTGCAAACTTCCTGAAGCAGCTTCCGTCACTATTTATCATATCAGATACTGCACTTTCCTGTGTGGTACTGGTGCTAGGATGCTATTAGACGAGCGAGCTTGGGGGATTGACACAAGGTCAGACAGGAAAGCGGCGCGCAAGACTTCGTTGTTTTGTCATCTGAACAATGCAAGAAAGTCAATCAAACAGAGTGCCCAACCAATCAAGAAACTAACATGAAGTCCCTAAAGGCAAAAGAGCGCATGTGAAAGACTGGGAAATTGGCAAACGGTTATAAATCATTTCCCCGAAAATATAAGAAGTTTATCCATTTGACTGGTGGACTTGCGGGAGAGGGTACAGGGAGCGCAAGTTCGTTTCAGTACAGTAGGAAACAGGGAAATTGGAGGAGATGGTCGAGAGGTCTGAGCGGCAGCTGGCCGGACAGTAGTATTCTTTGTGAGATGGAGGCGCTTTATTATTGTCGGAAATAACTGTGCTTGTGAACCTTAGGTAATAAAGGTAAGCGCCACATTTTGTGATCGATTAGTGTCATTGGCAGAAAAGCGATGTGTGATAGCTGCTTGTGGACGTCAACAAGGCTCTCGCACTTCATCTTGGCGTCGACCATTAGTTCAGCGGGACAATTTGTATTAGTGACTGTGTTCCATTGATTGCCGCCCACGGCCACAATCAAACAGCGCTTTTCTTCTCGTTTGTCCACTTTGCCACTTTTCTAGCTTCACTGTAATCCCAGGCCGCGACACCCCCTCACATACCTACTTTAATACACTTGACGAGCAGTCTCTCCGAAAACACTCTGCTAAATCTGATCACATCTCACTTTAAGCGGAAAAACAACCTTCTTCGTCCAACGTGCAAAAGGCTTGCAAACTTTATTTGGTCATTCTTTCTGTCAGGAAGACACCATCCACAAAAACCGAAGAAAAAAAGCGTACCAACCAAGAACGAAAACTCTCATCGACTTACTACAGAAGGGCAGTTACTAGGGAACCCTTTAAAGCCTAATCAGAACACAGAAGAGGTAGGAACCGGTTTTGGGCATCAGAGGATGAAAGGAAGCGTAAAGACGTTGGCTTTTAAAGCTGTCATGACGTTTAAAAAAGAGCTGCTATGGAATAGATTAAACGAGAACAAAAGGAGATGGGACTTTCATCTATATCTTCCTGACAAAGTCCAGACCCAGAGCAGCGGGAATCTGGATGCTGTCCAGCTCCACTCTGCTGGGTGAGTAGGGAAAGACAACGGGATAGACGTAGTCGGTGTTCATGGAGACACTGGAAGCCGCACCGGACACTGAAGAGGGCGCCATCAGACCGGGCGCCATCGCATCCGGTCGGTCCAACAAGCGCGCTTGCATCTTCTGCACAAAGGTCGGATCGACCTTGTCGTACTCTTCCGTCGGTGTGTAGTTTTGCAGAAGCTTGTATATCTGCAAAAAGCACAAAACAACTTTTTCCTCACTTGACAAGATTTCCGAAATTCATTGCAAATTTTACTTGAATTCTATCAATATTTCTATTTTATTTTCTCAAGTCCCACCGCACCCATAATATGCTTGATTTTATTTTCCGAGTTCTAACGAGTGAACGTGGCAACAATATTGTTCGAGGCGACTCTTAGCCTTCCACCTGTGGTGAGAAACTGAGGGTTTGCATGGGGATAATTATTTTCTGATCTTGATGCGTGACAATAGTCTTGGCGGGTTTCAGTAATTAATTACGGTGGGTGACAATAGCCATTTTGGGTTTCAGTAGATGACTATAGCTATTTCTTTAAGTTTTATCTGATTCTGTAAAATATTCCCTTTTCGAGTTGTCCCTATTAAAAATGGTTTTGTTACCTGTGCGTTGGACAAGGCTTTGGCCATGTTGACAATGCCTTCGATATCTTCGTCCTTCTGCTTTCTGGCTTGCAGAATGTGGGCACATTCGGTGATGGCGGCCATTGCCTGCATCATCTCTTCAGGTGGCAGCGTCGTCGAGTGTGAGCGCACAAACTCGTGTAGCACACTGATGTTGGCCCTGCAAAGGAGACTAAAGATAAGTCACTCTTGATAAGAAACTTCAAAGCACTTTCTTACCTTATCTGTACGCCGGAAATGAAGGTGCAAGTCTTGGCGCTCTGCATGAGGAAGTTGACCGAGTTGGCCGACAGACAGAAGAGCAACTGCCGGAAGATCTGCCGAACCACCACAGGATCGAGGGCGTGATCCTGTGTGATTAACCTGTAGTAATACTCCAGCTTCTTCTGTACCGACGCCGCACAGTCCGCCGGCGACTTGGTCTTCCACCTGCGAGCCAAGGTTCCTGGTTCCTTCAAGCCAAGCACAGACTCGTGCTCAATAATGGCTTTCGCTGCAAAAAACAAACATACCATCAACATCAGCCGAAGAATCAATAACAAAAACGGGACCGGGCAAACGAATTGGGGCGGAACGTTTTTCCAAGTGGCACACGTCTCCGACCATTAATACCGACAACGTGCGCCGCTTGGTAAAAACGATCTTGTCAAGGTTGTTTTGCCGAGCTGCCACTGGGAGTGGCTTCTTACCAGCGTCATCTTTGATTTCTCGCTGCATGAGGGTAACGAGAGAGCGGTAAATACTAAGGCACAAATCGTCAAAGTGGGTGCGGAAGGCACTGAGATCAAAGTTCTTCAAGCAGTGCTGATTCTGCTTGGGCGAATTCTCCTTCTGGAAGGTTTTGTTGTCACCACTGTACTGCTTCAGCAGATCCACCAGCCGTAGACCGTTCAGCAGCCACAGCGTAAAGTGCTCGATACCACTAGACTTCTTCTTCAACACATTCTGCAACACTCTCCACCTTGTATTTTTTTATATCCATTTTATATTGTCAAGTTCAGTCAAACCTGAATATTGATCTTGGTAGTGGAGAGAAGTTCCTTGACCGTCTTTTCATTGTTGACATGGTCGGTATAGCGGACAGCCATGAAGAGAATGTATGCAGGGAGGCCAGGCAGGACCAAGGTGCTGGCAACCTGCGGGGAGACGCTGACCAGGCAGTCGGCCAGACGCTTGGCCGTCTCCGAGTTTTGCTGGAACTCGATCATGCCTTGCTGTGTCGACTTCATGGTCACTTGCGGCATTTCCTCACCTTCACCACTGTATCCATTCTGACCGTATATCCCGTTCAACCCTGCCAAGCATAACAGACTCGAATGAAAAACTGCGGTTTCGATAGCACTTTCAGTGACTTTTTCTGTACCGGTCGCATGGCTGAGCGTCAGTTTCTTTTCCAGTTTTCGCATTCTCTTTCTTAATTCTTGGTTTTCTTGCGCCAGGACACCATTGTGCGACATCGCCTGCTGCAAAAAGATAAAACAAAGTTAAATGGCCACAAGAGAAACCAACTTGGCTCATTGCCTCGCTCAACCAACGCATTGAGCAATGTTCAGACTGTCTCATCGTGCGCCACTCTTCAACTGCGCTAATTGAAAACAAAGCAAAACACAACCACTCACCGTTATCTCGGCCATGAGCTGACTTGTCTGCACCCCGTTTTTCGCATCACTGTTGCTCAACTGCAACGGAGACAAATTCAATTAAAATGAAATCGTATCCCCTAGGAAGATTTTAGCTCATACGGCCGGCACTTGGCCATTTTTCTACGAAATTCTGACACAAACATCGAAAAGGTTCGTGCCCAGCACGGCCTTTTCCGTTCACTTCGTACAATAATGGCAGAGTAAATGGCTAGCTAATCAGCTTGTTGGATGTGGAAGCAACTTACTCTTTTCAAGAGTTCCTTCAAATGGTGGTTCTCCGTCATGAGTGCCGTATACTTTTGGCTCAACATAACATTCTTGTCCATAAACTGTTCGGTCTCGGAAGCCTGTATGGAGAGGGCTTCCCTCAAGGACAAGAAGAGTTGGTTCAAGGAGGCGCCGTCCAAGCCCGACACATCTTCCACCATGACGTTGGGCATGTTGGAGGCGGGCTCCTTTTCGCCGCTGAAGGAGTTCTCCAGCAAGCCCTGCAGAGTGTACAGCAGCTTGGTCAGCGTGTCGGGGTCGACTTCGCCGGTTAAAGCTCGCTGGCACTGGGCCAGGCATTCGCGCAAGCTGAGGTTGACTTCGATCAGCCGGCGGATGCGCTCGCTGACAATCTCGCCCAGTTCCGGTCGCATGTCCAATTGGTGACGGAGATGCTGCACCTCGTTGCGCAGACTTTGCACCTCGTTAATCGACACTTCTTCCATGCCATTCTGATATTCCTAAACAAGAGAAGAGCTGCGTCATTTTGCTGATGTGTCAACGAGATGATTACAGCAGAGACGTACAAGGACCATTTCGTCGGCGATACCGTCCCCCAGTTTGGGTGATTCGAAGCCCCAATTGGCGTTGGCGGCGCTGGTGCCTTGCCGACTGTCGCCGGCCCTCCTTGACCTCTGTGTCGAATAACCATCATCCTACAAAGACAACAACTTTAAACATGCTCCTGGCACATGCCACGTCTGATCCAGATAAAGAGCAAACTACAAACTGCCAACGTACGCCGATCTCCGGCACGAAGGCGGTGGAGGCAGTGGCCAAGCTGACGTCGCTTTCCGAGCTGGCGTCGGATGGACTTCGCTGGTGGTGACTCCGCGTTTGTCTTCCCTCCATCCTACAAAACAAGACGGATGCTACCTTGCTTGATAACCAGCAGAGCGGAAGGGGGGAGAGACAGAGAGAGAAAGCGACTATTCTTCAAGCCCAACAGAGAACACGGAAGCATTGACCACACACCCAGCATCCGCAGTGACCGCCACTTCTGCATGTAAAGCAACTTAAACATCACGGTTAAAAACCATAAGAAAAGCCCAACAACGAAGCGGGAAAAAACAGAGCGAGACATCAACCCCAACATAAAAAGCAACACCAGCGAGAAGATATCATAAAAGACAAAGGGGCAAGCAGCACATGTGAACGGAGTGAGCAAGCCTTTCACAGTTGAGAGAATGAGGAGGTTGTCATGTGATAAAGTCGCACGTGAGACTTGTGACAAAATGTGGTCCTCGAGTTCAGAGGTATTCCTCGACCGGTGCATGCCTTGACTTGTTCCTGATTACTTTGTGAGCTTTCTATCTCTGGAGAGATCTGAGAAGGTTAATTTCAGCGCGTGAACAGGACATGACGTACTTCATTTGGTTCTCCAGGTTGGCATGTCGTTGCTTGTACCGGTCCAGGTCGTCCACCGTCCGCTGCCGACCTTCCCTCTCATCGGCCAACTCCTTTTGCAGACCTTCAATCTAGAAAGGCCAAACAATAAGGCTTACCAATTGTTCAATTTTCCTGAGTGCTTTGACTGTATGTTACCCTTTCTTGTAGTTGTCTGTTAGCCACTCCCAATTGCGAGACGGCAGCTTGGTGAAGCATTTCCTTCTCCTTGTGCCAGCTGACCACTTCTTCCGAGTGTTTGCTAGTCATTTCGCCAATGGTGTTGTCTTTGGCAATGACCAGAGCTCGTAGGATGGATAGGTCGTTGGAAAGGCCTTCCGTCTTTTTGTGCTCGTTGGACAGCTGGCTTTGGTATGCCATCATGTTCTGCTCCAGCAAGGCTACTTGAGCCTGCTTGTGCTGAACTTCGCTCTCCAGCTGACGAACCAGCGCAGCCTTAACTCGAAGATCCTTCACTTCCTCCTCCAACTTTCGCTTGTGCGCCAACTCCACATTCTACAAACACAGGGAAAAAAGTGGCTTGTCTGAGAACCTAGAAAACAAACTCGCCAAGAGAGATCTTTTTCTCAAGTGGCGAAACTTGGGGCAAGACAGTGGTGGTTGCTTCCCAAGTGGCGCACCCTTGATGCCAAGGCAATGCAGACGTGCGCCACTTAAGAAACAGGTTCATCGAGATTGTTTGCCAAAGCTGTTGAGGGTGATGAAAGTGTACTTGTTCATTCAGCTTGTGTTGAAGTTCGATAATCTTATTCTCCAGGCCTTTGTTCAGCGACTTGATATGATCCACATCCCGAGCTTGTATCTGCAACGACCAAACAGATGACTATGGCCAGGTAAGACAGACGCCGTGGCAGTTCAAAAAGCCATACTTTGAGAGCTTTGAGCTCTTTACGGGCCTTCCATCGTCGCCAGCAGGACTGCAAGTAGACGATCTTGTGGAGGATCCTGGCATATCGTTTCCTAGCCAGCCATCCTCGGACGTGTTTCTGAATGACGATGGCTTTCTGGTGCCGCACTTGGGCATAGTGGCGCCTGCGAGCAGCATATCCACGGGCCAAGGCCTGAAGAGCCACAACGCTCTTCTGGATGGACTGGAAGCGTTTGCGCTGTTGGAAACCCCGGAAAGAAGCTTGGATCTTGGTGGCGGCTGCAGTCTTTCGCAAGTGTTGGAAATGCCTACAAAAGCAAAAAAGGCCAATGAATTTGAAAAATTATCCGCAAATTCCCCCACTAAATTATCCTTAAGAATTCAGTATCAAAAGCAGTACAAAACTTTTCCAGAATGAACGGATGAAACTTACTTTCTGGCCAGGTAAGCTCTGGAGACAGCTTGTATCCTGATGACACTTTTCTTGAGCTGAAGGTACTTTTTCCGTTGGACCCAAGCGCGAACGGACTTCTGAATGAGGAGGCCCAGTGCCATCCTCCGTTCGTTCCGTAGCTTCTCCATGTAAGCCACCTGGCCAGCCCGGAAGAAGACCATGGTTTTGCCCAGCTTGTACTTGTCCGTGTCCTTGATCAGGTTCCGAACGATGGTCTCCACCGTCTTCCGCACATCTGTGCGCGACACTTCGCAACTGCGACACATGACACGGTAACGCACGAAGAACTCCCGGTAGCTCCACCTGTCAACAGCAAAACACGACAAATAAAGCAAACCTCACCTGCCAGCTCGGCAAGCAAACCCGACAATTTCGTTTACCAGGTGGCGTACAGCTCCCTTGTTAATGGCTGGAAGAATGCGCCACTCGAAAAGAAACACGACAAGATTACTTTCCAGGTGGCGCACGATTGCACAGTTTTTGGCTGACACCGTGCGCCACTTGTAAGAAACGGTCTCGTCGAGTGTCTTTGCCGAGCTTCTATCCCCTTCCTTAATTAAATTCGGAGCTTGAAACGTGATTTCTCGCACGATACTCACCGTGAAGGATATCCGGCAGCACTTATGCGGATGGTTTCGAGGACGCCACAAGCTCGCAGCTGCTGGATGGCCCGTTTTGGATCGAACTTGAAGGCTGCCTTATCATCGTTAGGCTTGATGCAGCGGACGTAATGCGGCGTTGTGGCATTCAGTGTGTCCATCAGGGCTTTCAGTGAGTCTTGAAATTGCGAGCCAACCTATAAACAGACAGAAGACCAGAGGTCAGATGGTACTGTACCGCCCAGTACAGATCCACAGCAAAGGTGAACCCTCCTTCGTCCACCTGCCTACCAAGATCCTTGTTGTAAGCGTACGACGTTATGCACGCAGGTTCATGAACCGCCTGTTCCACCGTTCAAGAATGTCTGGAAAAAGAAAAACTCTTTTTCTTACCGATTGAGTGTGGGATTTATGTGTTCCTCTGGATGCTCCGCCGGTCGATCCGGACTGTTTGGTAGGTGTGCTTGCCGTCTTCCTGTCGTTCTTGTCGGGTGACTTGCCAGCCGTCAGGGTCTCCGCATTGTCATGAAAGAGCTGGGCCACTAGGGGGTAGTCGCTGGCACGAAGGAGGTTGACAAACTCGTCGTTCATCGTGTCACGATTCTTGTCCAAGAAGCCATCACAGGAGTACTCCACTTTGTCGGCGAAATGGACAATGATGAAGGTTTCGCTGCCGAAGCGCGGCGTGTTGAAGTACTTCCACGTCTTCTCGGCTATCTTCTGCTTTTCCAGGGCTGCGTTCAGCATCTTCTGGTTCCAGGTTCGATCCGAACCACGTGGCATCTGAAGCAATAAAGAGGAGCTCAGAATCAATAACTAGACACTGTTCACACGCATAATGGTTAACTCGACCGTTTCTTCCAGCAGTAGCGCACATTACCATTGTCATCAGCTGACAGCCCACACCACTTGGGGGAAAACAAAAGCATCGTTTCCCCAAGCGGCGCACGCTCGCGGTGTTAGTGGCCAAAAACCTGCGCCACTTGTAAAAATGAACTTGTTAAGTTTGTTTGCCGACCTTCTGTTTCTCTTAATCGAATGTAAATTAAAATTTCCTGTTGGACTTTTTTCTTACCCGACATTCTTCGTCGAGAAGGTCCAATATGCCCAAATGGCCTTCAATAAGATCGATACACGGTTGATTGTCAAAGTAATCAATCATGGTCCATTCGATGCCTTCTCGGATGTACTCTTCCTGCTCCAGCTTGAAGACGTGAATAACAAACTGCTGCTGCAGCTTTTCATTGGCGTAATTGATACAAAACTGTTCGAAGCTGTTCTTTTCGAAGGTCTCGAAGCCGTAGATGTCGAGGACGCCGATGAAGTGGTGCGGATTGCGATCCGGAGCCAACTTCCGGTTGACGTGTCCCACCACCCAGTTGAAGAGGCGCGCATAAATGTGCTTGGCAAAAGCGTCTCTCCCGGCTTCGGCCTGAAAGGAAACCACTCATGAGAATTTATTCTCAGTCTTAATCCATGGTTTCCGTACAAACCTCTTCGAGCTTCATAGGCTTGATCATTTCCTCCTTGGCCGACACCAGCTTCCTCTTGGTCAGCCATATGCTCAGCTGGGAGGCGTTGATGCCTAGAAGCCGCGCGAAGACCATCAAGTGTTCATCGTCGGGCAGGACAGTGGACGAGTCTTGGTCCAGAGCCTGGAACTTGATATCGCCCAGGTGGAGGATGCCGGCCAGGATGCAGAACATCATGTGCTGTTCTTGTTGCGGAAAGGATAGCAGATCTAGCGCTTGACAGGTCTCTTCAAAAGCCTCGAAGTCATCGACACCAGGTATCACAGGGTTCTGACCGTGACTGGTGTACCGAAAGGAATCGGGCGAACCTGCAAGAAAAACCTTCAAATAAGAAAAATTGGAATCTCTGCATTCAAACTCGAAATGATTGTTTTTCCAAGTGGCGCACGTTTTCAGTTTTGTCAGCTGGAATCGTGCGCCACTTGGGAAAACGCTTTTGTCGAGTTTGTTCTCCACAGTGGCGCACGTTCTCAGTTTGTCAGAAGTCGTTTGATAGAGCTTACATTTTGAAAGCTTACCGAGTTTCATCTCTGTGAAGTCTCGTGGACGTTCTTTAGCAGCCGCACAGAGTTGGTAAAAGATATGATAGTTTCTTTCCTCGATGCTCTGGAAAACAACTCTGGACTTTTCCAGCAGGTAAGTTCGCATCTTGGCGCCGATAATGTTGAACTGTTTGTCAAAGTCGATCTCGATAAACTTCCCGAAGCGACTGCTATTGTCGTTGCGTGTCGTCTTGGCATTTCCGATGGCCTCCATTATGGGATTGGTGGCCAGGACGCGTCGTTCAACATTGGTCTCCGTCGTCGACCCATTCACCGCCGCAAAGTAGCGCATGGCGAACTTGGCACTGACCGTCTTGCCTGCACCCGATTCACCGGACACAATGATGGCCTGATCCTTATCCTCCCTACAAAACGAAGCCAGTTACAGAACGGGGAGAAACGGACAGAATCTGAGCTTACCTTTCCATCTTGGTGTAGGCTTCCTCAGCGATGGCAAAGATGTGCGGGTCGAGTTCGCCCATGGCGCAGCCTCGGTACGTTTCCATTGTGCTTTGGTCGTAGATGGGTAGTTCATTGTAGGGATTGATGGCCACCAGAACGATGCCACAATAGGTGTAGATGGACTGGTATTCCACAAAGCGCACTCTGAGGTTGTGAAGGACTAGAAAAACAAACAACCTTTGAAGTAACCCTCGCTTGCGCAAGAGTGCGGTTCCTACCTGCGGGCTCATGGAGGTAACTCAGCTGCGTCAAGTCGCTCCTCCCGCGAAAGATTTCAGGATTCCTCAGCGGAGGCAAATCTGTCTCTTCGGCTATCTTCACCGTTTTAACCTGTCAAGAAATTAACAATGAGGCAACCCATGACGTAATCGTAGTCAGTGGACATCACCGCGTTTATGGTGACGTAGTTAGTCTGAGTAAAATATCATACCGTGCCATCTGACTCCAGCCGAACGTCCAGCGTGGTCGTCTGTCCCGGGACGTACGCGTCTACTAATCTTCCCAGCTGCCACACAGCCTCCTCCGACGGCATCCATACTTGAGTGCCCTGAAACAAAATCAAAAGGGAAAATTACACCACGTCTTTCTGCCTGTCAACCTTGACGGTCGAGATGACAGCGTTCGCCGTTCGCAGTTGCTTATTTATTCAGTCGCTATTTGTGTCGTGGGTGTAGCCTCAACTTGACCAGAACATCTCCGAGACATTTACCGGTCATCTTCACTACAAATTATTCAGCGTCTTTCACCGCATCCTCCGCGCCACAATGGAACTCGTCAAGGAAGAAGAACGTTATTAATGTACTCGTAAAACTGCAAATGGCGCCTCCTCTACCGACTGTCACGCTATAAGGTTCCAATGTGCGAAATCAAGCGGCTATTTTTACCCACCGATACAGCTGAGATGCTTCTCGAGTGCAAATCGATGAAGACTATCGTCGGAAATTCATCCAAGAGTTATCGACGAGTTTTTCATCTTTTTTCGTTCGCCAAATCGATATTTTCTAAGTTCCAAAAAACAACACAAAGCCTCCCATCGTGACGTCGCCAATATGTATCTACACCACTGCAGGTAAGGAATGGCAAGCCATTCGGTAAAAACAGAAGAAAACTAACCACCTGTTTTTACAGTGGAATTGAACTCCATAAACGCTCGGTCGTGTGGGTTTGCTGTATTTACTAGCGGATCAATCTACAAAGACCCTGCCCGACTCTTGGATAAGCTACGACGCGTTCGTTCGACATCAAGGTAAACATCAAACAAAAGTAAGGACCACCACGACAAGGCCCGTCGTAAATCATACCTTGGAATATAACTCCTGCGTGCTCATCTTGCTGTGCGTCCTTACTCTCAGCACGCTGGTTTGTTCAATGGATATGTAGGTAATATTCCAGGCTTTAGGACCATCATCTGGGAAAACAGATTAAGAGTACAGGTTGCTGGAAAGTAGGCTTTTCACATTGTTGCTACATTCCACGTGCTGCGCTTTCTTTCACTCCGCTCCTTCGTGGGCAACACGCTCTCTGAGGCTCCGAGGGAAACTTGGTCAAGCAGAACAACGATGGGGTAATGATGCAGGACCAACTTGTCAAGAACCAAACTTGAAGTGACAATGTTTCCACCTCATAAAGATGACAGATCACGAAACAATACAGCACTGACGAAAGTGATTCACGGCAATTTCACGCTCTCTGTGATGACTGTAAGTTTGCTAAACAGCAAGCTCAGACACCGGCTCGGGTTCAGCAACCCCGGACCGACGAGGGGTGAACCGTGAAGAGAACTGAAGGTCATGAGAGGTCGTGCTTCTCACCCCGAGCCTGAAGACACGTCACCCTGTGCAACTCTCGGGGATGTCCAACGGACAATCAGACGCTACCCGGGAACTGGAGTAGGGAAATGGATCGCGCGGCGGGTCCACGCAGAAGCGGGCGGTGGTTCCCGCCCGCTTCCGCCCTGGAATCTGCTGAAATTTTTACCGCTTGGACTCGCTTGGTATATGATGTGACTGTTTTCCGCCCGCCCCGTATCGCATCAAGTACGTCGTCCGAAAGATTGTTCAGTGATGCGGGTAATATTTTTACTGATAAACGTACTATGCTTGGAAGTGAAAAGCTTGATGACTTGTACTTGAAAATGGAATTTGGAGTTTGCTGTATCAGAGCCAATAGTCTCTACCGTCACGGCTAAGACTTGATGACTATGTTTCTTCCATAGTAGTTGCTTCTGAATTCAGACTGGTTTACCTTGCCTGAAGTACCGCTCACTTCCGCTTTCGCGTCGGCATTAAAGGTTTACCGCCCGCTTTCGCCTTGAGATTACCAAAAATTATTCCGCAGTCCAGCGTGAACAAGAAAATTCTGGTTTCCGCCAAGGAAAAGTTGAGCGGTTCCCTACTCTACGGGTAACTGTTCCCGATTAGAATTAGAAAGGTCAGGCAGTAGTCAGTGCAATCCCGTTTCCGCCCGGGCCTCGGCTGTCTGATAGATTTCTCCCCGCGGGCCAAGTTGACGGATTATGAATATGAAATTATGAATGGTGGGGCTAATGTGGGACCCGTCGCAGCCTACGTAAGTTATGATTATGGTGTGTGCTGTGTCAGACTATGTGAAGTGTGTGTTGAAGCTTCAGGGAGCATCGATTTTCGAGTGGGACATGATCTGGTTAATTTTCCCGTTCTTGCTCTGATGTTTGCATCCTGTTGCACGATCTGTAGGTGACCCAAAGAAGCAGCTGAATGGGGAACGCTGCATCAACCAAAGCCCGCGGCGACTCGGTGGCCATCTCTGGCGGGGATGTGACGGGATTCCTGGAGGAGGCTCGCGAAGACTTTTTGCGCAAATGGGATGCAACGACGACGAACCAGTACGTGCTGGACGACTACGACCGCATCAAAACCTTGGGTACAGGCTCTTTCGGACGGGTGATGCTGGTACGGAACAAGATTACCAACGCGATGTTCGCTATGAAAATTCTGGAGAAGGCCAAAGTGGTCAAGCTGAAACAGGTCGAGCATACATTGAACGAGAAACGAGTACTCAAATCCGTCGATTTCCCCTTCCTCGTTCACTTGGAAAGCGCTTTCAAGGATAATTCCAACCTCTACCTTGTCCTGGAATTTGTGCAGGGTGGAGAGATGTTTTCGCACTTAAGGAAACACAACAGATTCCCGTAAGTCAGGATTAATTCCATGATTTAATCAGCTTTGTAAAACAACGCATGACGTCATTGCAGCGGCTGGATTGTCCAGTAAGCTGAAACATTTTTATTGCAGTGTTGATCATGACGTCATGATTTGATTCGGTTTGAATGAACAGACAGCTGACTACTTTCGGGCACGGCCTTGTTTTCGTTTCGGGCCGACCCGCAGTCCCGCATGCGCCGTCACTGGCCCGGTGGCAACGGTCGACTGATTTCCGTAGCGCTGGATTACAACTGAGAGTGCTTCTTTGGTTTGCAGGGAAAGCCAAGCCAGGTTTTACGCTGCTCAAGTTCTTCTGGCCTTTGAATACCTTCACCATCTCGGCGTCATTTACCGCGACTTGAAGCCTGAAAACCTTTTACTGGATAGCTCAGGCTATGTAAAGATCACCGACTTTGGTTTTGCCAAGAAGATATCGGGCAGTACGGGGCGAGTCTTCACCGTCTGCGGAACTCCCGAGTACCTGGCGCCAGAAATCATTTTGAACAGAGGCTACGGTAAAGCTGTCGACTGGTGGGCTTTCGGTGTCTTAATATACGAAATGACGGCGGGCTTTGCGCCATTCATGTCAGATGATCCGGTGAAGATATACGAGAAGATTGTAGCGGGCAAGTTCAAGTATCCCACACACTTTTCCGCCGACATCCGCGATCTCATCAAAAACATCTTACAAGTTGACTTGACCAGACGTTATGGCAATCTAAAGAATGGAGTTAGTGATATCAAGAATCACCGATGGTTTGCCACCACCGATTTCATGTCCATTTACGAAAAGACGGTACAGTGCAATATGTTCCTTCCCAAGTTCTTCATCTCCAGCATAATTCTCTTTTCGCTTTTGCAGCTTGTGGCGCCTTTAATACCAAAGATCGGTGGTGTGGACGATTGTTCACAGTTTGATGACTACAAAGAAGTGCCTTTAACGGTGGGGAAAGAGATGGAATACGCTGATGTTTTCGCTGATTTCTGAAATGTTACACTCTACTTGATGGTGATTTCGCCAAGTTCCCAGGTCCCCCCTCATCTGTTTTTTGATGACCTCCTTCCTAACATTTCCCTCTTGTTCCTTCCCCCTGTGTTTTAGTGTTCCTCCCTGACAAACCCGATGCAGCTCTGCCTGGCCGTAATTTTTAGGATTGTTGATTTGAAATTTTTATCCTTTATTTTTGCAGCTAATTCAGTCAAACTGAATGAACAAACCTGGCGTTAAAGATGTTCAAATGCTCATTATTTTCGAGGTTCGTCCGATGAGCGATGACGCTCCACAAATGATACGTGTCTTTCTGAATCAAAAGGCACTGTCAAATTATCTGTCACAGACTCACAGTGCAGAAAAGTCTCGTCACCGAGATAGTTCGTTTGGCCAGTGAGATGCAAATGTGCGAATCAAATACAGATTTGTCTGAAGATGAAGTGGAGCGTCAGACTCTGATATTAACACCCTGTTAGCAACAAACTGTGCTGCACATTGGGGGGTGTTGACGAATTTGACAGGTGGTTTATTGACAAAAGAAGCGCGAGGTAACCCACTTAACGCAACAAAACATGTAGGTACGCGCGAAAAAAAGTTTCCCCCTTATAACCGGCGCAACATCGAAAGCTGAAAATGTTTCCAGATGCCATCATCGATTACTGGTTGGAAGTCCATCACCTGGCATCATGTCGCTGCTGACAGCTGATTTCTTCATGATACTGGCGCTTTTTCTTCATGTGGCTGCTGGCGGTCCAGCGATGCAAGTCCAGCGAGGCAAACGACAAGTCCTCCTCAACAACCAACTGCCATCGGTCACCAACCAGGAAACGGCGGCGCAATGCGAGGCGCTAAGCGGTCAACCAGCCCCACTCGGATGCAGTTACCTTCCGCTAGTTAATGACGCCAGCGGCAACCCCCAAAACTGTCGTCTGGACTGTGCCGCCGGCGTCGCTCCCCTCTCCCTGCAAGCAGTGTCCAACGAACTGGGGCCTCTGACCTTCCCTCAACTAGGCGACGGCTTTTTCTCCAGCCTCAATCAAATCAATACCGTCGCCATCGATTTCAGCAACATCAACACTTACAGCGGCAACTCCTTCGCCGTATTACCGACGACACCTTCCCCCTTCCTGACCACGGCCAGTAACCTTGTCAGGGGCAAGTTTCGACGCCTCTCCAGCTTAAGCTCCAGCAGCTTGATCGAGGCCTGCATCAATTCTGGTCAGGTGCCGGATGCTGGCTGTTCCTTCAATGGTAACGGCTCACCTGCGCCCTTTTTGACCTGCTCCCAGAGTTGCACTTCGGCCTTTTGTGATCCGCAAGCAGGTCCCCTCATCGAGCGTTGCTTGTGCGCTCGCGGAGCACCCCCGCTTGGCTGTAGTTACACCTTTGGAGGGACACTGGACCCACTGACCTGCTCACAAGTCTGTAGGCCTTCATTTCCGACCAGCCAAACTTTGCCGTCGGATGCCTTGATCGAAGCATGCATCGCTGCTGGTGCCTCCCCAGGTCCAGGTTGCTCTTTCAGCGGCTATGGCACGTTTGGGCCTCCGCCAACTTGCGGGCAAATCTGTCCTCCTCCACCCTTCCCCATCGGTGCCCCATGTAGCCCGACGGCTGGTTCGCATATTGAGCAGTGCTTGTGCAGAGGACCGCCTAACCGTGGTTGCAGTTACAAGCTGGCAGGCTCTTCCAATCCCTTGTCCTGCTTGCAGATGTGCGTGGCGGTCTCTCCTATCACCCCGTCAACCACTACGCTACGCCCAACTGTTAATACTAGTTGCATTGCCCAGCAAGGTCCTCCGCCAGCAGGTTGCTCGTATGCCAGCAGCAGTCCCATATCGCCGGCCATGACTTGTGCAATAGTCTGTGGTCCTCCGCCTTTCTTAAGCTGCGATCCATATGTGGGCAGTCATATTGAGCGATGTTTATGTGCCAACCGAGCAAACGGAGGTCCTGCGCCTGGTTGTACTTACATGACAACGGGCTCATCCAACCCACTGACCTGTCCACAAGAGTGCTTTACGCCTAGCTTTCCCGATATCACCTCCACAAGCACGATATCTCCATCGACCACCATATCTGCGGACACAGCCATACAACAATGCCTGGATGTAAAAGGTCCTCCTTCGCGAGGCTGCTCATACAGCGGCACTGTGACGTCAAGTGGTATACTGACGTGTGCTCAAGTCTGTGCTCCTGCACCTTTTCCTATCAGTCCTCCTTGTGACCCCACCGTTGGATCAAACGTCGAGCGATGCTTGTGCGCTAATGGGTCACCGCCCAGTGGCTGCAGTTACTTGGCTAGCGGATCGTTCAATCCGTTGGCCTGTCTTCTGGTGTGCATTCCGCCGTCTCCCGCTGCAGGGGTTACAACGACCAGCTCGACTACAACGCCTACGGTATGCTCTGCAGACGCACAGATTGAAAGTTGCATCGCTGCCGGGATATCTCCAGCTGCAGGCTGCAGTTTCAGTGGCACCGCTTCTCAAGGTATATGTGGTGAAGTTTGCCCACAGGATCCTCTCGTCAGTAGTCCCTGCGACCCAAATGCTGCAAGCCCCATTGAGCGCTGTCTGTGCATCCAAGGATCCCCTCCACCTGCATGCACCTACAAAACCTGTGGCTCAGGCCCTAATAGCTGTGCAATGCTTTGTGTAGCTCCAACCCCTTCTCCTGGTTAATCATCATCAGCAACTTAGCTTATATTGCTGTAATGTGTGTAATAAGATTTTCCTTCACTGAAGCTTTTCGCCAAAGCAACCCCAATTTCACTATGTAGTCCAAGAAAAAGAATATGCTACACACTTACAGAGTAATGCACGTCAGCGGAGCGTTCCACTGGGCCTAGCATCTTATCAGGCCGAGCGAAGCCAGGCCCTTTTAAGTCTGTCAAGATTTCAATGGACGGTCAGATTCTTCGAGCTGTCAGATATCGCAAACACAGTACTGAAAAAAGACACGCCACTTGATCGGGGTGATCAAAATTTTTACTGGAGAACCGTACTGTAAGTCACAAGTTACGACTTACAATGGCAGTACACGTAACTGGAATAATTATTGGCCACCCGTTTATTTCGGCGATCAGTGAGCGACTCGATTGAATCGACTGAAGATCATCCACATAGCTTATGAACATGAAAGGTCCACCAGACGAAGGCAAAACAGTCGGCTTTCTAGACGGCTCCAAAAGCGGGTGACCAATCATTGGGAACCGGCCAACAATTATCCGAGGTACGTGTGCTGCACCCATTTTCGCGCCGAAAACGCACTGTCACCACGCCAGCAGCAACCCTAATCAAAGTGCTCGCTCTACAATGGTTTGCCTCCTTTGCTCGGCCTTTCCAGTGGTCAGAACCACTAGCTAGTTGGTACAGTGGTAATGGATCATTGCCGCACTTAATGGCCACATTGATGCGAGCGAGCTCCTGATTCACCCGTATGGGTTCGCTCTCTGTCAGCTCGATGCTGCCGTGCCACTCACTCCACACAGCACCAACATAACACGATCTTTCAGCAAGGATGAAGCCGTTCTGCATGTCCCTCCTTCCTTGTACACACAGCTCCTTTCTTCCCACCATCAGCTTAAGCAGCCGACGGCTCAGCGTGCTCCACGCGTAATCATCTGTCTCACTTCGCTTACGGACCTTAACAGAGCTGCTGTCCCCTTCGACGTTTATCTACGTGCACTATGCTTCTCCACCATCCTTCTTCCTTCTCTTCTGCGTCATATAAAGTACATTTTTTGTGCTTTCGTAACGATAATCTTCCAGCTGTCCGTCTCGACGACCTTCTCTAGCTAACTGGGTAAGCAAGCTGCTTTCTGGACATAATATTGAATATGGAGTTCTGGCCCAGCTCACCATGGCGGTTCGAACATCAGTTGGATTATAGAGCTGTCCGACCGCGAGAAGATATTGCCCAGCTGAAACAGCGCGAAAGGAAGGCGCAAGAAGCGGAGAAAGCATCGACATGGAACGGCATCCCCGTAGGCAGACGGCACAGCGGCGTCAAGGCACATCTAATTGACTTATCATATCTAAGCCTAGCCTTGACGTTCCTCTTCAGCAGCTCCACAACGCTGGCAGCCACCTTCACGCCAGCTGATGCTTCTCTCCTCGTCACGCTCAGCCCGGGCCCCACTCCTGCTGTTGACATGCCGGAAGTCAATTACCCCAGCCGAAAACCCATCTCATACACCCGCAACGATACCTCCATCTGTCAAAACAGCACCAATAGCCGGCTAAGGAATATCTCCTCGTATTATCATACACCGTGGTTGGATCGTTCATTTTGTTCATTTCCGCGTGATGACCTATCTCTTTCTGAACCAAGTATTCAGCTTTCTCAGCTCCCCGTTAGCTCTGATTGTCGTCCCAGCGACCCTTCCGTATTGGACAAGTTGCTCTTTCAATGTGATATGGCCCCGGCTAAGCGTTCGCGACAGAATTTCCAGGCCTCCAAGCTGGAATTTTGCTCGGATTACGGGCTGGAGAAAGTGTTGGGTGGATACGATGCCTGCGTCATGAAAGGCGAGAAGGAAGAGTGCCAGCAGTGTCTGCGCAGTATTTACCAAATGGACCAGCAGGTCAAACTTGTCTATTGCCATTTTGCACGGGATATCCTGGGTCGCTTCGACTGCGAGACACCCTTCTCCGTCAAATGGAACTGCACGCACTGCCAGGTTCGTGCTAGCTAGCCCAAGAGAGAACTCAAGCACAGCTGTAATGATAGGCCTAGCGCTTACATAATCAGCGGCTTATAGCTTCCTCCATCGACAGACTTGACGCCACATGTAACTCCGTTGAATAAAGAGGGCTGGAAAAAAACCAATCGATGTCTCCTCCTCTGAATATACATACCAACTAGCCGGATCTTTGTTCTTTGCTTCAGCAGACTTTTCAAGCTGTCAAGAACTCAAATGCGGGCCCTTATCTACCGCCCATTGTAGTTAGAAAGAAGTTGGCGAGCACAATGTCAGTTTCTTTGTCTTTGGCAGACGGCATACCGGCAGTGGTTGTGCGCCATGTTGATCCCCTTTCGCATGGACGAATACCTGATCAAGCCATGCCGCACATTCTGCACCGTGGTCGAACAACGCTGTCCATACTTGACTCCCGACGACCGTGTCATCATCGCCGGCGAACCCATGTTCCTTTGCAAAGGTAGGCCGCAACACCAGCAAGCCTCTTGTCTTCCTCACTGCCTCAACCATACAAACTTGTTTTGTAGACCCGGACATTCCCGAGCTGTACTCGGCCTATGACGAGCCACCACACTGCTACCAACCCTGCCATCTTCATCCCGGCCTCGAACCGGCGGAAGCCTGTCGAGACCACGAATTGCTCAAAGACCAACTGGCGGCCTATTACAACATGTCAAAGCATCCCCTGTCTTCCTCCAGCATACTCAACCTCTGTCATTTCGTCGCACTTTTATCCCTATTCCTGCCCGTAGTATTAGTCTCTGCATAAATTTTGTTTGATCCTAGTCCAGTCTTTCCACAAAGAAAGAAAGAAATGGGAGCTCAGTGAGCAGAGTCGAGACCATCTCCAAGTGGTTCACGCTCCCACTTAAGAAGACCGCGTAAATGCGCCACTTTACAAAGTCTTGTCGAATTTCCTTCCGAACGTGAAACTTACCAAGTCCTTATTACAATGCATCCCGTTACAATAAATAGTAATAAAAGTGTTACTGCAATGAAGTAACAAAGCCTTCCCCAACCTATCGTCAAAAAGTTGTTTTCCGGGCAGACCAGAAGTAAATTATACCAGCTAGTAAAAAAGACCGGCGCGCCATTCTTGCCATCGGTCGAAGCTAGTCACATAAAGAGTACTCGTATAGGCTAAGAAGAGGGGGAAGTCTACCGTAATGAAAACCTCTATCTGTGTGATACTGCTCGACAGCGTTAATCGGTGGCGACCTCTTGACTACTCTGTGTCTCAGCCTTGAGTTCTTGAGCTGCCGCAATGTCCAGCTTGGGTAGGGTGGTGATGGGACTGAGGGGTGGACCGACGTCCAGCTTGGTCGGCAGGTCGGACTGTGCTACTTGTGAAGGGGAAGGAGTGTCGGTGGCCGCGTGCTCGGCCCCCGGTGGTGAGACCTGCTTGGCCCGGAAGTAGCCCATGACGGCGCTGTTGGAAGACCGGCCCGGCTCTTGACGAAGCTCCTGGTTCGGCCGCACTTCCCGCCACACACGCTCAATCACGTATCGCCTGTGCAACAACATCATACGATAACCACTGGGAAAGAGGACTGCTGCAAGGACTTACTTGGCATTCATGGAGCCGCCAGGTGGGAAGCTCACTCCGCGTCGCTCCAAGATGCCTGATACCAGATGCGTTAGCGTGCTCACGTCCATTTCAGCATTTTCTGGTGTATTATCTTTTAAGATATCTGAAAAAGTACATATTCGCATTTACGATATCCAGCACAGAAACCAGGCATACTTCCTGATGATAGGTGACCGCGTTTTCCTACCTTTTACAACATCGGCTATCGTACTGTCCAGCTCTTCTTCGTTCTTCTTGGCCGATTCGGAGACATGCGGCGCTCCGGGCAGCAAAATTATTACCACACTTATGTTATCCCGAGATCCCTGAAAGCACACAACCAACCCTTATTACCTGGTCAGGCAAATACGCAGTTAACAGCCTTTCCAGATGCACCTGCATACACCTGTGTCAAGATAAAACTAGGGCTGCCTGTATGCAGGTGGATAATCGAAGACAATCTCATGCACCTGCATACCATTGGAGCATGGTAGGTATGAGATTCGTCGTATGCAGGTGCGTGCAAAGCGGCCCAAAACTTCAGGTGGTAGCCTGACCTTATTCAAGCAGTTGTCGACGAGGCTTTCACAGATGGCTTCCAGGTCATCAGTGACCGTCAGCTGATACCTGACAAAGGTGCAAGCATCCTCGTTGCTCATGACGTCCCAGACGCCGTCACAGGCCAGCAGGATAAACTCGTCCTGACTGCTGCGCAGGAAGTCTGAAATCTCGGGTTCGGGACTGATGAGTTGTTGAAAAGGGCCCATATTGGGCACGCGCTTGTACTCAAAGTCGCCCAGTGCCCGCGAGACGGCCAAGCTGCCATTGACACGCTGGATCATGACCGAGCCGCCGGCATTCTGGATGCGCTCCTTCTCTAGGGGGTTGATAGGCTTGTGGTCGTAAGTGGCCAGTGCCACCATCTCTTTGGACACCACCAGGCCCCGACTGTCCCCACAGTTGGCCAGGTAGATGGTGTCGGGACTGACTAACGCACAGATGGCCGTCGAACCCGAACGGTCTTCCCCCGTCACCACGTCCGGCAGCTTGCGCATAAACTCATCTAACTACAAACACACAGAAACAATGCATTCAAGTTCTAACAGGGCCGTGCCCGGCACGAACCTGTTCGCTGACTCCACGAGAATTCATCAGAGAAAAAGGCCCAGCAACGGAGCTGTTCGTCAAGTGTTTGCGGTTTCACAAAAAGATTCACAGAAAAAAAACCGCCTAAACGAGTTAAAACATGCGCAGCTTTGAACTCTGACGGCGAAAATTTGAATTTTCGACAAGTCTTACATTTAGAAAGCCACGAATGAGGCCGTTCTTTATGAGGTCCCTCTTCTTTTCCGGTGAAAGGTTCTGATCTTTCAGCTGCTGAAACTCATCCGTCTCCATGATATACTTCAGCATGTTCTCTGAGCAGAACTTGCTGACTTTGCCGCCCGCGTGCCCATCGTACACGCCGAAAAACGACCTGCAAACGCGAGAAAAATCGATATGTCCTTCGATCAACCCAATGGAAATACATCGGATAATTGACGATATTTCTTTCTTATATTTTTACCACTGGTCAAAAGGAGCGCCGAGAGCGGTGAGAGCAGTGTGGGCATCCTCCATGTCGATGCGCCATCCCTGCATGGAGCATATGGCGTAACGCAGGCCATTGCCACTGCCCGACTCGCAGTGTTTGTCAGTTTTGGGCTTGTCCAGAAACGCTCCCATTGCCGAGGAAGGCCACTCTATGGAAGCTGCTGCACCGATCTGCAACCATTACTTATCCATCGCCAAAACTTAAGGGAAATCGGCAGTCAAACTCCACAAGACTATTTTTCCGGCTGCTTGACCACTCTGACTTACCAAAAGTGGAGGTAAGACAACCTTGGGCGAGCGTTTAACCCGGGTTTCGGTAGGCTTGGAAGGCTGGACTGGCGAGGAGTGCTTGAAGACTTGTCGAAGACGCTGCCTCAACCCCGACAAGACCCGTGGGAGCCGAATTTTCAAACCTGCAACGAGGGAGAACAGCAAAATCATCCACATCACAGTGAGGGAAGCCACACCGAAAACGCTGGGTTGCATTTCAAGTATTACAGAGACGGAAATCAGGACATACTGTAGATTGTACACGGTTTATAAACTGTCAACGTAACGTCGCTTCATGCCCATATTATCTTATTCACAAGATTTTTATCTGTAAGCTAAATAAGTAGGAGACTTAATTGAAGAGCTCATTTCAGAGTTTTTCGACAGTTTGCTCTGCTCGGTTTCTTACGAGGTCGGTCGGCTGAGTCTAACCTTAGATTATTCCGCGTGGGGTGAGATACTGGCCTTTCTAACCTTCATGAATTTGCAAATCTCCCGTAGTTTACGCGTGATGTGCATTTAAAAACGAATCGTGGAGCGCCATCGGAAATCGATGGAGAAGGAGAGAGAGCGTCAACACGACAGAGCTTCACTTTCAACAACTTTCTCTTCAGTACCACCCAAGAAAATCCCGCCATCCACGCTTCCTTTCTCATTCGACAGTCCTACACCGTCCACAATCCTGCCAGCGAGAAATCAGAGCAACTGATGCCAGGAGGAAGCCGCCAACGTGGTGTGCCTGTTCGCCTCTCTCCACACCGTTAACAGGATGCTCTACTCAATCCTCATCTACAGCCTCCATTATAGCCGTTATGACCCTTCACACTGCGCCACATGCTCATTTAAATCGTCTCGTGAGTGTGCTACATCCACGGGGATTCATACCTACCTGCAAAAAGCTCCAAATTACAGACGCTTACTTCCCCTCATGAAAGAAAAAAACTTCTGAAGAAAATACTAGCTTATTGAACTACCGCCAATCAAGTCAATCAACCACATCCTGACTCAATCAGCAATCAACTGAGGGAACACCTTCGAAAATTCATTCTCCACCCAAAACGTCAACTTCTCTCCTTTGTCGCAGCATCTCTATTTCCCCACAACTTCTTAGAAGCCCGCGGAGGTTCTCTTAGAGAAGCCGAGATGTTTTCCACGAACAAATGATAGTTTCACCTGAATGAGAGCAGCTGGTTACCGCGACGACGTGCTGCTCCTTTCTTTCTTTGCTTGCTTCCCCTCGCCCTGCTGAGATAGCTTTCCCTTCGTCCGCTCACAGTTCCGTAAAGTGAAGGCTGATCAGAACGGTAAACCACGCTTCAGATTCCGAGTAGGAACAGAAAACGAGAAGGTGGAACGATAAGTAAACTTTCGAGTACGAGATCGACTTACGGGTCCTACAATAACTCTTCCCTTCGTCAGCCAATCTAGCGCTTCCGAATCCACATAACTCCAAATGATGAATACTATGAGCGTATTTCGCGAGGTTGAACAGGGAATAAATTATTATCGCGTTTGCGATGGTGATATGAGGGAGAAGAGGCGACTGACCGTCGACGGACGAAGAAATAAAACTTTTGCCCGTTGCATAAATTAGATTCTGTTGCAACAAATCAATCAAGAAAACCAAATGTATTGCACAGCTATCTGGGGCGAAGCTGATAGCTCTTTCGCTATTGCTACGATTGATTGATAGTTCGGGTTGCCTTACTGGAATGCTTCCGCTTCGCTTCTTCCACCCGCCTGGTTATCACGCCTACTCTGCATCAAAACAGATGGGAGTAGGGTCTATCCCGTAAACCTCCGCGTAGGACTTACACTTACTTGATTAGGGCAACTTGATTGGGATCAGCTGGTCGGACAATTCGTTCAAATCTGCTGACTGCTGGCTGAGTGCTGAGCGATAAGATTCTTTCCTTCACAGGTAATCCATCAAGCGAAGCTCTTCTGCACGAAATTCTAGCCATGGCTACAGAAAGGGAACCACCGCCGTTGACACTGGACGGCGAGGCGTCAAAGCAGGACTCAGATCACGAGGGAGACCTATTCAAGTCTGCGCTGGAGGTAAGTTCGACGCGTGGCATTTGTGGGTGGTTCACTTCTACTGTTTGCCTGTCTGGCTAATCAAATCTGTCTGTTTATCGTTTTTCAACCTATACAGGATCCAGTGGACTCAATTGGCAACAGCCCCTTTGGGAATAGTCCATTTGGCAATGAAGAGGAAAACACTAATGGGCTGAATGCTGACTTCGGGAAAATTACCCTACGGAATAACGAGACGCGAGTACGCGATGTGGAGAATGACGCACCGTCCAACACCTCGTCCATCATCTCGCGCATCAATTACCTCCCGGATACCTCTGGGGGAGATGGTCAGATGAACAATTCATACAACAGAAAGGTAGGAAATCGGGGGATCATTGGGATGGTAGGATTCAGCGACTTGGATATTTGAAATGTTGTCGGTCATGTGATCCAATGCATTCTACCCGATATCACGTGACTTGTTCTCTAGTTGATTGTGAGCGTTGGTTGAAGGGTCCACGTTTGTGTTTGTAGTCTTCGATGGACGAGGAAGAAGCGGAGGGAGAAGACAAGTTCATCATCGTGACCGTCACAGAGCCACAGAAAGTCAACGAAGGGATCAACGCCTACGTGCAGTACAAAGTCAACACGGAAACGTCGTTGCCCATCTTCAAGAAGCGCAAGTTCTCCGTCCTGCGTCGTTTCAGTGACTTTCTGGGTCTTCACGAGAAGCTGCAAGAGAAGCACATTCATGTGGGTCGCTTGGTCCCTCCGGCGCCCGAGAAGAGCGTGTCAGGTATGGTCAAGACCAAGATGGGCAAGGGCGACACGGCGGGACAAGAGTCTAACGACTTTGTGGAACGGCGTCGGGCCGCGCTGGAACGCTTCCTGAACCGCACCGCCCAGCATCCCGTCCTCCGCATGGACCCTGACTTTAGAGAGTTCCTGGAGATGGACGAAGCCTTGCCCAGGTCCAGCAACACCAGTGCCTTTAGTGGCGCCGGTGTTATGAGACTGTTCAACAAAGTGGGTGAACAAGTCAAGAACTTCACCGCTAAAATGGACGAAAAAGACCAGGTAAATCTCGGCGTTCCCTACGTACTTTTCTTGTGTCAGCTCGCCAGTTAACTTCGCCGTTTCTGTACGAGAATAACCGACAGGCCGTGCTTGGCATGGACTTGTTCAAGGTTGTCGTGGACATTTTGTAGAGAAAGGGCGAATGGGCGAAACGAACCGAACATTTTTTCCACGGGCAAACTCCCGTATTGACCTGTTCAACGGTGCGAGTGAACGTTGGTTCTTTGTGCTTGCAGTGGTTCGAAGACAAGACTGTGCAGACTGAGAATATGGAAGTGCAGCTGAGGAAACTTCACGCTAGTGTCGAAGCTTTGTCGCACCATCGCAGAGGTGACATCAGTCTGGGAATACGTTAGCTGATTTGCCTGCTGTGTTACGATTGTTGCTTGTTACAGATCTGGCCAATAGTACGGGCATCTTTGCCAAGTCCGCCGCCATGCTGGCCAACTGTGAAGAGCACACGTCCTTGTCGCGAGCTTTGAGTCAGCTGGCGCAGACGGAAGAGAAAATCGACTTGCTGTACCAAGAGCAAGCTGTGACGGACTATTCGCTGCTGGCTGAACTGCTGCGAGACTACATTGGCCTTCTCGGAACAGTCAAGGTAATACAGACCTGTGTAATTTTGGGTGGGGATGGTGTTCGGTTCCAACGGGGAAGTGGTTATTTGTAGGAAGTGTTGCATCAGCGAGTGAAGATATTCACCAACTGGACCACAGCACAAACGACACTGGCCAAAAAGCGCGAGACCAAAGTCAAACTGGAACTGGCCAGTAAACATGACAAGATTCAGGCAGCTCAAGACGAAGTTAGAGAGGTAATAAATCAACGTCCAACTTTCAACAATTGGAACCTAAGTTAGGCGGGAAAACTGAACAGTGTCGTTAAATCCAAGTTACGCACACTTCTAGCCAGTAACAGTGCAAACGTGCGCCACATGGAAAACTTTGCCGAGTTCATCTGCCTAGCTTCTAGTTACCTTTGAAACTGGAATTGCATTTGTGGATTGGTTGTTTCTTTAATGAGGGGGTAATGTGTTTGTAGTGGGAAGAGAAAGTGGAGACTGGCGAACGAGATTTCGAGCAAATCTCGGACATGATCAAGAAGGAAATGGACAGGTTTGAACGGACGCGCATCAAAGATTTCAAGGAAACTTTGGTGAAATACTTGGAAGCTCTGATGCTTCACCAGCAACAGGTAAAAGCGCTCTGAACCTTCCGCATAAGCTCGGAACCTAATCGAATGCAATCAACAGCTCATCAAGTACTGGGAAGCCTTCCTCCCGGAAGCGCGCTCCATCTCGGCGGTATGAGTGAATCCCTTGACACTACACTTGCCCCGTATGGTCTTCACACGTCCTTCGTCCCGTTGAACATGACCCGAACCTTCATTCATCCGTCAAGCTTCGTCGTTTACAGGCCAGCTTCATGCCGCTGCCCGCCCGGCTCGAAACTTCCTCTAGATTAATATATCAACAAAAGTCTCTTTTTCTACTTCCCTCTTCCATACTTATCCTGTCTCATGGTTGTCGCTTTTATTCGCAAGTCGGTCTTTTTTATCATGTGTCTCTGTGGAATTTTGATAGATAGCTGTTGCGTTCCGGTTTATGCAAATCACTGTTGCTCCATCCAAAGTCGAAGCTCTAAAATGGCATTCCTGCAATACTAGAGTGATTGCTGTTTATTTATTCGTCGGTATCTTCTCGCTCAGCTCTCAAAGTCTGCTCTGCTGTCCCCTTTCTTCATTTTTTCCATCCAGTTTTATCAGTGAAACGTTTTACCTATTAATCTGCCATTAAGCTTTCTATTGGAAAAATATTGCCAGGAATTAAGACAGAAACGCTTTCTGGAAAGCGAGTTTTATAAAAACGTCCAAGGTTTCCCATTCACAGAGTCTAGTCACTGCGTTCGTTGGTGATCTTCTCTACGGTTTCTTTAATGATTGGTACTACGTCCTTTACACTGAGGCCTTTCAAGGTGGTCACCTTTTGAGGAGCCTTGAGCAACTCTGCGACGACTTGTGCTGTTTCAGATGGTATCAAAATACCAGCAGCATTCAACGCTTCGCTAAACTTAACTGGTGATGCCGTGGAGACGCAGACACGAGCCACGGCAGCTTGCGAAGTGGAAAAGGAGACCAAAGGATACTGATAATGGTAGTCGAGGGCCGTGGCGGTGTGCGGACAGACGTGGTATCCCTCTTCCCGCCAACAACGCTTCATAGTCCCTACGATATCGTCGTCCGTACTTCTGTGACATGCCAACGCTTCCTTAACCTACAAGCATGTTTCGTCGATGAAGAACTTTCGAATTATTGTCATCTCGGTGATATTACAAATATTTTTATGTACTTTGGCGAAAAGGGTTGGCGGAAGTTGCACAATCTCAGCGCGCTCCACTCTTCGCATCATATCAGCTATTTTCCATTTGTCATTGTTGTCAGCCAAGATGTAAAGAATTCTTTCGATGTTGTAGGGCAGCTGTGGGAAGAGTCAAAAGGCAATAAGCTTAGGTGCAACATCATTATAGAGCGGGTTTAGCAACCTGGATATCCATGGCCGAAGCCAGAGTATGCTGGGCGACCCCTTCTGTCCGTAGCCTTCCTTTCTCGACCATGGTGCACAAGAAGTCATTGACGTTGGTGCAGGCAACCAGTCGAATAGCAAGTCCCATGGCTCTGGCAATAACGGCAGCTGGAAATTCAACCCATATCAAAATATATTGCAAGTCATCGGAACTTTGTTTTCTTATACCTGAAATGTTGCCTCCGCCGCCTGTTGGACAGACAATCACGACCACGCCCTGTTCCTCTGCCATTCCCACAAGTTTCAGCGCTTGAAAATAAGCGTAAAAGTGGTGGGCTATCTGGATCATGATGCGGCACCAGTTGACAGAGTTGAGGATGGACAGGTTGTTCTTCCGAACGAAGCCTTTATCAGCGAATAAGTCCTTGATTATCTCGTCACCGTCATCGCTCGTACCCTCAACTATTAATACAAAGAAACCAGCAGGTCACTCTCCATACTCCTTCGTGGGAGGCCAGTGTTTATACTGAGCATATTTGACATACTTCCGAACAAATGCAGGTTGGCATGTCGTCCTGCGGCTGTCGTCATTTGCAACTCTTGGATCTGTGTAACCCTGCCGATGGGATACAGAACCGTCACGTCCATATTTGGGCTGCCAGCTGCGGCTACCATCGCCGCTGCTCCTGTATCGCCCGAGGTGGACACAATGATGTTCAGGTGGTGTCTTTCTCTAGCTAAAAAGTACTGCAGCAACTGTGCGCTGCAGGACATGGCCAAATCCTTGAAAGCCAAGGTTTGACCATGGAAGAGTTCCAAGACGATCGTTTTATCGTCGTGGGACAGTTGCTGTTTGAGGATAACCTCGGGTACTTGGAAGGTTCGCAAAGCCTTGTGGATCAAGCCTGCAGTGAAATCAATTTAAATTTTCCAGTAAATTGGCAGTTTTCCGAATCAGTTTGATTATAGCTTAGGGAGCATTCATTAATGACGTCAGGTTTTGATATTAGGCGGCCTGACCATCCCCCCTCCCATGTCAGGCAATTCAAGCAATCAACTGGCTTTTATGACATTGCTGTCAGGTTTTGGGTACCCATCATCCCTCCCTGGGTACCTGACGTCATTAATGAATGCTCCCTTACTTGATAGGTGGTCGTGGGGTATTTCAGTGGGTGAAATGAAAAGCTGGGAGATGGCGACTACTAGGTCAGGATACGATAGCCTTGACCAACGTCCGATGGTGTCCTTGTCGAGGGAGGGAAGTTGGGCAGGAAGAAACATGCCGCCGTCTGGTGCGAATCCCATGAGCAGGACATCCTCGAAAGAGAAGGGTCGTGGGTCGTTACCATCATGTGAAGCTCTGGTACTCCTGTACCACATTGAGTCTGAAGGCTGACTGTCCATTGTACACCGTCGATCAGGTTGGTACGACTTGCTTTATCTGCTAGTTACTTTCCAGGGCCTCCGTCCTCTCATTGCGCTCTCTACAGTGGACACCAGCCTTGAAGAAGCATCACTGCGGATGGGAGATTAACTGTCTGACGGCGGTGACTATGTGCGTCTCTGAACAATACGCTTATCGCCATTTGACACTTGTGATAGCAGAATTAAGATAAGACAAGTATGCTTGTCGTGTATGCTCTCTCCGGTACAGTCCTACCTGTGAGATGTGACAGTTCAAACGCCCGAAATCATTTCCGGACGGTTCATGTGTGCACGGATTAACTCGCCATACTGTTCGCAAGAGACCGATCAGCTGATCAGCACGCACTTGATTACTTGAGCAAGTCAAAAGATAACCGGACGTCGATCAGCTGATCGTGCTGCGCAGTGCATGGCCAGCAGTCTCGCGCAGAAACGCTGTTCGGTTGCAGATGAAGCAACTGTCACATCTCACAGGTAGGACTGTACCGAGCTGTCTAAAAAGTCGATCTCTCGCTGGCGATCCTGCTTTCCGGCTCGAAAGACCGCTGACGTCTGGTCAAGAAGGCTGAACATTTGTGGACATGAAGCAGCTTCGCTGAATTAAAGATACATTCGCAGGGCGGCACCCTGCAGGGTACTGTTGCCGCCGAGGGAGGCTGAAAGGGAAGAAAACGGGAACTGGGATGATGGCAGCGCGTATTCCAAGTTCCCAACCATTGAATTACTCCCTGTGACTCAGAATGCAATGCTATAGCCTTTTCTCCTTCTTTTGTGACCTACTTTCGCTTCTGCTCAGTCACATTCCAGTCACAAGCTTATCTCCACTAATGTTGTACTTTGCCCTTCACTGGGCAAAGTTCAGCAGAGGGGTTCAAACTCAAACTTACGACCAAAACCAGCTCCGCAACGACAGCTCGTGCCCAAAAATCCCATGTTAGACCACCTGAAGTGCTTTGACATGGGATAACATGAGGTATCAAGTCGTATGCAAGGTTGTATTAGTAAGCTCTGCGAGCATTACGTAATAGCCTCACACTGTATCGACGGCAACAACATATGTTTCGGACTTAAAGAGCTCTTTGTTAAACTGTGCGTAGGGCTCATTCAGATGCATGTAGTACCCTGCAACGTCTGTCGATATTATTCCTTCGAAATTAACGCGCAAATCAGCAAAACTTGGACGATCAGCGTATTTCTATTCCAGCACTTCTCCATTGCGACAAACCTAGACGAAATATAGCATCGATTTTTCCCGCCCGAAGTCCTTCCAACCGTTTTAACTTCGAGACCCAGGACTTACACGTTCTCTGGACAGAACTGCGGTTTATCCAGGCGATTACCGGCCAACAACCATTGGCTAAACTGTCCGACCCTTCCAGCAACGGCAACGTTGGGGTATGGTATCTGTCCTAGAGAGAGCATTTCCCACAACAAGACACCGTAAAACCATACATCGCTCGTTTGGTCGAATATCATGGATGCAATCGTTTCGGGTGACATCCATCTTATCGGCAAATTCTAAAATAGATAGCTTGTAGATTCCGATGTGGTTAATGGAAAAACCCCTGATGCACTACATTGCAAGAAATGCAGCCCTTCCCGTCGCCAAGTGGTACGTCACGTGATCACTGGAAGGGATGCATTTCCGACTTTTGTAGTGCAGCATTGTTGTCACTCACCACAGAGGTTGCCGACGTCATCATATAAGCTGTTTCAGACCAGCGCGCCATACCGAAGTCTGATACTTTGGCCACTTTCTTCTTCGTTAGCAGGATATTTCGGGAGGCAATATCCCTGTGAACAATGTTCTTTGCGCTGAGGTGCTCCAATCCGCGGCTAACTTGGTATGCAAAGCTGACGAGATCAGATGTTGACAGACTGAACGATTATTCTCGCATCGTCGTCGCCCAAGACCTTTTCCCCACAGGGCGCATCGCCATACTGAATGTTTTCACTGCCATTTGTCTTGGTGCTGCAATCTTCAAGGAATTCGCTGATAACCGTGTCGAATCTTTCCCGTGGACGTCTCTGGGTCTGAGTGTCATCGTCTGCTTGATTTCGGCGGTAGTAGCTGCCCGCGTTCGGTCCGACATACTTGAGATGGACGGAGCTTCCTCTGCCGTTGGTTCTAGATCATCGAGATCAAACTCATTATAGACAGAAATCAGAAATACTTGAAAATCCCGCTTCTCATCATCGGTGGACAACTCGTACTCATCTACCAACTTGGCCAGTTCCTTATTGAAAGACTCAATCAACATGGTAGCTAGAGCCTGCTTGTCTACATCCTTCCATTTCTGAGGAAGGAGCTCAGAGCCGCAGACTACATCATATCGGTCCCGGTTGTGCTGAAGAAAAACTGGTAGTGGTCGATGAGTTGTTTGGTGGCATTTTGACAGGATGAGGGACTGGCTGACTTTGCCGAGTGACTCGAGACCAGCTGGGAGATGTCGTTGGGGCCGGCTACCAGAACCAAGACCTTCGTACCTACGCCTCGGGAGCGAAGACCGATCTTTCCAGCACGTCGGCAATGGGTTTGCCGCCCTAAGCGGTGATGTAAACTGTCTATCCGCAGATCTCCGAGAGCTTCGGCTCCAACGGACATCCGACCGAATCGGCGCAGATGAGAATCTTGGCGTCGTATACGTAGGGCCCATAATCAGTAGTAGGTCCTTCAATCTGCCACAAAACAAGACATTTCATGACGTTAATTTCGTGAAGGTGCGAACACTAAGTCCACTTACCGCTCGTGCTTCCTGGGCCTGTTGCTCGCCTTCCACCGTGAGGTACTCTCCGGTTAGCAGGTCGAGCTATGCTGCGTCGTCGGTTGCAGGGTCGTTAACTGTATGGAGGGCCATGGCAGCAGCGTGGGCCACGGCTTGCAGATTGTTGTCTTCGATGCGGACTTCGGAGTTGGCCTTGCAGCCGCGCGTCGGAATGAAGAAGGCTTTACGCTTTTCCACAAACACACAAGGGAGCGTACAGTCGTAGGGGTAGATCCGCTGGTTCTTGACGAAAGGTCCCAAGCTTTGCACCATATAAAATGCCTCTTTGTCGGTGTGGTTGTCCCTGCCACCCGTTTCCTTGGCCTTGGAGCCTTTCAGCTTGGAGTCACGGTCAGTGGGGATCTTGAAGAGATACGGCCACTCCGGGACGAGATCTTTCGGCAGACCGCCAGGCGGCCAGACATTGTTGGGGTTTCTGGCATCAGGCTTCGGATCGGGATACATGGCCACTAGCACACTACCCTTCTCCCTCGCAGGACCCAACTGTAAACAGACAAATGCATGGTTTCAAGTCACCACTTGGATTAAGCGGTTAGACGGCCTGTTACACATACCAAGTCGGCCAAGACTCGCGACTGCTGCCGATATACAGGGACACGAGTGGCTTCCTGTCGGTACCATTCTTCCAACCGCGCATTACACCTGAAGGCTTTCTTCAAGTCGCGCCGTAGCTTATGCATCTCGGCAGCTGCAACGGGTCGAGGCTCTTCGATGGGGGCTTGGACGCAGGTCTCCACTTAAGCTTTCTTCGGAGCGAGCTCTTGAATGACGGTCTTGTGCTGAATGGGCCTTGACTCGACGCTCTCGACTTCAAACATCTACAGAAGCAAGACACCATTACCCTAGCTCTTCACTGCGTAGTTACAATCGCTCAATCAAAGTGCACTGTAACTATGTCACTCGTCACCACGTCATCACCAGTGGGCACAGCGGTCGGGAGTACAGGTTCGGACGAGGGTTTGTGGCGGCTTCGTAGAGTCATCTGGAAACGGAACAACAATTAGTACGTGAGACGCACTCTCTTTCTACAGAATGTACCAAAATTCACGTATACCAGATGCGAGGGTCTTGGCCGCACTCTCAGAGGGTGACACATGTGACGAAGACGCAGACTTTGCTGCCTTGGCCTGCAACAACAACCTACTGATGCAAACGCTCCAATATGAACACGACTGGATAAATGATAAAGACGGAATACAACACCGTGGAATTATTCTTTGCCTTTTAAAATGGATATACACATTTAAACCGATTTTGACGATCAGTTTGACACTGTCCATATGGAATCGGTGCGTTCCACATACCTGCAGGACTCTAATTGGTGTTGGACCAGCCGGTGTTCTCTTCACATTTGGCTGAGGGGCTATGCGACTCGAGGAACTTTTGCGCGCACCATCTCTGATATCAACAAAACACAAGCACCATGCAAACCGGTAATGTGAAAGCTTCCCCCTTAAAAACACGTGAATGGACCTTACCGACGACGGGGGCTGTGATGCAGCTACTTTACCGGCAGACCTGGCTAAGGTGGCTCTCCGCTGATCCCGGCCCATCTGCGATTGGCCTTTCGATCCATCCACCTTAGCCATACCTTTACTAGTCCATGGGGGAGATATTGCTCCGGAAGAAGCTTCTCCGCCGCGTTACTGTGATTTCAGTAATTTCCTTCAGTAATCTCCTAAAATCACTGTCTTCAGTAATTTCCAGTGGTGGCACAGAAAAAAGCATTCCTTTTTGGGAGACAAATATTCAAAGTATCACATTGGCTTGGGAAGCCGAGTCGAACCGTTATGGCCTTGTAATGTGGAAATTAGCCCATCCTGACCACCCAGAACCGCCAGACAGTGGAAATTCCGACTGCTAACTTAGCAGTTAGTTCTTTTTAGCAGTGCTAAAAAGAATTAAAATTGTTCACAAAATTAAACAGAATCACGTTCACAAAAGTGATGGGACATATAGCCTGAGGGGTCCAAGTGGCTACCACCTATATAATTAGGGCGATCTTGACCGGGTTGTTGCCGGACTTCAAAACTAATTTTGCTTGGTTCAGCGTCCTCTTTGCTACCTCTTAGAAATTTACAGGCCAGGAATCCGATCAGAGGACATCAAAATCGACAGAGAACTAGTAAAATCCATCAACTTTTGCAGTTTTCAGGGCCGTCTTCCAAAATTGAGGTCTTGCGGTAAGTTTTTTTGATATAACGAGAACAGCAACAGGCTACAGCAGGAGTGTTCGACACTATGGATTTACCGCTCAAGACAAGAGCTATGATTTTTACCGCAAAAGCAGTTTTCCCGGCAAACTGGTTAAGTTCGACAGTGTTAATTCATTTGTCAATTCAGCCTGATGTTTCTGTGATATTTTTTTATTTCTGATGACAGTCTGGAAAGCTCTACATACGCTGAGATCGAACTAGAGTTTGGTTTTGGAACGGAGAATTTTAGAAATGACATTTCGGTGAGGAAGAGAGGACTTCCCCACCGGTAGTCACACTGGCCAGCTTTTCCAAACATATTTCTCAGCCGATGTGAATGTGTTACATCTCATTGGAAACTGCTTGAAAAGCTGTATGAAAAGTGTGAAAGAGGGGGCGAAAAAGACATAAAAGGGATTTTTTAAAGCGCTGCATACAAGAGGTAGTCATGCACATGGCCCCCTCAGGCTGTACAGTATAACGGCTTCATTACCGGTAATCCGCTTCGGTGGACGACACCAACGGCGCGGCTCCGCGCTGCGTTGGACATCAGTGGTTCCCATCTTGTTAAACTTCAAGATGATCGGAATGAAGATCCAACTTTTATGTGTATGATGGCTCTTGAGATCGTGCTTGTGACGTCAAACGACACAGTGGCTGCTGTATCGGACCTTTTCGATGTGAGCTTCGTTCAGGTCTTTCTCACATTAGGCCGTTAACGTTGATTTCGGGCGATATATTCAACTTCAAATAATATACTGTAACATACAGTATTTTGATCGTTTGTCGGATGTATAGCGAATGACATCTTTATACCACCGGGATCGTACTCTTACCACAGACCGCTACGTTAGGTTGGAGGTACTGGACATCGAAATCTGTAGCCATGTTCTGAATATCTAACGATGGTCTTTCGAGGCCCCAACAGATGTCCAGTTTTCTCCATCATCATCTTGTTCGTAGCATCCAACGCGTTTTCTATGGAGACAGAGCACAGCGGCTCGTTTGATTAAATCCGTGCGGGTGCCGAGAGGCAGCTAGAAGAAGCCACCATCTGTGCTACAGTACTGCCTCACAACGACGTGCGGACAGGTTGGACAGAGTCGGTATGAATCGAGCGGATAGCCATCAAGAAAGAAAACCTCTAGAAGTAGCTAACGATGGACCACTGCATGAGCCGGGAACCGCTAATCGAGACAGATCAGCCACAGCGACTTCCCTCGGAGGGATTCTACATATGCCTCTGGTCTGGTGAACTTGGTGAGGAAGAGTTAGACCCAGCGGAAGGTGAAGTTTCCCCAGCGGAAAAGCATCAGCTAACTAGCAGCTCGGAAGATTTGACGAAAGAGGAAGCACCGCCCGCATGGCGCCGCGTAACGCCCATATCTCCGCTCCGTCTGTAGGTATTCATTAGTATTTGCACTAATGTGCTCTAGGATAGAATAATTTCCTAAACACTTTCCAAGGTCTACTTGTGCAAGATGAAAGGTGAACAAAGGTAAATGATCATAGGAAAAAGACCAAGCAGCACTTCTGCTTTTGCGGCTTTACCGGAAGCGGGACTGGTAGATTCATCAAAAATCGTCGTGCCTACCGAGGTGCTGACGTCGTTCTCAAGTTCGGAGAATAAATTTGGGTAATCGGTGATAAGACCATCAACGCCCAACTCAATCAGCTGGCGCATTTCAGCCACATCATTGACGGTCCATGGGATGATCTTGATGCCCAAGCCGTGGCAGGTCTCCACCATTACCCGCGTCACTAAAACTCGATGTGGACTATGTATCGTTGGTGCGAAACCTAGATCTTTCAGTTGCTGCTGAAATGTCCTCTCGTCATCATTGTCGATCAGCATCGCAGTCTTCATCGTCGGGTATTTCTCGTGTAAATACTGCAGGGTCCGAAAGTCAAATGACTGGATGATCACACGATCTTCCACCTCTAAATAACATCAGCACAGAAATCTCAATAACAGAAATTGTAGAACAAACAAGTACAGTACAGTACAGGGTTCTACCTGCACGCTGGATGACACTCATAAGGGTGTCGACGAAAACTGATGGAATAGGATGGTCGGCATCATCCGTTTTCACATTTGTTTTTGTCTCGATATTGTAAAATGGCTGTGACACATTGTGCAGTTGGCAGTAACTCTTCACCGAAGTGAAGACATGGCGTAATAAAGGTTTGACAGCGGGAAGCTTTTGTTGTCGTTGAAAGCGGGGATGGAACTTGAGTCCGACATCGTAGTGAATGACTTGCGAGTAATTCATACGGTAAATGTTGTAGTCATGTTCGTCTTCTATCACAGTTTGGTTGATGAATGTGCCGTCGGGTTTGGTGGTAATGTCTTGACTGAAGAAGGGTTCGTGGGAGAGAATGACTTGTCCGTCATTGGTGATGACTGTGTCCATCTCCAGTGTGTCCACGCCCAACTCCAGGGCTTTCAACATGGCGATAACGGTGTTCTCTGGCATTAGTCCACGACAGCCCCTATGACCTTGCTTGTCGATCGCGAGCTCATTTATATTCAAACGCCGAACGGTCTTCGGCGTGTTTATCGGACAACTGCAATCAGGAAAGTTTCAGTTCATTGCACTTCTGAGGCGTACCTTATGTTGCATAATCAGGACGACACAATTTTTCTAAGTACCCAAACAAACAGAACTGTTATCGGCCACGTAAGTCATTCGATTTTAGATGCAGTTTTCAGTTCATGCCGCATCATCCCCATCTTGCTGCGTCCTTCATCGACCCACAAGCCGAAGTATCCACATAGGAATAAGTTATTTTTGAGAGGCACTCACTTTGAAAATCCAGAACTCTCCGTAAGCGAATCACGAACCGGCGCAACAACGGCAGCTCGCGTGATGAAAATGACATCCGTAAAGCACAGTAGCAGGAATAGGCCGACGAACCACTTAACAGGAACAGCCATGCTATCAGCGAAACCACTGGGAGCTGCCGGAAAGTTTAATTTTCCTGTCGATCCCCAACGCTGCCCATTGCCAAGGCCGAAGTGCCAGTTGGCCTTGCAGACGAGCAGGCACGAGCTGTATTACACCATGCATGTGTATTTATAAACATCCCATTTTTATTCATTGAGTTATCTTTAGCAGGCTTTTGGTGCTTGTACTTAATCTGAAGATGATAAGAGTGCCGCCGGTAATTGATATCTTCGTACAGTACGTGGTTTGCTGTTCCTGCCAAGAAACTAACACGCCGGCAGTGCTCAACAGGGTCTGAAGGTCGAGGCTTCCACGTGCCGTCATTGCCCACACATTCTTGTCACTGTTTATCACACAAAAAAGGAAGCTCATCGTTCATTTAAAAAGGTCGATCGTCTTGGAGTAGACACATAGCTTCCAAAAAATGAACTGGTGAACAATTTACATAAATTCAATGGAGACCACTGAGCGTGGCGCCACCTGCATGGAAGACTACGCAGTAAGCGCATGCGGCACTCTGCATCTAGTCGCAAACGCTTTACGCTGGCATCAAACTGGTATTACAGACGAGTCGTTTCAGCTTCACAAAAATCCAGTCTATGTTTTTACTGCGATTTTCGAGGCAACAAATAGTCAAGGGTGTAGAAATTCAAGATCTGGACTTAGTTTGCGGAAGTAGCTTGCAATGCCCGATACGTCTATTGAGGACACAACGATGAGATGGAGCTGCGACAGGGAAGCAGTAGTTGAGACACCAAAGTCATCCGTGGACAAAGGGACGGGACCGCTGTCTGGCTTTGAAGACATGCCAGAGATGCTTCTGCAAGACCTGCTCTTACACCTGGATTCACTTGAACGACCCGCAGTCCGACGGTAAGAACCTCCGGGCCCTATAACATGCCTATAATTGATAAATGAGCATAAATGTCGATCGATGATCCCATGGACTGTGCGTTGTGCGAAGGAATGGCGCACATGTATAGAAGTTGTACCAAACACCTCGAAAGGAAGATGATAAGCTGGTTAGCACAACGGTTACGGTTATACCAATGTTTTTTCTGTCATGTTCCCTAGGGTGTGCAGACAATGGAACTCTGTGCTGAGCAGGCCCACTGCATATCGCGCTATGGCATGCTATATTCCTGTTGAAGCCGACCTGACTTTGATGAAATCGTCGAAAAAAGGAAGAAAGCGTACACTTGGAGACGTTGCCCCTGATCACTCCGTTGTTCTAATCAACGGGAGATCTGCCAGCCAGTACAAGCGAGTGTTAACAAGCATAGCCCGGAAGGGCAAACCCTACGTTCGGTCCCTGTTGTTCTACGGCAACTTTCTTCCGCAAAGTGAAACCAAAGGGGAGCTGTGGGGCAATCAGAACTGCTCCTTTGACGGCTGCAAGATACGGGCACAGCTGCTGAAAGTATTCAGCTACGCCTCGGACGAATATTGTCCTCTTGGACGAATTTCCTTTGTCAACTGTAGTCTCTTCATTGGAGAACTCGCTGGACGGTGGAAAACATTCGAACGGATAAAGCCGACGATTATCCTGCAGAACGTTGCGCTAAGGGAAGTTGTACGATTCTTCGCTTTCTACCAAAGCTTCAACCATTTCGCCGAGATTCCTATTGTGGTTTCGGGTAGAGAAATGCTGGACGTTGCCGCGTTCCTTCAGAATCAAAATGCGATCGAAGACGGTTTCAGACAGAGCGTTGATGCCGACTACTTCGACCCGGAAGTGCATCGCGACATCAGCGAGACCGTCTTGCATAACGACAAGAACGCTTGCATGCTTTTCTGGCCGTTGTTGGAGAAATACGTGCCCAAACCAGACGTGGAGAAGATTGTAGAATGGAGGACTACGTTAACGGGGAAACGAATATCACGACGAGTATCTGTGGCGTTTCGAGACTACCTCAAACTGTACGGAGGCCCATCACTGTTTCCCAAAACATGTGACGATATTCTGAAAGCTGAATGATGTCGCTGTTGCAGGTTTGACCCGACGAACTACAAGGAGCAAGATAAACTAGTCATGGAGAAAGTTGATTTTACCCAAGTCAAACCGCTAGTCTGGCTAATGATGGAAGCTTTGATCAACTCCCCACTTCGTCGCCTCACTGAAACCTGAGGCTGAGGTTCCTCTTACAATCCGTACCATAAAGCACGGCAGTGACACTGTTGTTTCTTTCCCTCATCAAAGTTTGAAGTTCCATTCGGGGCGAACGCGGGAAATAGTCTGATGTTGCTTCGCAAACTGTGATTGCATCGCTCGTATGTGCCGTACATTACACGGGTAAGATGGAGCATTTCCGCATCAGCAATTCACCATGATTTGATATTCGGACAGAAAATTACGGGTAGCCAAAGCCTGTCGCATAAGCATTGTACAAAAAAACGTGCGATGAGCGTGGCGGTTCAGACAGGCAACGATATAGTTATCGAGTATAAAAGTGGATATCAAGGGAAAAGATAACAATGGAATATGTGCCGAGGCGAGCTCGCCGTTCATAGTCGGACTTCCAGTTCTGATGACAGTCATCCTTTGACACCAACATACTTGACATCCTTTTTTGACTTTTGAAGTGTGGCAAGAAGCTGGTCGGATGGGAGCGTCGAGTCGATATAGACTTTCTTGTTGGGAAGGTCGATTTGATAGTCGGATACTCCATTACCTGCAGCAACCTCTTTCAAACTACATTCGTCGGTATCTCAGAGCGCTGTGTACCTTTCTGCTTCTCCAATATCCTTTGTATAGCTCCCGAGCAACCTTCACAAGTCATCTCCACGTTGAACTCGTGCTTCTGAAAAGGCACATAGTGAGTATACGTCGCACGAATCAACAAACCAGCTTAGTGACGCAGTGCAGCTGCTTTTAGCAAGTAGAACTGCGCCACGTCAAATGACAACTCACCGTTGCGGCCATGTTGAGTTGTACCTGATGCCAACTTTGCCAACCGTCCTCCGTTCCTTCGAGTGCTGGCGGTCCCAGGATCACACGGTATAGGTCCAACAAATAACTAGCCTGTCCTACAACGATCGACGAAGATATACTGAGAGACGAGGCCCGAGACACGTTTCCAACTTTTGAGTTCTAAGTCTGAAAAGTTACGGCCAATGATTCGCTCAATCAAGAAACCACCATTGATTGCAAGTCTCATTCCCTTCCCGGAAAGAGTCAAACGTCTCGTTTGACGTCAAGGAACTATGCATGACTGATCTACCTGTTCCTGACGTCACTGACCCTACTTAGGTGGAGACGTGTCGAATACTCAGCGAAAAGCTATTATCGGGCACTGATGAGCTGAACTTCGCCGACGAAAATTGATTGGCTTGAATGCAGCTGGAGAATTGCGATTGATTGATCGTTCGACACTACATTGAGTGTGTGCGCGGCGAAGTACTGCAGCTCGTCAGTGTTATCGGGCTTTATCAATTTGTTTGATTTGTTATCATTTCCGTTTGATGGACTTCCATTGCAAAATTCTCCGCGCACGTTTAATTTTTCCATAGTGTCAACTAGTCTACGTCTTGCCCTCTTAGTGAGCTAGGTGTTATCCCAATGTACCGCCGGAAGTATCCTCTAATTGAGCAGAAACGTCGTTATCAGCGCCTGGTTGTTCCATGTTTTCCCCATCGCTTCGCAAACTATGGCATCAGCACTGGATAGCTTTGCTCAATTCCCGAACAGCTATTGGATGCGCCATTGTCGGCTCCATAATTCTGCTCGTTTCAGTTCTGCAGCTCGGTGATAGCTTACTGGAATGGAGTACGGCCATCCAAGCTTACCGTAAAAGTGCTGACAACATTGCTGGACGATCTTTTGAAGACGAACTCTCTTATTCTGCTCCCATTGATGCCGTGTACACCTGGGTCAATGGCTCGGATCCTGAGCATCAGCAGGCGTTGGAAGAGTTCAGGAAGAGTCTTGCCCAGAGCAGCCAGGCAAATAAAGATGAGCAGAACGAAGGAATGACCGGTTAATAATTATTACTAATTAAACTGGATATTTACCCTTGGTAGTCTTGTGACGGCGTCCAAATGTTTGCTCAATCAAATTTGTTTGAGCGATCAGCTGATCGCAAAGTTAGTGTCAAGGTCGGGCCGGAAGTGCGTATCTACGGCCCCAGCACGGCCTTCATTGCAGTTTTGTTTTCTGTTCAACAGGTTTCCGGTGCACTTCCATCCACTGTGTCCAAGCCAACGCGGTCTGGATCACACCAAGGATATCTCCAGCAGACCTGACCGAAGTGTTCGAAGCATACTCCAACTATACCGAAAGGATTTTTGGGCCGATAGTGCGATACGAAGTGGGGAACTCGACGCTAGCGCTGATCCCGGAAGCAAAGCCGGAAGTGGCTTTCAGGCTGGACGCGTTGCTGGCCGACCGCGTCCTCGACGTCAACGACCATAAACTGGAGTTTCGGTCGGCACATCTGACAGTCCGAACACTGGACGTGAAGAACCCACACTGTGTCGATGTAGAATTCGTCAAGATGGTGCTGAACATCCCCGCGACCCTGATATCTGTAGCCGAGAACACAGAAAAAATCAGAGAAACAATACAGGAATCCGTACGGACGAAAGTAAACATGGTTACCCTGTACAAAGCACAGAATATTGCTGTGATATATTTTAAAGATACTAAAGATGACGACGGAGAGCTGAAAGATTTCCGGGCGTTGTCCGTCGGAGAGTACGTAATGGACGTTGCCGAAGTGTGTCTGCTGGCTGATGCACATCCGAGCTCGTCCGGCAACGAAATTCGTCTAAGCAGGTTCAAGGTATTTAGGAAAAAGTACATTACTGTAGGTTCAAGAATTCTGGTCATTTTGAACGTTGCGTTTTTCTTGAAGGACAATGAGGAGCTGCGTTACTCGTTGAGGTCACTGCAACAGTACGCAGGGTGGGTTCGTCGAGTCTTCATTGTGACCAATGGACAGATTCCCTACTGGCTGGATCTAAGTAACCCTAAAATGCGCATTGTTAGTCACGAAGAGATTTTCCGGAACAAGAGTCACTTGCCGACCTTCTCGTCCTCGGCCATCGAATCGCATTTGCACCACATACCCGGTCTTTCAGATAAGGTACGTCTGCAATTTCTCTCGTTAGAACAGCATGGTCGCTAGTATTTGTAATCTGGGCCTGATCGCTCTTTTAGTTTTTGTACCTGAATGATGACGTTTTGCTCACTGGCAAAGTTCTGCCCGAAGACTTTTTTTCTCATTCGGAAGGCTACAAGGTAAAAAAGATTCCGCCCTTGTCTTTTGCTATGGATAATGTTTAGATGGATCTGTTTATGCGTAGGTTCACCTGGCCTGGCATGTAAGTACGGACAAGTAAGACAAAAGGCCTTTCAACAGTCACGATATTTTGCTATTTTTGGAAATCTTCGACCCAATCATACGGTGATGTTTGACTGTCTACTTGCTTTTTTACAGGTGCCTTCCTGTGCGGAAGGCTGTCCGGCCAGTTGGATCAACGATGGCTTCTGCGACGCCACCTGCAACAACGCCCAGTGCAACTTAGATGGCGGCGACTGCGCCAACAAAACTTCGGGCTTTGACATGGATGACGAGGAGGACGACTTCCGTCTTCGCAACTCCCTCCCATCCGGTACGACCGCCAGGCCAACCTGCACAGCTCGTTTCCGCTGGGAAATCAAATGTGCCTTTTTTTCTGCCGATATGGTTGACAGGGCCGTGTCGGGCACCAACCTGTCCCAGGATCTTGTCAAAATTTCGTAGAAAAAAGGGCAAAGTTTGCCGAGCGCACTTCTGTAACAGGGCATAACTGTTATGGCTCACTATCTAACTTGATGGCATATGTTGGTTTCTTGCTTTTGACAGGAACGTGTCACCCTGGTTGTCTGAACGGTTGGCTGGCCGATCGCTACTGCGACACAGTGTGCAACCACGCCCAGTGCGCTTTCGACGCGGGCGACTGCGGTCTGGATAAGCTGGCCAAGTACCCCCACTTCTTGGTCGACAAGCAAGCCACCATGCCAGTATACAAGGTCCCGCCAGGAGAACGCGTTGCTGTCTTCAACACCAGCACCATCTTCGCTGATCGCAATGGCACCTTGAAAGAGGGCGTATTCAAACAAGCTAAAGGCATTCGTGTCGTCGCGGTCCACCCTCAACGACAAGCCATCGTGCTGTTGCTGCATCCCAACACGACGGGCTCTTCGCTCTTCACCATAACTTTCGCAGTTCCCGAGGAAAAAACTATTGGGGTAAAAAATAAATGAGTATAAGATTACATCGAATGACAAAAGAATAAAATCAATAAAAACAATGGGACAAAAATGGGGATTTTCAAGTGGCGCACGTTTGCAGAGTTTTCGCCTGGAAGCGCCACTGGAAAAAGTCGAACTGTGGAGTTTGTTTGCCTAGGTTTTCATATAAGGATCAAAAATACTGACACAGAATATCTCACAGGCGCCACTTTGGTTTTTACAGTATGAATTCAAAGTGGAGTTTGACTCGAGTGAAACCCAGGACGAAGTCACCGACCAAGAAACTTCAACGTTTAGTAGGACTCTTCAGACGTTCGCCACAGTCCCATCAGAGCTGAAGCGTCCGAAGCCACGTTTCGACGTTGTGTCGAAGGAGGAAGTAAGGCTGGCGTGGTCGAAGTCCAGCTTGGCGTTAGACGACTTGCAGCGGCTGAAAGTAGCCGGCCAATTGACTGAATATGGCTTCGAACGGCGCAGAGCCGCTTTGCTGGGTCTTCCAGTCAACACGTCCATCACCGTCATAACGCGAACACGAAACACTGAAGTAATAACAGCCCCCATCACCACTGTCAGTCCAACATCCACAGGCATGAAGAAAATAAAAGATGAAATAACAAGGAGGAACAATCAGAAAAATAAAGTGACCACCAGGAAAATGTCAGCACACCAGTACAAAGACGCCTACGCCGATTCACTGCGCCACGTCAACCGCCTGTATAACGACGTCTTTGGTATCGAAGCACGCAAGGTACCGGCCCATGTTCCGCACTTGGTGGACAAGAGCGTTATGGAGGAACTGCAGAGAAAGTTGCCGGCAGAGTTTGACAAGACGTCGGCGACGCGAGTCCGCAGTGCCAGCGATATGCAGTTTGCCTTCTCCTACTTCTACTACATGATGAGTGTCAAGCAGGACGTGGCCATGGGCCAGATCTTTGATGAGATGGACACGGACAAGTCGGCAACCTGGGATGAACGGGAAGTCTACTTGGCAGCGCTGAGGTCGATGGGCGAAAGTGATGTGGACAGTGAGAAACAGAGCAAGCGACTTCGCCAAGCCGTAATAAACTGTACAAGTCAACCTTTGAGTCAGAAGCGGCTCGCCATAAGTAAAAAAGAGATAATGGCCTGCGACAAAGTCAAGGAGATAATGCTGCCGACGTGGAACAGCCGGAAAAAGTTTCGATTCAAAACCAATGCTGAATCAACGGTAACCAAACCTACCTGTTAATAAAATTGATTTTTACAAAATAAAAACAAATGAAATTCCGTTTCCCAAGAAAATTGAGAAGGAAAGGTTCTTGCTGATTTTAGGAGTTTACGTTTGTGCGAGTATCGAATAATCTGACGATGTTGCACAAAGAGCTGGAGGGTATCTTGCGCAAGCCGAAGAAGTATATCTGTATCAACGATGAAGTGGACTACACGCGCGAAGACGCCGATGTGATACAGTCGACTACCCGCCAATTCTTCCAGCTGCTCTTTCCCAGACCTTCCTCCTTCGAGCTGCCGCCTAATCGACGCAATAACTTTCGGTATATCAGCGAGTTCCGCCAATGGTGAGCCAAACCTCCTTCGGGTACTGAAAACGTGCCTACTGTATGCCACTGATCTGCTGTTGATTAATTAGGGAGAAAACAAGTGGAATGTACCGAAGACTCTTGATCATCGGTTTCGTCCTGGCCTTGCTGACCTTCTTCTGGTTCATTGTGAGTAATGACGGTGTTATCGGCCAGCCTGACTATTGTTTCTGCTGTCAAGGCTGATTTCGTCGTTGTAGTTTCCGCAGCGGAGGAGGAAGATGTGTCGCAAGGTTCGACAGTGGGTCGCCGCTCCAAGGCACCATGTCGACTTTGCCCAGCGCTTCGTCATTGACGCGTGAACGATCACTGTGAGCCTTCCACTTTCAGCCTTTTTTGGTGTTGTGTGTGTTATAAAGTTACCTGTGATAGGAATGGGTTGCTTCAATTTTTTCCGGTGAAGCTGCGAGTCTTTCTGCTTACGACGCGTAGTCATCTGCGCGCGCACGCGCAAAAGATTTGAATATAATTTGAGTTTCATTGGAAGATGTAGATATCCTCGCCTATTGTGCCGCAAACCTGGACTTCATTGGCATATGCATTGCGAAGAACGTAGAGGTGGTCACAATCGGTATCATCAACTGGAAGCCGGACAAAAATCCAAAATGAAAGACCGTGCAGGGATGCGTTTTGTGCGCTGTAGTCCTGTAGTGCAGCAACGTTTCCCTTCTCACTTGGTACTATCACAGTACTGGCGCACAAAGCTGACCAAACACTACTCGCAATGAAATCGCGGTGTAGAGAAACCGTTTTTGCTGATACCTCCGTCCTGGCTGGGTTTTCGGTTTCTTGCTGCTGAAATTTCAACGTCAAGGGCTATACGATGGTAGATTCACGACGTTTGTTTTTCCCAGAAGACAAAATAACCGTTTCCTGGCTCGATGCTCGAGGGGAAGGGTGTTACCGCAGCAGGCTAGGGTAACTTCAGGCTTAATCAAGAGCCTAACTCGAGGCAGGGGGATTGTTAGGTTTATTAGGGACGTTTTTGTTCATGGGTTAGTACGGATTTTCGCCATGGGACTGTGTTTCCGGTCACGTGATCTCTGGATATCGTTCCCTATGGGGAATTTGGGGGATGGTGTCAGCAAGAGTACTGTTCAGGACAATTTTCTGAGTAGGATTGACCGATTTAATCTCGTGGGACAAAGAAGGGCAGAAATGATTTCTCGTGCATTCTTCAGCCTTAAAATTCTTCTCCCGTTCGCGTACAAATAACTTTTGATTTCTCCTCTATCAGAAATAATCAACATTTGGAAAGTGGACTTTAGATATTGCAATACAAGACACCCTGTCACCACTACATTCTGACAGATAGTCATGTCGTTCAAGAGGTATGGCGGTCTGCCGAACTTCACCCTATTTGAAACGGTAAAGCTTCACATATTTTAGGACAAGTCAATGGATTATCGGAACCGGTCGTCCTGTACGCACAGCCATTACCAGGGAGTTTGTTGACACACAGGCAGCGTTCAATGTGGCTTCCAACCGACGAGTCACACGGCCCACTGATCGAAGGTTCTTGGGGACAAATCTGTCCACAAGCCAAGGTCTTTCCGCTGCCAGCAGTTCCCTCCCCATTGAAAGTACAATTCGTATCGGGTTTCCGGCCTGCAGCGATGCAGAGCTCGAGGATGGCGTCCGGGTCAACTGTCGTCGTCGGGGCCGTTGTGGTCGTCACCGTCTGCACTGATATGGTGGAGGGCACCGTGGCGGTACCAGCAGTTGTAGTTGTAGTTGTGAGCGGCGCACTGGTAGTCGTAGTCGTCGTCGTCGGTGGCGTGAACACAAAGAGCGATTCCCCAGCGAAGGCATTGGGACCACCCAGGCTGCTGAAATCGGAAAGGCTAAACTGGTTATTGGTCAAGTAGTCAGGTGTCAGAGGTGGTCCAAACTGGCCGATAACAGGTTGCAACTGAAAGGGGGCTACCACATCGCCGTTGCATTGCTCCTGGCAGCTGAGCGGCAGACCACTTGAGTCGACGATGACGGGTAGCCAGATGCAGCCGGCTGAAGCAGCTCGACCGGCTAAGGCTTGACATCGAGCGGCGTTGATCTGGCTGCTGGTGATCGGTACCAGGCCGTTGTACTGAAAGAACTCGGGGCTGATGATGGGGTTGAAGTTGAAGAACGTTTGACGCTTCCCTCGTAAAAGTTTTCCCTCATTTTCCACTGTTAAGATGCTTATAACCAGAGTAAGGAAAATATGCTTGTACATGATGTAGAAGATCCAATTCTTGAATTAACAACTGTATTACGTGAAAACACTCCATCTTGCTTTAATAGTGTTGGATTCAAATTAAGTGATCGGCAAAAGATTAAATTTGTTATTTGGTTGCTTCTGCGTCCGCTCTGGACAATGGCTTCAAACCATGGAAAATGAAACTGAATAGGATTAACGGCGCAATGCTCCAAATTACGACAGTAGATTGTTGTTGTGAATGAGCGAACGTGAACGAGCGTAACGCCATCCCTATTGTCGTCGTAACCAAATGAGCTCCTTGTTGTTGTTTACGTGTGTATGGAGACATGTCATTTCTCGTGCAAGTTGATCAGAGTGGAACCACAGCTTGAGGTTCGTCATGTCACATCCGCACTTCAGACGTTTCGATCAAAAGAATTCTTGACTGGTAGGTGGTGCGCCAATTGGGGTCACAATTACCCTGCAATGTAGTATTGAGTGGCCATAGTAAGATCGCTACGATCGAGATGAGCAACGACGCGCCCGTCAAATTACTTGTGCGGTAACCATTCCGCGCATGAACTGATCTACCATCCCATGTGCCACCAGCATCCATTTACCAAAAAACCCCATGGCCAGTTTTTACGGTTGACAATTTCTCGGGGGCTAAGAATGTGGTGGCATTCTGCCTAGCCTGCCTGCAGATGATCATATTCAGACTTTCTCCGCCGCCATGCTGCTTTCGTGCGGTGTGCCTGACCATGTAGGCCCACCATTCTCCACCAGGATAAGGCAGGGCTTGATTAGCCTGGAAAGGGACAGTCTTTGAAGACGACATGAAAAGGGATAGCACGCACAGACGGTACAGTGTGCCAAACAGTCCTTCAGCCTGGAAGACCAGCATCACGTTGGTTCGATCGCGAGCCCCCGTTCACCAACTGTTACATCTTTAAGGGAAGACGTGGCAAATGGTCGGACGCGCCCTCTGGAACGATGCCACCCGCTACAAATAATCCGCCACCAACAGTAACGAGAAGATAGCGGACTTGTCAATGCAAAATCGCACGCGAACCTGTCAGCTTTTAGGGCGCGCGGTGGCGACACGTCCTATTGACTTACCTCCCACAACTTAACGAAACGCGACACGCACGCCCCTAGCGGCTCTCTGAAAAATTTTCCCACAGGCTTTCTAACAATGGAAAAACCTCTCTTCCTGTTAGACCCGACAAGACACTCTCTGTATTTTCCTCAGCTTCTGGACCAGTACGGTTAGATTCCGCAAGGTTTCTTCTCTCTAAAGAGCTGAGAACGAAGCAAAACGACCCAATACTTCGTCAGATCCGACGCTGACAAGTTCGCCATGCGATTTTGCATTAATAAGTCAGCTATGTTCTCCTCGTAGTGATGACAATATTAATATGACCGATCTAACATACATAGTATCACTGACTTCAAGGCGAAGCGTGCCGGTTTCCTGAAGAAAAATGGAAGAGTTCCGCGCTGTTTCAGATTTGGCCTGAGACAGGTGCTGCCACCTCAGCTACCCTCCGGGATCATCCGATATCGCCCTGAAGAGGGCGCCGTGTCATGCAGAAATATTTCGCACTCAAATTACCCTTTATTGCCGCTCCTGACCATGAAACTAACTCGGAAGAATTGACCGCACCACTGCTCTGACCTCTCAGCGATTTGTTCCTTCACAGCAGCGTGCCACGCCTTTTTCGCCACGGATACTACGCAAACGTCTAAAGGAATTGTACACTGTTTTTCGCTTCTTGATTATTTATCCTAGGGAAAATATTTCTACAGGCTAGGTGGAGCATTATTTTGAAGCCGGGGCGACGAGCAGCGGGACAAGTTGACTGTGGGCTATTTGTACTGCTGATTGTAAATATAGACGGAATCGCTGGGCAAACTTGGCCTGCTCTCTTATCGTTAATACGAATACACTCTATGTTTAACCGGCCTGTGTCGACCAGTGCATACGCTGAGCTGCTTAGGCAGATTAGACTACGCGCTGCGCCGATTACCAACCTGTCAAAGATCGGCACAAAACTTTCTTCACCCATGCTTCCATAGCCTGACTTTTCACATCAGCTGCCTGATGAGCTTCTTCTCAAAGTTGCTATCTGCTATGCTCCAGTAAATCTTTGTAGATAGCCACTGCTTGTTTTGCTCTTTGACAGTAAAAATTTCGCCTTTTGCGTTTGCGTGAGTTTTGCCGACATAGATTTTCTGAGGATTCAGCCTAGGCACGTGTCGATTCCCTATTCCCTGTCTGGATCATAAACATTCTACCTTTATCCCCCATCCTACCAGTTCGATAAGCTGCAAGCACAATGCCGTCTAACCATTGCGCGATGGATCTTCTCCTTCCCTGAAACAGCTTCGACCGGGTCTCTGAAATTCGTTCGCGAAAGAAGTCGATGTGAGTACTGTTGCGCTGGCCATTGTCCATTTCCTAACCGTGTTACTCCGGACTTTCATCATGCGTAAACAGTATTGTTGCGGCAATGACGATAGGTCTTACAGCGAAACCGATATCGATTGTGTAACACAGTACATATGCCAGAAGCCGATTTGAAAATGGAATTCAACTGGGATTATCCAAGTTCTGTTCTGGCGACTTGATCAATTAATGCAGAGTGTGGTTGCAGGTTGCGAGTCTGGGAGAGGAGCTGTTTGGTTTGACGATGCCATGCGCAGCGGCGTGGTGCTGAAGATCGCCACATCACTGGGACTAGTGTGGATAGGGGGTATATTATTGCTGGTGAGAAGACCGGGTGTGGGATCGACATCTGGTGTGACGCTGAGCCGGTTCCACGAGGACGGTGTTGTTGATCTTGGACAGGTGCGTGGCTGCCATGATGTAAACCTGAGCTGGACTTGGGGTGATTAGTGGCCATTAGAGATGGCTACGCCGGCTCTCAAGTTGCGACCTTCTCGACCACATCGCGTGTTGGCCGTCGCTGTGGCAAAGTAACAACTTACTCACGCAGAGCCTGTTGCATTTTGACTCCGGCGCAAAAAGCCTCAACGCGATTAGCCTCAGTGGGCTTTCCAAGGCCAATACTTGTATACCTTGCCCGACATTGATTCATCGCCATTGAAAAATGGCAACACAACACGCCAGTGTTATTGTGTTACGTCTAGCCCGATCATGCGGATCAGTAAACAATACTCCATAGCCATTGGCGTGCGCCGGCTAAAGTAAAATATCTTGAAAAAATATCAGCAGTTAACACTTTTAGCACAATCGTTTTCATGTTTGCAGAAAACTACCGTCCTCTTTGTGTATACAGGAATTTTATTGGCTGGTACCGTGTTGCGGAGGCTGGTCCAACCAATAGGCAATTTTCGAAATTTCAGAATTCGGATAGTTGGCAGGCCATGAACGCCAAATATCAAATGGGAAAACTGGTCGTCTTGATTTTCTTCTGACCGCATTGATGACTACAAAATTTATCCCATGCTCGGCTTCGATAGATAAGGCTGTCCCCAGTGCTCCAGTTTTTTTCTAAGCGAATACCGTGCACGCGTCTCGCGCGAAGAGACAAAACACCAAACTTCACCAAAACCACCCTAAACCGTAGAAAAAATTTCCAACGTGCTGGGGTCTTGCTGACCGCTGGTCATTAGTGTTGCTTTGGTGAGAAGACCGAGGTACATGCAAACAAAAAGACACCGACCCGAAAAACCAAAAGCTAAAACTGGGAGGTGAATAAAACTGCGTGATTGTATGCACAAAGCAGAGTGTTAATTGAGGCACAAACACAAGTCCTGCATGGAAAGTTTTTTTTCTGTTACAAAACATATCAAATGTTATTCTTGTGGTGGAATTATGGTAATTTAATTGTATGCAGGTCAGTCATGGAGAAAGCGTTGACCGTTCATCGGATACATCAGGAAATTTGAAGTCGTGGCCAGACGGCAAAGATGTTGACCTCGGGCACGACAAATGGCGAACAGAAACGGACGCGGGCCGTGGCAGACGACACGGACAAATGCCCTGGCGGCAGTTTGATGTCGCAGCATACCTCCAAGCCACCGCTGTCAAGATCGGCCAGGACGCCTATGTCCGCAATAAATTTAACCAAGTGGCCAGCGACAAACTTCCGGTCGATCGACATGTGACCGACACACGACCGCCCTCGTAGGTTACCGAAAACCTCAGCAGCACAGAGATACAAACCTGAGTGTGCTGCAGCTGAATACTCGTTGCAGGTGCCGGAAGGCCCAAGATGGGATAAATATAGACAAGTTGCCATCGACCAGTGTGATCATCACATTCCACAATGAGGCGCGTTCGACGTTAATACGGACCATTGTCAGGCAAGAGAGCATGCTAATGCAAACAGTACTTTAATGCATTTTTTATTGATGTTAGGACGGTGAGTGCAATAGGCACGTCCGTGTAATACAGCCCATCTGTAAAACTTCCCCTTGTGGTTTCAGCGTACTGCGAGAAAGTCCCGAGCGGCTGATTGACGAAATCATCCTGGTGGACGACTTTAGCGATGACGGTGAGTAGAATACCCGTAGAAAAATGGCGAGAACAACTATGAAATCTCGTTCAAATCGACGATAGAAATGCGCGGGCAGGGCATTTCTACCCAGGATCATGGATAGTATTTACAGCGTACGTACGTAAAACCAGCTGATCGTTGGTTACACACTCTATAAACATGTCTGTACAGCGTAGCTTGACGTCATTCGTACCGATTGTACAACAACTGAAAGCTCGGATAACTCGACCGGATCGCTATGGAAGTTTTCTTCTTGTTGTTTTCCTCGTGGTAGTTATTAGCGACACGTCTCTTTTCCGCAATGGAGTAGGTATTCTGGTGCCTGCCCATGTTCTCCGATGCCTTTCCAAAGACACTCAGAAAACGTTCTGCGATGCTGACAAGCCTGGGCAACGATCCCAATACGTGACCAGTCGGCGCGTGGCCGCAAAGTTTTGACCAAGTTGTTCACCTCCCCAACTTCTGCAGCGCAGCACAACGATAAACGGCAGGTTACTGAAGATATCGTATGCATACTCACGAGCGAAGAATTGCCTCGAAGATCCTCCAAATTCAAACGTAAACAAAGGCAAGAGAATCACGACTCGAAGCTAGAATTTCAGTAATGATGCATATTGCATCAGCGTTGCTCATGGAAAGGCTGCCCGGACTGGGGAGTAAGCCGTGCAATCAGCTGGTTTCACGAACGTACGCCGTAAATACTATCCATGATCCTGGGTAGAAATGCGCGGGCAGGGCATTTCTATCGTCGAGTTGAACGAGATTTTACAGTAGTAACACACGATGGCCAACTTCTTTCATGTAGTACGTTCTTCAAATTGCAGAGAAAGATGGCAAAGAATTGTCAACAATCGAGAAAGTACTAGTCCTTCGCAACGACAAACGAGAAGGTAATTTCTTCTTTTCCCATTCTTGCGGCTTTGACGCTCGAAAGCTAGCTTGGTTTCCCCTTCTGCTGAATTTGTTGGGAATATTATTTGGTGTAGCTAGACAGTACAGTGCAATTTCATTTCAGGCTTGATGCGTTCGAGGGTGAAAGGAGCCGATATGGCCCGAGCGCCGGTCTTGACGTTCCTCGATTCACATTGTGAAGGCAATGAACGCTGGCTAGAGCCACTCCTGGCTCGTATAGCGGAAGTACGTGGGTAGATGAATGAAGTAACGGGAAGGCGCTGGAGCGTCAAGAATCAAGTCTAATTTCCTGCCTTAATTCGCTTTATTCAGAATGAAACGGCGGTGGTCAGTCCCGTCATTGACGTGATCTCTATGGACGACTTCCGCTACATTAGTGCCTCCTCCGGTAAAACACTTACACGTGCCCCACATACACTATACTTATTCGTTGCACCTGATGACTTCAGACTGCAGCCTTGGTCTTTTTCAGACCTTCGAGGTGGCTTCGACTGGAACTTGGTCTTCAAATGGGAGTATATGAGTGAAGGGGAGAAGCTGGCCAGAGCTTTGAACCCTGTGGCTCCTATCAGGTACAAGATTGAGACTTTCAAGATAATTGTATGGAGAAAGATCAGATAAGGTTGGGGTGTTTTTCCTAGGACACCCATGATAGCCGGTGGACTCTTCTCCATATCCAAATGGTGGTTCAACAAACTGGGCAAATACGACATGCTGATGGATATTTGGGGAGGAGAAAACTTAGGTAAGTGCACCTGCAGACAGGAAACGAAATTACTCCCAGGTCCAACATGACCGTTACCGATAGACTCATGCACAGCATACTGTAGAAAAGGCCACAATAAGTCTGTTTTACGGTTGTTTTCACGCATTTGGGGCCATCATGACAGGAAAGTAAGCTCAGGGGAAGTTACTGTAAGCAAGAGAAGCAGACAGTAATGGGTGGTTTCTTTTTCCAATACAGAAATCTCATTCCGAGTGTGGCAGTGCGGAGGTAGCCTGGAAATCATTCCATGTTCCAGAGTCGGTCACGTTTTCCGCAAGCAGCATCCCTACTCATTTCCGGGGGGAAGCGGGACCGTCTTTGCCAGGTAAAGGGGCCACTGTTCTTTTTCCATACAACCTTCGGCCTCCAGCAGCCTTTGTTTGCTTTTAGAAATACTCGACGAGCCGCCGAAGTGTGGATGGATGAGTACAAGAATTACTATTACAACGCCGTCCCCATGGCGCGAACTGTGCCCTTCGGCAGCATCCAGGACCGTCTGGCCCTTCGGTCCAGCCTTCATTGCAAGCCCTTCAAATGGTACATGGACAACGTCTACCCTGAACTCAGGTACAGTACAAACCTCTCCCTTTCATCATTAGACTGATATATGAAGAACATACCAGCTTTTTTATACTGTATTTGGCAGAGTTCCTACCAGCGCGGACTTTACTATTGGGGTTGTTCAACAAGGGCGTCACTGTATGGACACGTTAGGCCACACTACAGGTGGCGCTGTGGGCATATATCCATGTCACGAAGACGGTGGAAACCAAGACTGGGTCTTGACCAAGGCAAAGCTGCTGAAACATGGCGACCAGTGCCTGGTTGTGCCCGATGTCCGTGCGGGAGTGACGTTGGTCCTGGGAACTTGCGAGAACATTGACAGACAGGTCCGTGGATTTTCCTTCAATGAAGCTGCAACGAACATATGCACATTTCTTTGAACATCGACTTGTGGTTGCAGCAATTCGAACACACGAAGAGTGGCTTACTTCAGTGCGTCCTGGGCAACCTGTGCATAGACAGCCGCGCCGAAGCCGGCAGTGGATTAACTCTACAAACCTGTGATACAAACTCGTCTTCCCAAAGGTGGATTCTACGGGATGCACCGAAACTCGACGACTAAACTTTTGTGCACTTATTTTTACTGCATATTATCGCATACTGGACATGTGCCTCTCTTACCGTTATAAAACTAACGTTTTCTTTTCTGGTGGTTCCAGAGGTGGAATTCATATCTGCTTGAAATTAGCAGTCAGGAATCCGTCGCGTAGAAATTTTCTAGACAGGAAAAGGCGGGCTTGCTACGTTATCTGTGGCAGACAGTCATTGCTCAAAGCTCGTAATCAACAGGCTGGGCGAGGCAGCATGGCTGACTCACTTCAGGGTTGAATATGCTGACGCAATGGGGTCTTGCATTCTTCTATCACTCTCCATTTCCTTTGCTTGCGAAGTCAGCCATCCAATTTCGAACAATATCGCAGCTGTGATACCCCAGTCAGCTGTGATTACGCCTTATTTATCATGTGCTCTAAAAACGAGATGGAATTTACATGTTCTCAAATTGTGGTCACGTTGCAAACTTGCGCCAAAGCCCGGTCCTTGGAATATTGAAACTGGATCCCGAATCGGACAGTCTTTGTGCTTTGTACTTTGGGTGATGGTCGAGTGCGAAGCGCACCATACTTTCATCGAGCATTGGATTGTTAAAGAGTGTCTTCTGTTTCCATTCTGGCTGAAGTAGTCCGGATCAGCATAAGGAAATGGCATTGCAGCCGGAAACACCTCTGAATATCCTGATATACGATGCGGAAATTTCCAGCCAGACCACCGTTGCGCTGAACGTTGGTCAGAGGTCTCTGGTTCGAGATATTTGTCGGATTATTTTCCAAGAAAACTCGTCCTTGTTACTGTCCAAGAATGCCGCCTTTACAGGTTTGTTTGTCATTCCTGTCAATCTCTTGATCCATATCCGCGAGGGATGCAGATGAAATGATGGGCATGTGCGGTACGCTGTGTGCTGCTAGTGGTCCAGATGGTGCACAAATATGCCTCACACAGCGACCTAAGTGGAAAATATGACAGACTATGTTTGTCTATCAAATTTATTAGCGGGCAATTCTCAACACTAAATCGTCATTCAGGCCATAGAAAATACGGCGGAATTAGTCATACCTAACAATGATAAGATGGAGTTTCCAGTTTTTCCATGACTTAGGACTAATCTGAAAAATAGAGGAATCGAATCTCTGACCGGACAAAAGCACCGAACAGGCAGGCAAGGTTTGTTCTATTTTGCAGCCGACGACTTTGCCATTTTTCTACGTCTTCGCAAAGGAGAAAAGAAGGGACACTGGCTCAACCCTGAACGCCCACTAGAGTATTATGATTTCGTTCGGCAACAGGTAAGAATACGAGTAGCGAAGACGATGTATTGCTGGGTACGAAGCCTTCCGTTTCGTGCATAAGAAAAACTAATCTTGAATGTCACTCATTTTTGACCGTGGTCAATGCAGGCAGTACTGGAGTACAGGAGGAAAATCGGTGCAGTGAAAGTTCGCCTTTTGGACAAGTCCTTCAAGACGTTCCATGTTGACCAGACACTACCGGCTGAAGACGTCCTCGACGTTATATGCAATAGACTTGGTAGGTTGCAAGTACTGCCGAACTCACTCAGTCCATGTGGAACTGATGATTTAATGGGAGTGTCCAACAGGTATACCCGATCCGGAAGAGTTCGATCTAGTGCGCAACGATGGCGAGCTGGTCGGCGACCAGGTCGACGGGACCGCCACAATGTCCAAGAAATACGGCCTGTTCAGCCTGTCCAACATTAACCCGCTCAAATATCCCACAATGGTTCGAGAAAAAGACATCGAGCGCATGCAGAAACTGCGACAGAAAGTTGCTACTGATGACAATAGTAGGTTCTGGAAGTGTTCCCGGCTGACTACCTTCTCTCTGGCCACTTTTCTCTACGGTTAATTCAACGTACATTTTATGTTCCTTTAGTTGTATGGGTGAACCAGTCTCAAACTCTTTTGGACCAGGGCATCGAAGACGGGGACATTCTACTGCTGAAACGTCGTTATTTTTACTCGGACCAGAATGTTGATGGACGGGATCCAGTTCAGCTCAACTTGTTGTACATACAGGTTAAGAAATGGTCTCAGATAGAGGCATTCAGCTCGTCGGTACAAAGGCCGGGGACAACGTCACGATGATCTTTCATTTTTAGTGTCGAAATGGAATATTGACGGGAACCCATCCGGTGACTCTGAGCGAGGCTTTTGTTTTCGCCGGCTTGCAAGGTCACATCGAGTATGGTGCTTTCAGTGATGCCAAACGGAGCGTCGATGTCCGCAGTCTCTTGCCCAAAAACTACGTCATCAAGAAGATGGACAAAAAGGAACTGGCAGACATGCAGGGAAGGGTATTCGTCGAGTGGCGTAACTACAGCAGTGTCACAGAAATGGAAGCCAAGAACCAGTACATCAAACGAGCACGCTCGCTGAGAACCTATGGCGTCACCTTCTTCCTCGTCAAGGAAAAGCCCAAGGGAAAGAACAAGCTGATGCCTCGCTTGTTCGGCGTCAACAAGAGCAACGTTATGCGACTGGACGAGAAAACCAAAGAGGTAATTATTTGAATAATAAAAGGGTAGAAATACTGTACTACTCCGTTCTTCTGTGAAATTCGTTAGCTTTACATAAATTTTTCACCGAATATTTTCTTCATCTCACCAAGGAGTTTCGCCAATTTTCTACGTTATGGCGATACGCCGATGCTTTAAATTTACAAACCGGGTTTGATATCTCAGTTTATCTTGATCTTTGTGCGTAGATTTTGAAGTTCTGGCCGATCACAAGCATCAAGCGATGGAAGACGACCGATAACACCTTCAGTCTGGATTTTGGCGATTACGAGGATGAGCCGTACTCCATTCAGACGCAGGAAGGCCGGCAGATTGCCCAACTCATATCCGGTTACGTCGAGTTGATACGGAAACGACAACATGGTCCACTTGACTCAGATGAGGCCTCGTCGGCAGATACCATCTCTTCCACCAGCCGGTCCATGACCCCAGCCTTCGAAGACATCCCGCCATCCGAAAGGTATATGTTGTGCTGTAATTCTTTTTTTCCAAATGGAAAATCGACCAATTTTTTGATTTTTCACAAGTTGTAATTTTATTCCCTTAGATTTGTACGGTAACTTTAATGAGTAAAATAGAAAACACGAGTTGTGATGTTTATGGCAGGAAGCAAATCGGGCAGTTTGAGGCCCTACCATCGCCTGCAATCGCTGAAAGTGGACAGGTGGCGCTGCCTGGAGTTCTGCGCAACACATTGATCGACCAGAAGGGACTTGAGTACATCCGTGTGGCGCAAAGTCGGGTGGCGCAGATTATGGCTGGCCTCTCGGCTCCCTCGCAGTCAACTCAAGCCAACATTGCTGAACATGGAATCTTGCCCCGACGCAGTCGTCACGAAATCCAGGAGTCGGACCATGGGAAGACAGCCTACGCTCAACTGTCGACCTGTATGGGAAATGTCTCTGCCAGTAGCGCCCAACTGGTCAACATCCAACATTCCCATGCGAACTATACTGATCGGCACCAGAAATCTATTGATGAATTGTGAGTGAACTGGCCAAACGTACACAAAATTGAACCCTGTGAAACACTATTCTCCTCTTTGCAGGATAAACAATCTGGAGGAGCTGGCCCGCACTTTGAAGACTGTCTGCAATGACTTACCCGAAGAGCAGTCGTCCAAGGTGTTGGCTCGTGCCAAGCACTTATGCCAAAGTATCACCGATCTCCTGGAAGCCGCGGACAGCCATGACCACATCACGGTAAGTTAGTTGTCTAGGCCATCACAGTAATGGCCCCAAAAATGGGTGCTTGAGAGCACATATGATGCTACATGGTGCCGTAGTAATTGGATGGTTTGCCATGCAGGCCGGAGGTGCCGAAGCCCGCCAAGACGTCATCGCTGCCGCATCAAAAGTCAGTGAATCGGGATATCTTCTGAAAGAGTCTATCGCTCCGCCTAATTCTGGTCAAAGCAGCGGTGCAACGGCGGCCACTATAACTCACAATGTGCGCGGCGACCTTTTTACCCCTTTCGTGAAAGAGATTGGTACGAAAGTTACCTTACTGGTGCGGAAAGCCAAGAAGATAGCCAGTGGCAGTTGCAGCCCGACTCACCACGCTGCGGTCATCCATCATGCCACCGAACTAGCTCTGCAGTGCGCCAATGTCGTCACTTGCGTCAAGCTTCTGCGAATGTGTTCGGACACTGAGGAGAACGCCTCGAAGGAGACGCGAAAGCAGGTGTCAGTGGCTGTGGATGCACTACACGTAGCGCTCAAGACCTTGCAGTCAATATGTCAGGAGGACAGCCAGAACATCGAAGAAGGAGACATCCAGCAGGACTTGTTCCAGCTCGACGAACTGATTATCGACCTGGACGACGTCATCGAGAAATTCAAAAATGAACTAGACTGCGAAGGTAAATCACAAGAGAGTGAGAGGCAAAAGAATGAAGCGGTGGTGAATGCCCTCTTTGTTCTCAACGCTCAAATGCGCCAGTTGGAAGAAGCAGCATCGACAATTAACTCCACAGATTCCAGTTCCGACCCTGAACCCAAGCATAACTTGGAGTCATTTTTCTACGAGAGTTTAATGCAGAAAACTTCGGTACTTCACCACTGGTTATGTAACCACGACAAACTTTGTCTTTCTGCTTCTCCAAACTCTGGCAGTCAATTGGATAAAGTGATGGCCTTACTGGAAGAATTGATGGAAGAAACAGTGGGCGCCAGTAAGGCTTCCGAATGGAAGACCGAAGAAGAAAAGCTGACCGTGTTGAACCATCTAAAGACCGTCTACGAGAACGCCTACCACTTCATCTCGCTCTCTACCACCTCAACCAGCGTCGCTGAACAAGAGAGCCTGAATGCCAAGGAAGGTCTCCTCGAAGCACTGGACGAGTTTATGACCGTCCTGCAGTCTTTCCACGAACACAAACAAATACTGGCCTTGACAGAGTCCGACATTTCCCACAGTCTTCTCCGGGTCGATACTGCCACTGAAGGCAGCCAAGAACACCGAATAACGGAAAGAAAAGGTAGAGTGATGGAAGCATTGCGACAGCTGGACATGGTAACCGAATCGCTGAGCGATATGGAGGACGTCCTGAAGAATATCCATCCGGATACTTGTTACCACCCACAAAGACTGCGCGAGTTCGCCGGACATTTATGCGCAGCCTTTCGAACGACGTGCGATGGCTGGGCCGAATACTACGAACTGGACTCGGGGCTGATCGATGACGGAACCATGCGGAAAATCCACAAGGGCTTGCTGGACCTGGGTTACTCCAACACCGAACTGATCAAGACGTCGGCGGCATCGGCCACCCGCCTGGACGATACGGCCTTCCCAGCGGCTTGCCGTCATGTCCTTCAAAAGGTAATAGTACGTCTTCAAAGAATTGGTTTTTGAAACTGATCGTAGAAAATTGGCCATGATCACCGACGTATCTTTTCCTCTGAAAACGCTTGAGACAAACCATCCGAGTTACTGTAATGTCATGGAGCGAACAGTGTGCAACAATATTCCATTGAAAGCATCATGTGTGGAATATTTTTTGTTGCAGATATCGTATTTGAAGTTGTACCTGAACACACTGAACTGCGGTACACAAAGTTGCGGACGAGCTCTAAGTACCATTGAAGAAGTGACCGAAGACCTCGATACGGCCATCTCCTTCGCCACAGTCGGCATCGACGACCTCTCCACCTCCTCGTCATCGTCCGCCTCTTCGCCGTTACCCAGGACTCCTACTACACCTACTACACCTCCGCGTTCTTCTTCGCTGCGCTTCTCCAATCCACCCTTCGCCGTCCCTACCCGACCAAAGCTGCCCACCTTCGTTTCGATGACCGATAAAGCCGACAGACTACAGCGAAGCTTTCAAGGTTTCATCCGGCTGTCGTCCCAACAAGAGTTGGCCACTACGGTGGAAGAGTCTCTGGCGGCCGTGGTTGGTCTGGTGGAACATGTTCGAGCCAATACGGGACATTTGTCCAGCAACAACTCGGATGTCCAGGTCATCGTGCTGAGAGCGTTAAAGGCTGCGGCAATCTCGGTGGCTGATGTCATCCAACTGGCCAAGGCTGAATTCTCACAGGTCGATATCACGGACGAAGCGGTGCTGAAGTATACGGAGAAGCTGCGTATCTCGGTGGAACATTCCACTGTTCGGATCAACCTCTTGGTGGAGCTGGTCAGTCATGTGGAAGGCGGACAACGTGGGCTGAAAATGCTAGAGGTTGCTCTGCGAGATCTGCAGCTCAGTAGCAGGAGATGGAGTACAGGAAATGAAAAAGAACATGTCAGCGAGGACACCGAAGGGTTGACGATCCGAAAGTACCGCATCCTGGTCAGACACATGGACCAAGTTAGGCTGAGGATAGGAGATTACCACAGCGTTACGGAAGAAAAACGAGATGACTGTCTGCTGCAATTAGCCAATAAGTTGTCGGAAGTTTCCATGTATCTTCAAACTGATAAGGTTGGCCATCATCAAGGCTATTTTACACGCCGACATTTTTTCTACCATTCTACGAACAGATACTGAATTATTGTTCCAGGTTGAGCTTGGTCACAATGCCCAGTTTGCAACTGTGTTTAATAGTCTGATGGAAGCGATCCAGGAAATTTTACAGGTGAAGTTGCTGCGAATGTTCGAACAGTACTCGTACTAACGATCAAATGACCCCTTTGGTGGCGCTTGTGTGATGAATGTGCCTTTTCAGACTGACTCATCTCGGCAGACTGCGGTCTCCTCGTCGGGCAAATTCAATGCGTTGTGCACAGCTATGGAACAAGCCAAGCTTTCCCTCTCACAGCACGAAGCGGCACCCGAACTGATCCTGCCACTCTGGATAGCGCCCATTCCTCCTCCACAATCCGACCAACAGTCCACCGATAACGAAGTGGAGATCCCCACATCTTCAATGACCGATCACCTGCAGGAAGCCGCGGCTCAGATCGAGAAGGCCTCAAGACGCTTGAGCAAAGTGCAAGCTCGACGAACCATCTACATTCCACCAGAAGAAGATTTGTCCGTTTCGGAGAAACCCTTCGAGTTTGACTTGCACGACCCGGTGGCCGAGTTCGACGAGAACATCCTCGAGGCTTGCCGAGCCATCATGCAGGCTAGTGCCGCATTGATTCCGGCTGCACGTGATGCTCAGGAGGAGCTGGTCCGTCATGGCAGAGTGGGCGAGAATGTCTCGCTGTACTCCGATGACGGCCAGTGGTCGCAAGGTTTCATCTCGGCAGCCAGATCAATTGGTAATAAATATTTCCACGTTGAATTCTGCTGAATATCCTTATAAGTCCTCACGACGAGCTGTTTATGTCGCAAACGGTTGATTTAAAATTTAAGTTTGCTTGATCAACGGAAATTAGTCGCGAGTGAGGCAAAACTGCGTTTTTCGAAAGTCTCGGAAACGAGAGCGGAAATGCGCGAGTTTTGCGGGGTAGGTTTGTAGGCAAACTTTGCCTCCTGACTAGGCTGAAATTCATAGTTTTCTCGCTGGCTAGTCTCTGTCTGTCGATATCCCCGACACTAATAGGTATCAAGAAGCCCATACGTGAAACGGTACCTCGCAACGTGAAGCACTGTGCAGACAGAGATCAGCTGAGAAATGAAAGTTTGAAATTTTGAGTCAAGTATGCAGAGAATAATCCATTTTCGCTTTCAGGATAAGCTACTCGAGGGCTGCTTATCTTGAAAGCGAAACTTCGTAATCCACTTTCAAGATCAGCACAATCAACGGAGCTTTACAGCCTGTCGTGAGGAGGACTATTGAAAGAATGACTTCAGAAAGGCATTTAGTGAATCGTTTGATCTTTGCTGTTCAGCTGCGGCTTGCCAGACGTTATGTGACGCGACGAACTCGCTGATGTCCGGTCATGCGACGGAGGAAAAACTGATTTCGGCTGCAAGACAGGTGGCTTCCTTCACCGCCCAACTGCTGATGGTCTGCCGAGTGAAGGGACAAGGTAACTCAAAAGCCATGCAGCGTCTGCTGGTTGCCGGAAACAATGTCAGAAAGACCACCACAAACCTAGTGGACCTCTTTAAGCACCGGCGGGAAAACAGCGTTGGCTCCACGACAGAGGGCGCTGTGATGCGGACACCTGATGTTGTGGTCAACTCAAAGCTAGTTGGCGGCATTGCCCAAGAAGTCAAAGCGAATGTAACAGGCTCTCGTCTCTCTTCACTTTTTTCCACACTATCTTAACTTTACATTTCAATGATATAGGAGTTGGTCTCGAAAAAGGAAAAGGAGCTTGTGGACGCCCAGAAAGCCTTATTGCAAGCTCGGAAATTGAAATACACTGAGCGACAGTCAGGAAAAGGACGGAATACCAGCGAAGAGCTTGCAGCTCAGGTACCGACGGTTTTTACAACTTATCGGCCGCACGCAGGCAAAACACCCAATCCGGCGCCATGTACCGAATGAACTGGGGCTAGACTTTACAGTGGCTGAACTGCAAGAGATAATTTACCAAGGAATGATGTGGAATGTCTTGTCCGACAACGTGTTTCAATGTGGTGTTCTTTTGCAGGAGATGGTGCTGGTAAAGGAGCGAGAACTGGAAGAGGCTCGGAACAAGTTGCTGGCTTTACGTCAGCTGAAGTACGGTTTGGTCTCGACACCGGAAGAGTACATGGGTTACGGCTCGCCATCTTCGACACTTCCTCGCAACCGTCTGGAGCGGCCTCTGGTCTTTCCTTCGCCGCTTGAGTAGTCAAAAGAAAGTCGCTACTTGTTTTATAGTCGTCGAATGGCCTTTCAATTTGCAGTTTATTCCACAGTCCGAATTTTACATGCTGTGATTCGTTGATCGTTCTTCCTTTACAACAGATGTATTAATTTGTTTTCGTAGATGGTTTTTTATATTTTTTCAGTGAGATGGGGTATTGAACTTTATCCGCATAAAAGTGAGCTGAAACTTTCCTGGAAGACTGGCGGTTTTAAGAGCCGAACTTTGACAAAGCGTGAGAGCAATTAATCAGAGTATATTTTGTTGGTTATGTACATGACAGCTTCAGTCTTTCCATGGAGCCAAGAGACCATTAGGATATTGTACTTCGGCTCTTTCGCCGTAAACATTTCTCGACGATGGCCATGCCGAACTGTTATAGACGCGCACCTTTCCCATTATCAGAAGCACTACTTCAGGATAGTCAGCTGCAACATTGTTCCGCTCACATGGATCTGTTACCACATTAAACAAACACGGGGCTACGTTGGGGTCACATGGAGTCGCGGGCGCGTCAGCACATCGAAGTGCCCTTGGTCCATCACTAACCAACGGCGGATCCAAACCACTACTGGGTTCGTACCTACGCTCGACACAATGGAAAAAGGCAGAAGCATGCTACGCAATCATGCGCCTCTTTCCCACCGGCGTTGACGGTCATCCTCGACCGGACCTTGTACCCGTTCCATCTCAATGCATACTCGCCAGCTGTGGCATCCGCCTGCATTGGCAGCTCTTTCCTGGGCGATGGGAGGTCCTCCGACAAGGAAGGCCAGATGTTGCCTCCACCAAGGTTTAACGAGCCGTTGATCGATCCACCGGCAACGTAGAAGAAGGTCGGTAGGAGAATCAGTGATATGGTACAGTTCGCTGGATACTGGACCAGGCTTTGTATCAACGGACTCCACACAAAAGCTGGGACCTGCACGCCACCTTCGAACCTATGAAATTATTCATCGGGAAGTTTCTTTGCTAACCGCCAGAGTTATGTCGGATTTGGGAGCTCGCATCACAAGCTCGGGAAGATTTTTTTACCAAGTGGTGCACGCCTACAGCCAATTACACGGACAACGTGCGTCACCGGGCAAACAAGGTTAAGTGGCGCCTGTGTTCGGTGTTATTGACTAATAGTGTGCGCCACTTGAAAACTGATCTTGTCGAGTTTGTCTGCCGAGGTGCCAATTATCAACGTACTGTGTAAAGGCCAGTTGCTGGCAAACGTCGTATCGTTTCAAGTACTGATGGCTTGTTCTTCACCGCCTCCGCCGTTGTCCGATAGGAAGAAAATTATCGTATCGTTTGGGACATCTCTTCGTTCCGGGGTTCGAAAGACATGCCCGACAAAACCATCCCGTGCAGAAACCATTGCTGCAAAGGATATACCAATGTTGCAAATTGCAGCCTGGTCAGAGCACGATGGTCGTCCTTATCCAGCCTCTGATCTTCAAACTTCCGGCGGCCTTTATGGGTAATGTTGGGGAAGCGATCGGCTACTCTTGGGGAACTTGGAGGACTTCGCCACCATTATCGGCGTGCGGAGCAAAGTGGGAGAGAAACATGAAAAGCGGCTATAAAGAACCACCTTCGAATTAGGGTCCATTAACTGTTCGGCTTTTCGGATAACAAATTTTCTACACTGAAGAATGTTGAGTGTAGATCGTACTTGAGCAATATCATGGTTATCGATGCGTTGAACTGCAGCATCGTTGAAACCGTGAGTGGCGTACTGTCCAACATATTCCCGAGCCGGCTGTGTTCCATTCCACAGATCAAACAAGAGACGTAGGTGGCCAAGGTTAGTACACTCCTTCCCTGATCCCATTCCAGGGCGACTGTGCGAGTTTAGTATGTCTTCCAGTGTATATCTGCTGATTATTAGCGCTACTTTATTTCTCCCATAAGTAGGGCGTGATTTTACTTTTAGGCATCGAAGGCTGTTAACCGAGTAAGTGCGAGAGAAATGGGCGATAAACGGCAATTTAGTTCTCCTTGATCTTTTGTGCAAGCCGTTCAAAAACCTGGCTTATCACTAGCCTCAAGAAGAAATGTTTTTTGCCAATCAGATTTTTTTGCCATGAGTAAACAGATACGCGCAAACTCTCTTTACGTCGAACGAACTTTAGAAGTTAAAGTAGCCGATATTCAGTCATTTTCCGACCACTGTTCTTGAAACCGACCGACACGAGCTAACGAACAGTCAACAGCAAGCAGTCGAGCCTTAACCTTTGCCTCCAAGCAGCAGACGGCCAAAAAATATAAAAAGCCGGAGGATTTGAGAAAAGTAGCGCTCCAAATATTCGTGATATCCACTTGCATATTTTGTTTTCCAGCAAGATAAACGTTGTTTAGGGACAGCCACGACACATCTCGAGTCAAAACTTTTGTATCAATATGATATTACTACATGTACAGGGTAAGTTTTGCGCTATACACCTAGATGGTTAACCCACTCGTTGACAAAGTCAACAAACAGCAAGTAGTAGTACAACAAGATGTAGTGTTTAGTAGCTGGACGACAAACTGAAGGGAGTAAAGGCCGCCGTTTCCGGGATGGGGTTGGCATCTTGCCAGGGAACCCACCATCCATCCCACAAGCTAGGGTTGCTCTTTGGATCGACAGGAACATTGTTGGCCTTGACGGCGGTGGCATTATAAGCCTTCAGCTTATCCTGTAGACGAGAGAGGATACGAGGAAAGACAGCAGCCAGGTTTCGGGTTTCACAAGGATCGTTGGTTATGTCAAAGAGGCAGTCCCGCACCCAGGGAACGCATGCCGTCACTTCCTTGCCGGCTGGCGACTGGCCACAATCGACCTGTGTCGGAGTGAAGGTTTTCATTGGCTTCTTATCGCTGGTTCCTTCTGTCCGAACCCTGCACAAAATAAGTTACAGCAAATTATCTTACATCGCTTTTAGATGATCACTATTTTTGAGTAAGCAGAATAATTGAAAAGGCCGGCAAACGGAACGTACGAGAGCGCGATATTACATTTGCTGGCGCACACCGTCAGCCAATAACACCGAATACGTGCGCCACTTGGAATAACGATGTTGTGCGTTTCGTTTGCTGGACCTCCCAATGTACAAGAGAAAAAATCGGAAAGGCTGACCAGCCGATGAAGCTGCGATCACGTCCAAACATTTCCCCTCCAAGCAGTTTGAAGTAGTTGCCACTACACTGGTCCTCTTCGATGATGGCATACTGCTTACCGACCTTCTCGATGGTGTTGACCATTTCACGGCGTGGACCCGGTCTGTCGATGCCCCTCTTGAAGTTGGACCAGTGGCTGACACCGGAGAGGTCGTACTTGGCCAAGTTGGCTTGACTTCCGCCAGCCGCTTCGTACAAGGTGGGCAGCCAGTCGGTCATGTGCATCAAGCGGTGGGAGACGTAGCCGCGGTACTTGAGCTGCGGGTACCAGATGAAGCAGGGCACGCGGATGCCGCCTTCGAAGTAGTTGGTCTTGCCCATTCGCAGTGGCCAGTTGGAGCCGTGGTTGATGGCGTCCTTGTCGAAGTTGCTGAGATCAGGCGCTCCGTTGTCCGACATGAAGATTATTATGGTGTTTTCGAGGATACCCTTTTCCTTCAGAGCGCTTGTCAGCCGACCGATTTGGTCATCCACCGACTGGATTTGAGCTAAAGAAAAAGGCCACCTTATGCTCAAGAGAGACGAGGCGGCTGTGCGTGCCTCTTGTTACCCAGTTCCTTCTTGCGTTCGATCCAAGTATCGTTCAGTAAAGTACGAACAGCAGGCCGAAGCTGAAACTGTGGCATGTTGAAGAGGGCTCCGCGGTTGTATTCGTCAGCTTTCCGCGGCAGAGTGGTGGCGAAATGGAGGTAGAAAGGCTTGGCCGGGTCGGTGTTCTTGATAATCTGTTCGGCTCGTTCCAGCATAAGATCAGGGAAGAAGTGGTTGTTGGTATGGTTAGCCGGGATCTTCTTGCCGTTCTCGAACAAGTCTCAGCCTTGCTGAATACCGCCATATGCTCCCTGCAAGTACCGAATGTTACGGAAGGAATGAAGCACGAAAACTTTCCTTCTTCCCTGCCGAGATATCACGGACAAGGCTGAAGAGGTGTGCAGGTGGACTTACGGAGCAGGTAGTATAGTTGAAGGGGTGCGTCCTGCCTTGTGTGATTCCAAACCAGCAATCAAACCCCCGGGCACCTAGTCAAATTGAAAGACATGAGTAGACAATTATTTTCTGACGAGAGTACGTGGTAAACGATTCTGTGTACCCGGGAGGAAAGCTCTGGTATGAGCTCCCAAATGCCACTGTAAAAATACACCGATTAAAATGATGCGTTGTGGGTGGTACTACACGAAATCTGTTTTTACTGATTGTGAAGGTGAACATACCTTGCCCAGAAAATTTGTGGAATAATTGAGCTCTTTCAAGAACTGAGGCACTATGGGGAAGTTTGTTGGCAGTCCCCAGGCTTCGCCAGCACGAACGGCACTGTAGGCCATACCTACGAGTAGTGCATGGTAGAAGCTCCATATTATTAAATTGATAACTGCCTGTTTATTTGTCGCAGCTGATAGATGGACTTACCAGTTTAAAAGACGTACTTGCCGCTCATGTATGAGGCGCAGGAAGGAGTACAAACGGAGTTGGTGTAAAACCTGTCCATGATCACGCCACTGTTGGCCAGCTTATCAGTGTTCGGCGTCGGTGTTTGCAGGCTGCCTTCCGTGTAACCTACGTCAGTTCTTCCCTAGAAAAAGCTTGCTCATCCTGGCCAACTGGGTTGAAAAGAAATAAAACTTAAACCGAAATGATTAGCAGTGTTATGAATGGTCACTCGCCAGGTCGTCAGCCATGTAAACCACAATCTTGGGCTGGCGCCTTTTCTTGAGCTTTCCCTGCGGTTGACGATAAGCTGGACCTTCGTCGCCCGAATCATCGTGCGAGGGCCAGTATGCAGGACCGTCCCTCGCTATACAGATCGATGCAAGATAGACAAGGGATAATAGGGAAGCTGCCGGAGATTTCATCGGCCCTCCGACAAAGCAACGGCGCAAGGAGATGCAACGGGGACGAACGTACTCTTCTACTCAGTACAGATTTGTAATATAAGTAAAAATGTGGAAGCCGACAAACTTCTAATCAAACGCGGAACTCACCGTCTGCCTCAGATCGGCTGGCTTATTGCTAGGTGGTGCAATCAAGTTTGAATCAAGCGAACATTTAGCCTTTATCTGCCTTCCAAGTTTCCGGACGAGTCTTGACTGTTTTACGTTGTATAAGCGCAGGCCGCAGGCAGGTGCGACGTAAGCTAATTTGCTTCGGGAAAAAGTCAACGTCAACGTCCAAATTGCTTGTGAGTAATTGAAATATACAATGGGGTAGTCCAAGCGTAACTTCTTCTCGACTGTGTTTGATTGACCGTTATTGACAGCAACCACAGAATACAAAAACAAGGCAGTAAATATGACCCATAAGTCGTAAAACACACATTGAGTGGCAAATCAGCCATCTTTTTCTGACTCCCGAAGAACCCGTAGCATGAAAACACTTCTTACGTGTAACAGGTGTAAACCATTATTTGTACACCATACATTCGTACCACAGCTTTCGAGTGACCATGCACTTCTGTCAAGGAATAAATAATACCATGCACCACAGCAGTAACTCAAATCAGACTTTGAACTCAGGTGAATGAAAATTTCTGGTGGGTCGCAGGTGTCGCTTTCTGGTTTAGCTCCAGGGCCCAAACGTGCTGCGGCCAGCCCGTCCGGTTCTTTCGTGACATTTTCTTTGCTGAAGTCGAGGTGGGCGTTATACTCTGTGAAAACAAAAAACAATGAAAATTTTGTTGCTGTACCATACAGCTGAAAAGAATGCGGACGTTTTCTCGAGCCGGAACATCAGGTGAAAAAAAAATCATTTCGGACTGATCCTTTTGGTCTTGGAACATAACTGCTCAGGAAACGTTTTTTCATCTGGGATACTTTTGCTCCAGTTAAAACGGTTGATGCGGTCTTTCGTATGACTCATCGGGGCTCGTTAAAGTCCAGATTTCGGGTCATGATCGAGTTATAAAGTTTTTTGTGGAGGGTGAATGGCTGTTATCAGTGGACTTTGGACCTCGTTGAATATCTGTCGCTTTTTGCCCGGAGTGTCTGCTTTGAAACCAAAAAGGCACTGCCAAGATTTGGGCTGGCTACCATAATAACCAAAGCAATGGAAGAAATAGCTTTCGATCAGGGAATTGGAATTTATTATCCAAACCGATGGTCTATTCAGAAGGAACCACACTGTGTGCTCAGCTGCGCGATTGGTGAGCCGGCTGGAGCACAAGTTGCAGTTTGATGTTAAACGAGTGGCAAGCAGATGAGTGGCACCTGATGGCTCACCACACCCTCTTTCTAGAACTTTTTGGCTTGGACCCTCGGCAGGGGAATTTCTCCCCTGGTACCGGGGTAAGTGGTCAGCAGAAAGGGTGACCACTGATCAGTCGTTACCTAGGGCTAACCAAAACGGACGGTGACTGACCAGATGTCCCTCATCAAAACCAACAAACTGATGTCCCAAAAGAGCTTTTTGCACCGCCCCGACGAAACCAATCAGTCCGAAAGTATCGTCCGAACAAATCCTATGTCAGATCAGCTCAGAGAATGTGTTTTAATGGGCATATTGACAAAGTTAAAAGCTGATCTAAAGGAAGACGATTCATTTTGATGGAAAGATAAGCTGGCGTCATTGTAGCCATTGCCAGACGACAGCTATGGCGACCATGGCGGAACCAACATCCGGCCTCCAGTTTCAAGCTCCGAAGTGTGCCTTATCGTTAAGGCCCAATTAAAGACGCTTAGCACTTGTCTCCATTACAGCCGCCTCCATAAGCACCATAAATCTCCCTAAGCTTGATGCTGCAAGGCCAGATGACCCGCAAAACATTATGCATATTGCATCTTTCTCCATCGGATCGCAATGAGACAATCGGAACATTCTTGTTCCTTGACACACTCCCACACCGACAAATATTTTTCTACCCCAGCGAACCGTAGTAATTAATGCAAGACTTCAAAATGCGTAGTTTTAAATTTTGGTCAACTTTCGTTTAAAAATTTCTGTAAATTCAGAGATCTCAGAAATTTCCAGTTCGTAAAATTTCTCACCTCAAACACGGCTAAAGGGTTTATAACATTTTCTGACCTTTCCACTGTTGCTTAAAGTGATGTATTTGATCAATGTTTCGATGTCAGTCTAATGTTAAATCTTCTAGACAAGAAAGCCAAAAACTATTCAAATAGTCTGTGTATTTATTACCTTGAGTGCTTCGCCTCGCTTTCGTCGCTCGTCTCGTCTTTCCAGTGTCTTGGTGAGAATGCTGCGGAAGCCATCGGCCGGGTTGAGCGGTGACTGGCCGTCGTTCTTGTCGAGAACCTCCATCAGGTGAGCGATGTAGCTGGTGGCCAAGCGCAAGGTCTTGATCTTGGACAGCTTGGTGTCCATTGGAACATTGGGAATACAGTCGCGCAGATCAGAGAAGGCCGTGTTGATACTGATGGTTCGCCGCCGCTCCTTCTTGTTGGCCGATACCCGTCGCTTGACCACTCTGACTTTTGGCAGAAATATGGAGGCCATGTTCTTGGCGTTGAGGCTGGCACTGGGTCTTCCTGGAAAGCCCCAACGAATTACAAACGGTGTGAACCTTAACTTCATATGGAGGGTGGGAGATGACATCAAAAGCGGTCTAAAAGTGTTCGCTGCACCTTGCTTGCACGAAAGAACAAAACTACCAGACATCGAGTTTCATAAAAACCCCACAATTGGCAACATGTAAACGATTTAGTTTATTTTCCAGGAAGTAATACACAGGCTTTACTACAAATCAGGGAAGAAAAAGGGAAAGTGGGCGCGTACCTGTGAACTGTGAAGTGGTGCCATTTCCACTCCTTGGACCTCCCGAATATTGCTCATACTGGCTCAGTGGACTGGAAGATCCAAAATTGGGAAGACTGTAGGTGGAGTTGGTGGGAGAAGCGGAGGAAGTGGACATGACGTCGTTCGGCCATCCAGGAAGACTGTGGTCGTAGGGGGATGACGAACTCAAGTTGACGGCTTCAGTGTGACAGTAGGCCGATTGATACTGGCACGAATCCGGCTCGTAGTTTGTTGAAGCAAAAATAACCGCCTCGTTTGTCAAATTAGCCGGATGGAAATAATTCGAGCAAGTATAACCGACAAGCGAAGCCATCTTGCTTCACACCGTCAGGCAAACAAGGTCAGCAACAAAACTTTTTCCAAATTGCTGTCGACCGATTTTTAATGTAGGTAGCATGAGAACTTTCAGAACGGAAAAGTCTCGAAAATACTCAGTCGGATGATGAGAAGATGGAAGAGGGGGAAAATACGGAATAGTGAACTGGGAAAGAAGGTTCAAGTTGCAAAGTTAGTTTTGCTATAAATACGTGGTCGCGCTTTGTCGCTCAGGAAAATTGTCATTGGTGATAGTCGGAGCGATGGTTGATCAAGTTTAGCTTTGGCCGTTCTTCGGTCTTTGCAGTTCTCAGCATGACTGGCTCAAGGCGAAATATGAGATGGCTTGTACGCTATGGCATATTGCGGCACTGGTGCTCATTTGCGATAAGACAGTGGTAATCGAGTACACCATAAGACAATCTCCATGACTTTACTCAGCTTAACCTTCCTTATTGGCGCGCCATCGATATCCTTCCACTGACATTGAATGGAAGTTTGAAATGTCAAATGCGCGGGTCACGGCGGATACGCGCCTGCCCGCCCGTGCCAGGCAGACTACACACAATGGCGCCAACGCGGCATCCGGCCTTTTAATCAAAATAATCAACAATTCAATCACACTTCCAAATACTGCTGTTGCATTAAAGCACATTATTTTCACATTTTAAACTTTAAAAGTCTTTCAACGCAAATCAAAAATAAAACAGGAGCTGTTCGAGCTCTGTGGTTCGAGATTATCAAAAAGTCAATGCTAAATCACCGCTACCTTTTCACAGTTTTTCTACGTGGATATTGATCCATCGAACAAACCTTTTAGAGCAGAGAGCGGATTTCTGTGCAATTAAAGAGAAGAGATAGGAGTTTTTCAGAATCACATGGCAAAAGGTTCTTTCTTGCTAAATATGGACAAGTGTGTGGAGAATTTCGGGCTAATATGTAAGAAAGCTTTCAACGGTAAAGTGGATCCCTCATTACAAGCCACCGTGGGTAGCCAAGCATTTGTCATCGGGTACAGGGTGACACGAGACATAGAACTAAGGTGGTAATTGCTAGGTCGAGCTAGACTCTTCCCTCTCGCCTCCCACTTTGCACCCCAAATTCCGTACATGCAGTATCTCTCCCTTTTAATGGCCTGATCCATTTTGCCTAGCTGTGCCACTGTGCAGCAGTCCATCTTCGTTGGTAGTCCTGCTGTTGAAAGATGGTAATGGCCAATGAAGTGTCTTTCCAATTGGCACTCTGACTTGCTGCTGGTTTCGATAAATTGGACAGACCAGGAAGTAAGTTCACTCCCTTAAAACCTGGCCCTGCTCGGACAATCTTTATACCTTTAACGAATCTCCCTCTTTCATTCCGCTAACTCTTCGCACTTCGCCAGATCATGCGTATTTTCCCCTAAAGTCTGCTTTTGGAGTTTTAAGAATTCTTGAAGAATCTCATGAAAAAGACTAAAATCATGAAAGAAAGCTGCATGTTTGCGTGGCAGGTAGTAGGTTAGAATTGACGACTTGGTGACCACTGTACAATCAAGGGGGAAAAGCGGTTGCAATTAGGTGGGCGTGGCGGGCCATGAAGCGGCAAGGCGGCACTGCTCATTCATACGACCTGGCTGTTTATGTAGTATCTGACCGCTGTAAAGTGGCGCTAACACGAACAAGTGCGCTTCCGTGACTGTGGCTGTTGATAGCGTTTAGCCGGTCATCAAACGTGTTTGTTTGCTTGAAGGAAGGTGTGGGGGTAGTGGCGACAGGCCGGCGCTGGGGATTGGTGTCAGTAGGTACCGTCGCTACCTTCTCATTACAACCGCCAGAGGCCCGTCATCGCCAGTACAACTCGCGCGTAATAAGATGTCATTTGCCGGACAGAACAGCCATTATTGAGACCTATTAGAACCTCGACCGTTTGCGCTGCTTTGTCATCGAGATGCATACCTCTAGTGGTTAGACAAGCGCAAAAACATTGCAATAACGGAAGCGACAACGGGCACCGAACAGGTTATGGTACATACCGCATTCGGGCTCGACTTTTTCGAAGCAGATTTGGGTATCTCCACGTGAGAATGCGTCCAAAGTGTGTCTGACCAAATTGTTCAGTAGAGCGTTTTGAAGTTTCCGGACCCTAAAGTCTCACTGCAACGAGACTTGCGCCTACATCAAACAGACCCCGAGAAACACGAATCTGAAGTCAGAATCAAAGTTCCTACCACAGGTCAGAATGTTACAAGCGGCAACCCAAAAGAGCGTGAAGACTGTGTGGTGCATAAATCGGCACGCGCAACGGTCAAATACAATGTTCGCAGCTGTGTTCGATCAGTTATGGACTGTATGTTCGGCCACCTATAATTTGACAAATGAATGAATGCGACAAGGTTTCAGCAAAGGGACCCCTACCAGCAGAGTACGTAACTAATATTGCGTGAAGCCTCTGATATTTCTCACTTTCACCGTATGCAGACTCATGTTGAGAGAAAAACAGAGAAGTGAACAAATTCAGAAGTACGTAGGTATCTGTTCTGCCCGCTGACGTCGCTGTCAGATGGCGCTGCATCTTAAGCAGCGAAGTGGGGGCTTTCTGATGGTCGTGTCACTTGAGCCTGCGTCTATAATCTCCACTGCTTACAAGGTTCCTCGAGCTGCTACGTTCGCTGACAGTCGGCGGACTACGAAACGAAAAGGTTGAAGATAAACTCATCACCGGCACGTAATCCTGTAGGTAAGTCGGCCCTTCTGCGCTACCGGCAACTTTCAGCAGCTTCCGTGTACCAGCAACCAAGCTAACTAAAGCCATGCCGTCAAGGTTCGAACCGTTCTAATCACTGTACATCTTTAAAACTCCAAGTCGCATCATTCGGCGGTAAGCTCGATCCGAGGTCGATGATGACGCGCATATGTATCTACCCTCATTCCATTTCATGCGCCATGATTTTTTTAGCTTCATAGCAGCCTTCTGGCACATACGCAGAGGTATTATTATCCATTGTTTAAACCCCAGGATGTGTCGATGGTTGACTAAGCGCACGTACGCAGAAAGCCCTTTCGTGAGACGCATCTTCCAGGTGCAAAGCAAAACATCCGTGCAGAAGAAGACATGTTCCCGGCTTCCTATATAAGGCCTTCTAGGCAAAACACCAGCTTGTAATCCACAAGCTCTGTTCATTATTTAAGAATACGGCACTTGAGGAACCTGTTATTAGGTCTCAAGAGACATTTTCTGCCGTTCCGTGTTGTTGCGAGTGACAAAATGTTGCAAGCAAGCCTGTTTGTACCTGTGGCTTTTCTTCTGACAACGGCTAGTATCATCGGCGCCTCCATCAACACCCAGCTGACATTTGGACCGGGAGCCGCTTGGCGTTCGCGCGGTCCACTAGCATCGTCCATGCGCTGGGGCCATTCGGAGGCCGACAAGCCCAAATACCGACAACGGACCATCTGGACGCCCAGCATTTGGGGCATCAACCTGGGCAAACGAGGCGCCAACCTTGAGGAAGATGGCGCGACGGCAGCCAACGACCTTGGCAGCATGCAAGAAACTCCGTCTGAAGCTCGCAGAAGGGACGACGTCGTCAGGATGTTCAGCCTGGTTGGCTTGATCAATTCGGCTGGAGCTACGGCTGCCCAATAAAGACTTCTAAAGACATGTCTAATTCGCTTCCATGTGGGTTGGTGCGAAAGTTCCGCTACCTAACACCGTTAAGCAAAAACCTCCTTTCCCCTTGTTTAATCTCACGCTTACTCGTAATTTAACTTGATGCCTCCTGTCGTTCACATCTCCGTTATTCAATCATCTTTAGATTCGAAACGTCAAAAGCAAGCCCTCATGCGCGTATTATAATGGACGATAAGTCGTACAGAAAAATCTCTACAGCATATGTACACGTAAAGTTTAGATACAAGGAGCTGGTACTACTGCTGGGCGAACTACACAAAAAAGGTCTACGCGACAAAGATTGTCAAGAGAGGAGAAAACAAAGTGAACAAAGTGAAGTTAAACAAAGTGAATTCAAACGTACGTCTCCGTAACAAAGCACAGACAGCAGTAAATGAAAGATACAGATACTTAATTCATCATCTTTGAACAGTTAGTGTTAAACAGTGGGACAATTGGGGTGGCGACACTAGCGACATCTGAAGGTCTCTTCCGTTTTGGTGCAGTTGTTGCAGCGGACTTCGCAGCACCAGACAAACTTGCATTGGCACTGCAGTACTTTTGTGGTGCTGACCACGTCATATCCCCTTCCACAGCACATAATGTCACAGCCATCTGGACCGGGCGAGGTGACGTTGCACCTTCTTCCGGTCGTGCCCAGGGAGCCTGTCAGGCGGTTGTGGTGGCAAAAGTCGGGGGAACGGCTGATGTAGACCAGGTCAGTGTCGGCGCGGAACTTGTAGTGGGCGTTGACGGGCTCCAGTCGACGACGGGTGGAGGCCTTGCGGACCATCACCTCCGTGGCCCCATCATACTTTTCCTTCAGGATATCCCCCACACGACGGAAGCTGGGCATGGCGCGCCAACAGGTCCGCACTTCACACGAGCCTGACACTCCGTGACATTTGCATTCAACCTTCATGTTCAACTCAATCGCCTGCAACATACAAGGGATTCACTTTTAGTCACGATCGATCCAATTGACTGTGTGACAGGTGCCGTGGAAAAATAAAAAATACCCTGCACTGTGCACTCTACGGTGTCGGACAAATCAGATCCATGGTCCGACAGTATAAAAAACTTGCCCGGTGGATTTCTTATTGCCACCAGTACTTTCGCAACATCAGATATTGGACAAGAGTCTCCGAAGATTAAATTACTACGTAAGAGACTTTCCAGTCAGCGTCTGAAAAGCTATGCGGGTCCTCATATACATTTGCTTCTTTTATCCCTGATAGGAAGAACGTTGAGTGCACTTGGTGGTGGTCGTATGGTCGTGTTTTGGACTTGTGTGGGGAATGATGAGACAGTATCTGTTTAATGACTTTGGCCATCAGTGAAGGGAGTTAATGAGCGCAGTCTGTCTTTTTGATTCACACCATTTACTGGGGAATGAGCGGCCATTTTGCGAGATGGCTGGCCACTTACAGCCTCATTCAGCCATCGGCCTGACATTTTCGGCTGAGATACTCCAAATGCAGAAGGTGATCAACTGTCACAAACATGTCTAACACATTCTTCCTCCTTTCTTCAGATATTTTATCCTGTCTCGTCAATCACGATATGGGAGGCAGCTTCCGAAACAATTCGACACTTTATCTCTCTGGCCCACTTTACCAAACTCTGCTGTAAAACCCAGCCAAATCCCTGACTTCCATCCGAACTTGCAGAATCACTAAAGAACTTTCGTAGAAAATTGACGAAACTCGGCAAACCAAGATGCACAGAAAACCGCCAATATTAAACAAGAATATTCACGAGATTTGCCCCTGGCCTTGTTGATATAAGTAAGGTCGTTGCATTCGTTCTATTGTTTTGTCCGGAAACGATGGACAAGATGGTCATCCAGCTATCACTGCCAGTCTCCCAAACATCGCTACTTGGTACACAATGCAAATTGGCAGCGTGTTTGCAGATGATTGATGAAGTCTTAATGAGCTTCCCTGCATTCGTTCAAACTGCGGGTGCGAAATGACCACTGGTCATTGCTGCGTAAACTACCCTAAATCAACACAAGATCATTTTTTGTCTAGCTAATTATAACATCCGTCATTAAGTACCCAGCTAAGCTAATTGGGACATGGTTCATTACAGCAACCCACCTTGCGCCCTGCGCGATTGTTGTGGATATTCAGCAGGGCTGCAGTGGACTTGATGCTGCGCTTCCTGCTCCGCTCGCGAGCATCGACAAAGTTCTTGGAGAAGGCTGAACCGAAGGCGATGTTGTCGGAACAGCCGGACCACTGGTACCCTTCGGGACTGCGCCCTTTCACGTTGACGTCACAGCCACACTTGTCCAGTTCGCCCAAGCTGCAAGACCTGGTGACGGCGTAGGCCACTCCGGCAGCGGAAATACCATGAACGAAAGCTGATTCCCTTGTTCCTGTAATACACACAAAAGATAAGATAATTTGACTCGGTGGTTGTTGCCTCGTAAACCACATAACAAACCCACTGCTGAAAACACAACATGTAAAGAATTCGTAGGAAAATGTCGAATGCGCAACCATCGGTTACGTCAACAGTCACAAAATTCCGAGCTGGTAAACCGATTACTTGATAATGGGTTCTTCGGAACAAGAGTAATTGTTTCGAACTTTCGGTCTGCTTACCGCTAAGTCGGACGGCATCCAAGGACATACAGTTCCATAAGCTATTTCTGAACTGATATCGGCATTCCTCGATGGCCATCCTCGCGCCGCGCCTGACGCCGTCCATCACGTCCAGATTCTTCTTGCACAGGCGCACCTGTTTGTGCACCAGTCCCGTCGCATTCTCGCACAATGCTTCCGGCAGAATATTGTTCTGGTGGGATGTGGTTGCGATGCTGCTGATCCTCGCTAGCGATCTAGGGAAAGGCCGACAGAAAATTGATCAAGCAGAAGCTCATCAATAACATCGCCCATTGTCCGTCACTCAATCGACGTCAAGTGAGTGTCAGCCATTGTTTCATTGATATTAAATACCTGCCTTGGACGATTGCGTGATGGCTACGGATTACCCTTCCGAAAACAGCATCATTAACACCTGATTAGGAGCTTTACCAGTATGAAAAGCTGACCGCTGACACCCCACATTCCGCTGCTCATACACAATCCACTTTATGGTCTTGTTTTGCTCACTGCCATACCCGTCGATTACTGCCCCCGAAAGAACATTACGCATTCAGTTGCCTAATGTACCTCGGCCTCGTTACGGACTGACAAACAAGCATCCCAAAAAAGCGTGTACCGAATCAGCTAGACAGACGGGAAAAATAAACTCAAGAGGTTGGAAACTTCATTTCCCTACAGACCACGATAGACAGTTCGAACAGCCAGCAGCTCACGTTCAGGTTTGCCGGTAGGAGCAATTCGCTGAACTGGCTAGGCTAGCTGTTCAGCCCAGAACCCACCGCAACCTGAAGGCTCCTTATTATTGATAACAGCAGTGCCTTCGTTTGTCGTAACGTTAACTGTGGCTGCCTCGCTAGCGCCAGCTACTCTGTACTCATGTCAGGGAAGGAGCCGTTGGTTGTTGATAAGTAAAAAAGAGGGACTTACAGCCATTTAAGGGAATCAGAGCCAGGTAGTAGGATTATGATCAAGGTGCTAAATATACAGTAAAAGTCGATAAGATGCATTGGCGAACAGTGCATGGTAGTCGGTGAAACCAGTCCCAGAGCTTTGTCAGATCAAAGCAACAATTTGATAAATGCCCCGCACGGATACCAAAGGAGATTAGTTTTCATTTCCTGCGTTGGAAATCGAACAGTAGTTTAACAGCAGAAATGTGTAAGAACTAAACTGCACGCCAATTAATTCGGTCTTCGGCAAATTCGGAGATGGTGCATGGGAAACTTTGAAACGAAGATGGGATATTAATTAACGGCTTGGAAATATCGATACATGTACCGATGAGATATGGCAGAAGATAGAAGAACTGGATGACAAGACATCAAAGTGAAGGGACGAAGGAGGTGGAGCGTGGAGGGGAACTTGGTAGTAGACGATGTCTGCAAGACGGACGTGTGTGTACTGCCTGCTGGGACTGGTCACTCATTTCCTTGTTCGCCTCACATTTCTCCAACTGGACAAGCTGTCGAGTGACGTACGGCTGACACTTGTTCTTTCTACTCAACCTCCTCCCACGGATCCGACAAGAACGACTACAGCGCCATCTTTTTTCTTCAAGACGACAAAGGGTTTACACATCACAAATGGGTTTGTTCTGTGGTATCTTTTTCGATTTTGCCGACCTCTAAAAATTGCAAGAGCTTTCACTGCTAGCGCCATATCTGAAACCTTATCCAATTTTAAGAGACGTTATTGTATAGCGTACACGCCAAATCACCTCTATTTTGCCAACAAAAAGTGCCAAAAGTATTCTCTGATCATCTAACAGTTGATGCCCAAACCGACCCGTCTGCCAGCGTTATTCGACAGGGATACACATAGAAAGCAGATTACTTCCTGCTCTAGTTATCTGTGCTTAGTTTCGGCATTGAACGAAGCTCGTAAATGTTTTGCTCGGACAATGGTTGGCGGTTGGGACAAGCGAACAGTTCCGCATAATAAATGCCGGCGGAAGAGTGATTTTATGATCAGTAGTCGGCAATTTAGGCTGTAACCGCGTTAAATAGGCCGTCCACGTTCCGCTCTACGCTCGTTAATGACCAATATGCGCAGCCGGCCATTTCAAACTGCTCGAACAATCTGGCCCGCCATTTCCAGCCTAAATCCAATTCAATAATCTAGAAACTGAAAATTCCACAAGACTGAGTTTAGATAAAAATTTAAAATAAAAATAAAATGTGTCAAAATAAAAATAATATTATCTACTATTTTCTTGGAAAACTTTTTTATTGAGAGAAAAAATATGATGAAATCCATAATAACAGTGTCTTCTTCGAAGACCGGTCGTGGTTGCGCTGGTATGGCGAGATGAACTCGGTGAATTACGGACAAGATGAAATATTTTTGTAAGTGGTTGGAAGTGGGATTATATGGGCAGTTTGTCATCAAGTCATTCTGTGTTGTCGTTCTTTGCTGAGCATGTCAACAAAGTAGCTGCGCGCGATGGATGGATGGCGGGATTGTTTGAAGGATCGAACCAACTAGCCGATATCCAAACAAAGCTGAGGCTATCACCGAGAGGGAAGGTCGCTAGCGTTAAACACTCGACGTGCAAACATTCATCGATGACAGATTGTAAGACAGACAAATCAACATCCCGACTTAATCAGCTGCCACAGAAGACCACGTTTGAGAATGACCTGGCTATCAAAGTGCACTAGGCTAAACGACAAAGTCACTATAAACACAGCCGAAAATTCAGCGCCTGCTGCTCTTTTTATCAATATATATTCAAAACACGGAGGTGGTTTATTATTCCGCTGATTTTTCAATCTGGTGCGCCTTCTGCTCTGATTTCTCGCGGCGCGCGCGATATTGCTCTTTATGCCTCGTTATGAGGAAAAGCATTATCGGCTTAGCTTATTAGCTATGCTCAACTGTTCACGCTAATCTTTCGATAGACTTTCGAAAAGTATGGCGGCAAAAGCTTTGTCGATATTCTTCTGATCAAGCTTGCCTTTTTCATAGGCATTTTAGGTTCGTTATGGCTGTATAAACTCAGCCCAGTAAAACACCCAGTAAAAACTTGTGGGTCGACTATCACGATGCCGTTGTCTGGTTGGATATTTAGGTTGATTTCCCTTTTGTGTTTTGTGGATATCGTATTATGCCAGTCAGCTCCAAGTTTAAGGAACCCTGGTTCGATCTCGGCCAACGTAGTCCGCACCGATGGAACGGAAAGCCGAGTCCACAATCCCTTCCTCGATTCGGCGGCGCACCTGAAGTACGACCAAGGTTTGTGGTTCCTATGCGGAGTCCATCGTTTTCTTTCAACAAATCGAGACGGCGGGGCCGGTTTTATGCTTGCGTGATGTAATTGATCATTTACCCATAGATTTGTCGGTGCAACTGGCCAACTCGCTGTCTTCTCAGCGCGAAGTCTTTGTGGTTCTGAAGGAAGTTCGCCCAAGCTCCAACACTCATTCCGCTCAAGCCTTATTGGCTTTGGATTCTCAGCTGTACGACAAGACCCGCTCTTTCCATGTCCTGCTAGACCGTCGTCACAAAAAACGTAAGTAACCGGCACTTGCTCAGTACTGTGGCCTTCTGAACATGAAAATATCGTAGAAAAAAGACCAACTAGCTGTCTTTCATCGGCAAGCCGTCCACCGTGGTTCGACAAGAACATGATCCAGTTCGAATAAATGTTACTAAATTTGCAGTGACGTTTCTTTTTCGTACAAAAGAAGTGCGCGGAAGCGGAATATCCGTCCCTATCCCTTCCCTGACAGAAACCTCCGAACTGCGGCACATCATCTTGCGCATCAACCAAGCCGATCCACAGAAGAATCTGATCCAAGTCTTTGTTGATTGTCGACCACAAGGCACTGTGGCGGTACCGTATTCGTTCAGGGATTTTGGGCAACTTGAAGCCACTGCGGTAAGGCCCAAGGCGCTTTACAACAAGGTAGAGACTTTGCTGTACGTCTTTTGCTACAGTCATGTCTTTTGTTTCACAGAGAAAGGATAGCCAGATGCCGGTATCAGTCCTCCAGAACACCAACGCCGAGCACGTTCTTCGCAGTGTTGGTTGTGTACCAATTGAACGTCCACCGGAAACCAGCCGGAGACCAGCCATTCGCGCAGCGCCACCTACGCGATCACCACCCAGTATTCCTCCCACGCCCATGTGGATGGCATGCTCCAACCGCAGTAAGCTCCATCTTATACTATTGTTCAATCCAGATACAAACTCGCCGAAATGTTATGTTTGCGACATTCGCAGATTCATCAGCATAAAAATATCTGAATACTTTTATCCATGGTAAAAAAGACTTTCGAAAAGTAGTGTACCAATTTATCGTTTGTCTACGATGTTCCGACATTGAAAAGCTCATCACGACAGATTCGGAGGAACACCGATTTGGGATGCCCCTTTCTACGTAAATGACTTGGTGTGAACAATTACCTTCCGATTTTCAACTTGTCGTCTGCCCACACAGGTGACGAGCCGGCCTTGGCCACGTCCATTTCGGAGGCCAAGAAGGGTATGCACTCGATGTTGAGGGATATGGATGATCTGCGCCGCGAGCTGAAACTGGTTCTTCACGAGATGCGCGATCTGCGGCGGATGATGGAGGACTGCGAACTGTGTCCACCGAGTAAGTGGCGACAAGCCTACGTTGATGTCTTGTCATTGTGTACAGTGTGTCATCTCATCAGTACACATAATCGAACTTGAATGAAAGATGCGCTCCTTGTGAGATAATCCATTCCATATCCTAACACAGAAGCCAAGCCTAATCCCTGCGACGCCCAACCCTGTTTCCCCGGTGTCCGCTGTGAGCCACTTGACGGCAGCTATCGTTGCGGACCTTGTCCGCCTGGCTACAAGGCTGACGGAAGGACATGTCAAAGGGACTACTGCGATCCCAATCCTTGCTATTCAGGTCAGATAACCGCCAAGCAATAAAAGATTCGCTAAGTTTTATCCCACCAGTGCAATAGTTTTCTGAAGCCGGAACCATTGACACAGTAATGCTCAGTTACGCCAGGTCTCAAACATCAATGAGAATTTTTCTACGGTTATCCTAGTGTAGCAATGGGCTTGTATTTGTAAACTGAGTCCCATATTTATCTGTCCACCCCCATCTTCGTTTCAAAACTTTATAACATATTTCGCACTAACCCGATTTCGATAGTTTCAACGTCCTTATAGAGATCAGTATTTGATCTTTACGACCACGTGACTTCCGTATGAATC